>CM033112.1:22339579-22784408 GCA_019321725.1 Paulownia fortunei | reverse complement strand
AACTTTTAACAATGGGGAGCTATACTGAAGATGGGGTTTAGTAATTGAACAATATATTTAAACTAATTTCTCTCATCTGAGTTTTTTAAGCTTCTTATGTGTCATTGTGCTACTTAAGAGATCAGTGTCATAATGACTATGCACTTCTTGAAAAAATTCAATGCATAGGTTGTATATCTATCTATCTATCTATCTATCTATATATATATATATATATAGATATAGATATAGATATAGATATATCCAGCATAACTTTGACCAGGGCTGTTTACCAAGTTGAACATTAGTGGGTTGCTGCATGTGGAATTCCTTTTATTTGTTTGAGGTATTCATTGATCTCTTTCTGATTTATTTAATCAGGACAAATGGCGGAACATGGGTGCTAGCCATGGACAAGGCTGTAGAGATAACTCTACGACTCCCAAAGTAAAAACAACTGCGCCCAGTGCTGTGGCACCCAAAACTCAAAATAATTCTTCTGTTTTTAGTTCAAAGGAGAAGGCCAATGACAATCCTCCCAAGATCCCACAGGATGCGAAGAATGTCCCGAAGTATGTTTTTCTTTTCCATATTTCACTGATTTAGGTATGCAGCTGTTTTCTCTCCTAGATTAGAACCAGTGATTGTAAAACCACTCTGCATTTACACTGTAAGCCCCTGGTTGTGATCCATCTTACACCTTTTGATAATTTTGTTCTTAATTAGACACTACTAAGCTGAGTGGAAATGCTGTTTGGTATTTTTGAATTTTCAGCCTGTGTCTGTCTATCTGCGGAGCTTTTTAGTTTAGATGCTATTTTCTTTATTTATTTGCTTTTCTGTATAATCTGATTATTGGAAGTTCACCATTTTTTAAACCCAATGTTCTACAGTCTTTGAATTTTGTTATATAGATGTTGCATAAACGTATTATTCACTATTGCTATTACATGCTGCACTTTTCTCTTGTTTCTCAGATACAACGCAATGATACTTGAAGCACTTTCATCTTTGAAAGACCCCAGTGGCTCTGATATTGGTGCAATTGTGGGTTTTATTGAGGTCAGATGGATATTCTGTTCTCCCTCTATATACTAACTGTGCGCGAAAAAAAGGAGCTGATGAAGTTATCTTAAGCTATTTGCTTAAATTGGCTGCTTGCAACTCATGAATATTCTAGTCTCCCTCTATAATACTCTGTGCATAATAAAAGGAGCTTTATGAAGTTATCTTGAGCTGTTTGCTTAAATTGCTTCTTGCAAGTCATTACGCTTGCTTGTTAGATCAGTTTGAGTGTGATAATTTATTCATTTGAAACTGACTGGCATATTAAGAAGTTTGAGGAAGTATAATGTCTTTTTCTTTTGAGGCATAAAAATAAAATAACCTTTCTAAGTCTTTTACAGCTCCTGATCCTTACCAACTTATGTGATGTCTATATTCTGTATGTGGATTTTGGACCAAGTTTACTTGTGCTCTTAAAGCTTCTGTATCTACCCTTTGTTTCCTGTATATTCTATTTTAATGTAATGGAAAGTAATGAAAAAACTACCTATCATTGGACCGACAACAAAAATTTTAGAAGAATAGATGCATTTCAGTTCAATTGAAATTTAAAGAACATTAGTAAACATTGAAAGAATAAGTTCGTTCATAAAATTGAGCTTGAATTTGTTGTGTTTAGTTGAGCCTCTTAAAAAATGCATGATTTGGGGCACTTTTTTGCTTTTTGCGGAAGCTCCCAACTAAGTGCCTGGTTGGTTGGTTTACTGACCTTACACTTCTGTGTTTTGGATTATGGGAAAGAAATGATCTGCATATATTCCTTAATTTACCAGTTACGAGAAATTAATTCAAATGTTAAATGTCAAATGTCTTACTTTTGACAGAAAAAATATGAGATGCCGCAAAATTTCAGAAGGTTATTGAGTTCAAAGCTGAGGAGACTTGTTTTGCAAGGCAAACTCGAGAAGGTATATGATTTCCCCTCTGATAATATTAGATCTCTGGCAAACTGAATATCAAGCATGATCATGTTAGGAATATGGATTTGAACTATGAAGTACTTCGAGTTTCAGATTAATTCACTTTAAAGTTCACTTTAGTTATGACCTGAAATGTCATGCTCTGCTTACTAGTAAATGCGTTTTTTATGTTTCCAGTTTTGAACTGTCTGTAATAGATTAAAGTCACTCCATTGCTAAACATGCCAAGAAAGTGCAAGGTCTCTCCTCATGGCACAAGATTGCCTGTAACAGAGACTACAAAAGTGCAAGTTCTCTCCTCATGGGACTGCCTGTAGTCCCTCACATCTGCTTTATCATTCTTCCGGCATGGGCGCCGGTTGGCAGATGAAGCTAAAATAGGACTAATGTAACTAACAACTAACACAAGGAATAAGAGAACTAGATATAGGGGAATTACCAATATAGTCATAGTTGTCCATAGCTCCACCTCCCTTCCCCACAAGAATTTAAGGTGGTATATATCTAACTTTTATAATATATGTTGCTCCCACAATATTGCACAGGTTCTACAATGCTACAAGATTAAGGATGTTGCATTGGGCACAAAAACACCAACTCCAAAACAGAAGGATGTTAGACCAAGGCCATTGCAGAAGTCTAGTTTGACCATCTCTGGTGAAACAGTGGAAGATGCAGCTAAAACAGCTGCCCAATGGATTGCTGAGGCAGAAAATAAAGCCTTTGTGACAGCTGAAGCACTTAAAGAGTCTGAAAGGGTCTCACAAATGGCTGAAGATGCACATGCAATCCTTACACTTTCTAAAGAGTTTTTTGTACAATGTAAGTCTTGCTACTACCTTTTATTGTATTGCACTATTATCTCTGTCTCGATCTACAAAAGATTTCTCATTTGTTTATCCCTTATATCCGGGGAACACAAAAGGAGACAATACAAATTCTATAAGCAAGCACTGTAGTTCCTTGCTTTATATAGGATAACTTGATATAGCTTTCTTCATTCGTGCATTTTTCATTTTCAGGTTCTCGAGGTGAATACATCCTCTTGTATTAGTTGTTCTGTATGATAGAGTTACTAATTGTACATAAGATCCATTAAGAAAGAGATGCTCCAGTTTCTCCATACCAGATGGAGACTAATTTTTGTTAGCTAGGAGGCAACTGGCTCGACCATCTGTACCTCTGAATCTATGTAGTTAGGCAATGTTTCAGAAATGCTTGCAAGGGAGCCTTTTCTTGACATATTGTTGGATTTAACGACAACTACTAATTGAAGTTGTGTATTCTATCCATCTCTGGTTAACTCTCCTCTAGGGTTCTGGCTGTGCAATGTTGGTTGTTAGATGACAATTCTTATTGACTAATGTTAAAATTTTCCAGTTCCTATTTCCTTCTCTCCACTTGCACTTTTTTGTGGATTGGCTAGCCACCTTCTCCTTTTCATAAATTTCTCGCTTGTTTTGATTTTTACCATTATTTCAACCGCTTATGAAGGTACAATTCAAGCAGGGTCTAAATAACTTAAGTGGCATACTCTGAATTTTCTCAAACAGGTTCAAATATTTGGTACCTTGATTGCCAAGTTTGCTCGATCATCCAATTCAAAAAATAAACATCCAAACACATCCACAATAAACGGGCTGGTATACGACTTTGACTTAATAAGTTCAAACCGTAACAGAGAATTATCACGATATATCTGCGATACAAGAAAGTAAATGAAAGTTGGTTGAAAACTATTTTAAAGCAACCACTAGTGCAACAATTCACTTAAAGACAAACCAACGCACAAAAATCTACATGATATTCCAGTCACAAAGGAATATACATAATTTACATATGACGATGCAAAGAGAGATAGATACGTTCCTGTGATATGCAAATGCCAGATCTTGTGCAACCAAATATCAAGGAGACTTACTTGACTACAATGATATTGTTTTTCTTGGGTAAGGGCAAAAACTAACTTTGCTGGTCACAAAGCATCAATGACAAAGCAAATTCGATGGCATTTGTTTCAACCATAAAACTACACTACTACCCTCCAATAGCTAGTAAATGATTCCAAGACTCGCAACGAGATAAGACAACAAAGCATTTGAAAGTAGCCAGTAATTACTGGATGGACATCAGTCTACATCTGGATACCTTAAAAAAATAGGCAAATGCTACAAAAGATAAATACTGAGTTTGAGGACAAGACAACCCAAGATGAATAAAGTGCCCAGGAAACTCGATACAAACGTTCAGTCACAAAATTCATCTATTTTTTGGTTTCAAACCAAGTCAAAATACTAACGACAGAGGCAGGAATTATAAAAGGGTAGTTTTTCCATGAACTGAGAAAAGCTCACTCATACAAAAAATGCTTTGCCCTGGACTGCATAATCAAATCCCAGTTCAATCTATAAGAGCACAAGCCCAAGCTCAGATGCTCTCAAAACATGCTTTAGCCGATAGTTGTAGAGATAGTAGTGAAGTTTCCCATCTCCTGGGCCAAATTTCAGCTCCTTCAAGAAAGTCTCATTTTGCATAACATCCAATGCATTGAAAACATCAAATTCCTTTTTCTTGGCAACAATGAGAGCATCGTTCATCAGTTGAAGTAGAGGAGTCTTAGTGGACACGTTATAATAAGAATAAGCGGCCTTTAAAATAGAATGGTTTTGGCTACCAAGTATAGAAGAGGGAAGAGTGTAAAAACTGCAGAAGTCAGTGATTTCATGAGTTTCGGGACTCTCAACCAAATAACTATCCACAACATTTTCCTTTGGAAGCAGCCAGTGCTCTACATCGTTCTCATCGAAATCTGGTGCAACAGCAAATTGCTTCAAGTAATTCCTAAGCAAACGAGTAACTGCAGGAACATCATGAGGTTCCATCTTTCTGAACCCAGGAGTTGCTGTCTGCTCTGGTAACTTGTACAACTTTATTGTTCGGCTCATTGTCATCCTTGCACCAAGCCTGGAAAACCCAACATCGATAAGCTTCTTTGGATTCAAAGATCTATGCCAGTACTGACAAGTTGTTATGGGTGTAGGAAGGACAACACCAGCAGTATAAGCCGCCTGCCAAATATTCTCCAAATGAACCCTCCGCGTAACCTCTTTAATCATGACAGGAGCAAGCCTTTTCGATCGAAGCTTCTTGTGAACACACAGAAAATTTACCTCTGCCATCACTAGAACAGCATCACGGACCCGGATTTTTGCAGGGATCCCAGTAATGAATGCAACCAATTTTTTTGAAGTCTTCACCCTCACTCCGATGTGCCAGCTTCGATAATAACCAGGAGGACGAAGTGCCCAGCGAAGAAACTCCTTCGAGTAATTGAATCTGAACATGTTCTCATCATCCTCAACATAATTATTGGTTAACAAAGTATACACCTCACTGCACACCTCCTCAGAATCTATATCACATGTAATCCATTCATAGGGAGCTGGAAGATTATATGGCTCTTGTCTGACTTCAGACAGTGGCATTGGTTGTTCAATTGGGCCTTCGGGCAGGCTCGTATCTCCGAGATCCTTGAACTGGCCAACAGGTTGTGTTTCCCAAAATTTGTGCCTCTTTGAAAGTGAGAGAGACTCTTGGACCTTCTTTGCCAATGCATCAATTGATACTTCATTCTCGTTTTCTGAAGGTACACTATTATCGCCAGAGGTAATCTTGTTTTCAGTTGGTGCATCGTTATCAGCCATCCTCAAAAGACTTGGTCTGACATTCATTAAGACAGCAGCGCATATCAAAAGTAGTCACAAAAGTTTAGCTGTACACTAGCAGCTGTAAGAGACCAGTTAAATTCTCATTACCATAGACACGTTTTAGCAAAAAGTTTCCCAGATTCCCAGATTTACACGCTTCACAACAACGCACCCAGATTATTTACACACCTCACAACCACGCACCATAAATTTTCAACTAGCAGCTTCTTGAGGCACACACTCACATCCACTCCCATGCATATGCAACTAATTCATCAAAATATAGGATCTAATGCCTTTTAATTGAAAAAAAAATGGCATGGAAAACATAAAAGATAGTCAATTTTCCACATGAAATCAAATGCACAGTGAACCCAGATCAAGAGTAGAAAATAATTAGAGAATTAACATCATTATCTACACAATTCCATCAACTTTAGCACTAGCTGAACAATGGGTGAGTGCTAAATAGAGGAAGTTACATTAACATGGGATATCTGAATCACAGAATCCTAATTCAATTAATCACACAAAATACCATTTTTCAGCTAAATTTCACATTTTCTAAACAAACCCAGATCACAATTAACAGAAAATATCCAGATTTCCAGACTATTCACCGTAAACTTCTACCTGAATTTCACAATAACTAAACAATAAGCTAAAACCAAAAATTGCTCAATCGTTCAATAAAATAAAATAAGAAATCAGATTATAAGATCTGAATCAGCAAAAATCATAACATGTCAATCTTGTAAATAATCAAAACATGGGATTGCGAGAGTGCGTTACCTGAACCCCGATTCGCAATCTGTATAAAGGCAATATATGGAGATCTAGAGTGTTTTGAATTGGGAATTTTTATGTTGCGATTGCAAGAGTGTTTGTTTAGAGAAAGATAAAATGGTTGATGGGCATCAACGAAAAATGAGGTCAAGGAATCATGGAATTTGAGCTAAAGCAGTGGAATATGTGACATTGGGACAAAAAGATTGACCCTTTTTCTCCATTAACCCTAACATGCATGGGCATTTTCGACATTTAGGAGAGTGACATTTTCAATTTTGTATAGGCAACAAACTGATTTTAGGCCAAAATCAATAATTCATGAAAAATAGGAAAAATTCTTATGGACCCATTTCTTGTCAATCTAGCTTTTATGATCGTGTTTTCTTGGGAAACTTCTTATCGAATTTTATTTTATTTTTTGGACTAATTAGTTGTGATACTTATCGTGACCATTAAGTCAAACAAGATTCAATTTATGAAATGTATTTCAAGAATTAATTTTATGCAATAAACTAAAGAAGATGTGTGAAGTAAAACAAATAAGTAAACTAAATTTATTTTCAATAACTACCATTCATTTATATAAGAAGAGAGGTGTTTTAAATGTTAGTATTCACATTTAAAATTATAATTTTGCAACACGACTTTTAAAGTTTTAATGAATAGTGTAAAATATATAATTAAATTTTTTATTTTTTTTGGTTGTTTGTTTGGTTGGAGGGAAGTGGTTAAAGTGACAAGAACAATTTGATTATTTTTCAATGTAATAAATTATATTATACCCCCAAAATTCAAAAAGTTTTTGAGTAAAAGAAGAGGCCCAAGTGAAACAAATTCAAAAAGATTGTAAAATAAGAGGCCCAATCCCCTATGCAGATATAAATCCAAAGTGAAAGGAGGGCCAAGACCCATATACAAAAGGTGAAAAAGAGAGTATTGGGCCATAAAATTTAAAGCAGACCCAACTCAAACTTTCAACCAAGACCCAAATAATATACTTGGGCTCAATCCAAGTAGAGTGAATAATATTTTTCTTAAAGCCCATATAGGTCTTAGCCAACTAAAAATTAGGGGAAATTGATCCATAGTCCATAAATGTGGTTGTTTTGCTAAAATGACAACTTAGCTTCCACAATTAGCCAATCACCATTGTCTTTTGTATTTCCCAATCCAATTGGCCAATCATCATAATATTAATGAGATTTAACATTTAGACATAATTAACATTTGTTTGACCTATATATAAATGCATAGGAAACAATTATTTAGTTTTAAAAATCTTATAAACTCTTATATCTTATAAAATATTTATAAAGTTTATAAATTGTTAGATCTTATTTTAAAAATAAATTATTGAAATATTTGAATAAAATATAATTATTAAGTTTTTAAGATGCTATAAATGATAGTTTATAATTGAAATTATTAAAATTAAAAAAATTTATTATAATAATACATCATTTTGAAAAGAAAAAAAATAGTGCGGTGTACTCTTTTTTTTTTTTTTAAAGTTTATAAGTCATCAAATAGTTTCTTTTTGATTTTATAGGTTCAAAAAAATTACTAAATATTTTTGATAATTTATTAATATTTAAAAAATTTATAAAATATTTTAAAAAATTTATAAATTCAACCAATCTAGCACATAAGCTAATAATGCTCAAGTTCAACATTTCATAACATTCTTTTCAACTTAGAATGCAACAAATATAATTTTGTGAGTAAAATATATAGATATTTTATTTAAATTGCTCACCCTTAAAGATTTTTTGTTATAACTTATTAATATTAACACGAGAAAAATGTCTTTTATTTAAACACTTACTCTTAAAATTCTGTTGCATAGATGACTTTTATTGAAATTGTTCATCATAAGTGGCAAACATAAATTGAATAAATTTATCCTAAATCAAATTTAAGAATTTAAGAAAATAATGACGAGAAATACAAAAATATAATAAAAGAAGTGCCTTAAAAAAAAAAAGTCTATTAATATATTTTGCAAATTTTCTACCAATATATATATATATCGATTTTTTTTGTTATTTGCCCTAGCCGCAATTTGAGTATAAAAGGAGAAACCTTAAAGCAGCCCTTGTTTTTTGCCAACCCAAAAGCGAATTTTTCCACTTCTCTTGCTCTCCTTCAACTCCACGGCGCAGATCCGAGGAGTTATTCAGCAGTTTAATCCCTCTCGGAACAAGTATTTTCTTCATTCAAATTCAAAGGTTCGATCTGTTTTCATCGCTTCTTTGTTTTCTACTCTTTTTTCGCTTCTTTTCTTGGTTTATTTTACCTTGATTTGTAGGTTTCTTAATGTTTGGGTTTTTTTTTTTTCCTGAATGCAATCGTTTTTGATCTGTTATTGTATATTGTGGTAGTATGAAAACGTGATGCCTTTAATATAATATGTCTTTTTATGTTTCGGGATATTTTAGATTTTTTTGTGCGTTGGGATCTTGAAATTAGGAGGTTTGTGTCTTTTGCCGATTTAAATCTTTATAATTTTCGGTATGTGATAGAATGCCTCAATGCCTGTAATGTATGTGAGTTTTTCTTTAATGGGATTCAATTTTTGGGATCCAAATTTCGTTTGTTGAATTGCGATAAGTTACATATGTTGCGTCAATGTAGTTGATGATATTGACATCGGTGACATTGAGGGTGGACTGCGATCTAAAAGAGTTCTTCTTTTGAGCTTATTGTTTGCTGATTTATTAGCTTCTTGGGTAAAAGGATTGATATTTTGGTGACAAGTTTTATGTGCGTCGCTTGAGAGCTTTGTTTGGGTTCTGTAAGTTTTGGGGACAACAAAATGAGGTGCTATTATTTGTAAACGACTTAATCGTTGATGTGTTATAGCACCTTGCCTCTTTGGATATCTTCCCCAAACATGGGAACAGAAGTTTAATGCTTGTACTCCTTATTGAATGGCTTGCAAGTTTGGCTCTTCTGTGACATCCTTTATATTCAAAAAAATTAAGGAGCTTATGGCTGTTCTGTCATTTGCTTGAACTTCTAAATTTATTTTCCCACTTCTGTACTTTAGTTTGATTTTTTTTTCTTTCTGCCCCCAGAATAATAAACTATCAGCCATCCATTGAAGTGTGCGATTGTCGACTCCATTTCTTTTTTAAGTATATTTTCAGTTATTTGCGTATAAACATACTGATACATCAAGCAAACTGCAGTTATGGCAGGTTTGGCACCAGAAGGATCACAATTTGATGCTCGTCAGTATGATGCGAAGATGAATGAAGTGTAAGTTTCCTTTATGAATGATAATGTTTTTCCTGACCTATTCATTGAAATAATTGGCAATGGTAATATAGCAGTTTAGATGTTTTATCTTGTTAAATTTTCTGATGCAGGCTCCAAGTTGATGGACAAGAATTCTTTACTTCGTATGATGAGGTTTATGATACTTTTGATGCTATGGGTCTTCAAGAAAACCTCCTTAGAGGCATTTACGCCTATGGTATGTTTGCAATAACGTTGTTTTTATTTTCTGAATCACTAGACTAGGAATTTATTTGAAGCCATGGTTTAAACAATCAAACATGATTGGTGGTGGAGTTGTCGTATGGATAAATTCAATTTTACTTGATTACTTCTTCAAGCCTTTGCCTTTTCTTATTTCTTTCCATAATGTTTTCGCCTTTTTGTTCCATAAAGGTTTCGAGAAGCCCTCTGCCATCCAGCAAAGGGGCATTGTTCCATTCTGCAAGGGACTCGATGTTATTCAGCAGGCTCAGTCTGGAACTGGAAAAACTGCTACGTTCTGTTCTGGCATTTTGCAGCAGCTTGATTATGGTTTAACACAGTGCCAGGCCTTGGTTTTGGCACCCACTAGAGAACTTGCACAACAGATTGAGAAGGTTATGCGAGCGCTTGGTGACTACCTTGGTGTGAAGGTTCATGCTTGCGTAGGTGGAACCAGTGTTCGCGAGGATCAGCGGATTCTTTCAGCTGGGGTTCATGTTGTTGTTGGAACCCCTGGTCGTGTGTTTGACATGTTGCGAAGACAGTCACTGCGTGCTGATCACATCAGAATGTTTGTATTGGACGAGGCAGATGAAATGCTGTCGCGAGGTTTTAAGGATCAGGTACATCTCTTTCTCGTCACTTACTGTAATAGATTTCGCAACTTGAGCATGTTTATACCAGCTTATGCTTGCATATGCTTGATTGTGGATAGATACGGCTCTTCTCTATCGTTGTGAAACTTGGCCCCGTTTCATCCTTCATGATTTTGTCATTTTCATTCTCGAAGGCTTTACTAATTATGCGATATTTGTGCTGCTAGATATATGATATTTTCCAGTTGCTGCCACCTAAAGTTCAAGTTGGGGTGTTCTCTGCTACAATGCCACCTGAAGCCCTTGAAATCACCAGGAAGTTCATGAATAAGCCTGTGAGGATTTTGGTGAAGCGGGATGAGCTAACTCTTGAGGGTATTAAGCAGTTCTATGTCAATGTTGAAAAGGAAGAGTGGAAGTTAGAGACACTCTGCGATCTTTACGAGACTCTAGCCATCACTCAGAGCGTCATCTTTGTGAACACCAGACGGAAGGTTGACTGGCTTACTGACAAAATGCGAAGCCGCGACCACACTGTCTCAGCTACCCATGGAGATATGGATCAGAATACTCGAGATATCATCATGCGTGAATTCCGCTCTGGCTCTTCTCGTGTTCTGATCACTACTGATCTCTTGGCTCGTGGTATTGATGTGCAGCAAGTATCTCTCGTCATAAACTATGATCTTCCAACTCAGCCGGAAAATTATCTGCATCGTATTGGAAGAAGTGGAAGGTTTGGAAGAAAAGGAGTTGCCATAAACTTCTTGACGAGGGATGATGAAAAAATGCTCCATGACATTCAGAAGTTTTACAATGTTGTTGTTGAAGAACTTCCATCAAACGTTGCTGATCTTCTTTGAGGTGGTTTTTTCAGGTTTTGTTCCGGTAAAGGGGGCCTTTGAAGTTTCTTATTGCTAGCTAATGTGTTTTTCCTTCTTGTTCCTTGTCAATTTATTTTGCAAAAGATCAACTGTTCCACCCAGTGAAACTGGGGCATGCTTGTATGCAGCATAATCCATATCCTTTGGGTGGACATATATATACTAATGCAATTTTGTCTGTAGGTATATTTCATTGTTTCTGTAATGTATTCAATTTAGCCCCAAATTTTGGTTAATTCTAATTGAGTTATTATTCCTTTTCTGTACTCTATTCAGCATGTGTTTTTTAACGTATTTCATGAAATGCCCTTGTCATCAATGTTCGACCCTTTACGAGCTATGAGCTATGTGGTGATGTGCTTCATTTAGGGGTGTGCACTTGCAAGTTCTAAGATTCTGCTAATATTGGTAGCATATAAATTCTTGAACATTTCAAGTGATGTTTGTGTCCCAATATTGGTTTCTTTAACCCAAGACGTTTGTATACATTAGTTGTCCTATGAATTTTATACAAATACATTTGATGCTGGTTGAAGCACTCAAGTTTCTGCTGCAGATGGTAGAATTAATATGTACTATAATCCGACTGTTTTTACATGGCTTTTTCTTGAAACATATTCGACTTGTAAAGATGAAAGATTTCTTTTTAAAGATGTCACAAACGAGACTTATAAATATAGAAGAAAAATAGAAGTGCAATCATTGTTTGCTCGATCTAAAGACTAAACAAGTACCAAGACCTCCAGCCGGTGTGAACTTGGGTCCTTTCTTAGGTTCCCAGCCCAAATGAAAGTTAACAAAAAACTTGTTAAACACGATTTCCTCATTCTCAACATGGAGATTAATCCAAGAACCCATAAACAAAAGTACAAAACTGCCCTTATCTTAATGAGTATAGGTCAACTATTAGATTTAATTAAACATCAAATCTTGTACAATTGCCAGGGGGCAAAAAATCTGAAAAGAAGCATACAAATTGCGAATTAACAAATAGGGTTTAAAGAAACTGAACCGGCACAAAGCATCAGCCTCATGCAACAAGTCAAAATCTTGAAACACGAAATGCAATAACGTCATCGATTTTGTGTCCCAGCTCATTTATGTTAAGAGTATATTGTATTTTCTAATTTTTAGTAAAAAATTCTCTTTTTGTAGTAAGAATTTGTTGTATTGATTGCACCAAAATGCATTTTACCAATAATTTCTTTCAGAATAAAGTCAAACGATAAATCGATAAGGGTGCGGAGAATGGTATGAAACAGTGAAAAAAATGTAGAGATATATAAAAATAAGGAAAAAAAAAAAAAAAAAGACTTTGAAACCAGTAAGACTATAAGTACAGCCCTCAAATGCATTACACACAGCCGAGGAACTTTTCCTATAAAAAGCTGAAAGCCACCTTAAAAACTCCTCCATTCCCTGAAAATCTCTATAAAAACTACAACTCAAAGCAAATCACAAGAAACCCTTTTCCTCTCTCTGTGTTTTGTGTGTTTTAATTCAAGAATTTTTCCCCATATATGGAGAAATTTTCAAGATCCAAATCAAGCAGAGAAAGTGGGATGCAGCCAACCAGCATGAATGATCTGAGGAGTTACAGCACTTCTAGTTATAATCGTCCTCCACATCTGGATTATAATACCAACAACAACTTTAAGGAAGTGAACATCAAGAAAGGAAATAAGAGTAGCAGAGTTAATGCCTCTTCTTCAAAGAATTGGAGTTTCAATTTGGACCCTGAATTGCAGAGGAAAAAGAGAGTTGTTGGCTATAAGGCCTATGCAGTGGAGGGTAAAATGAAGGGTTCTGTGAAAAGGAGCTTCAGGTGGATCAAGGATACTTGCAACCAAGTGGTTCATGGATTGTGGTGATTATTTTGATTGTTTCTTCTACCTTTTGGCCACAATTGTCACTAGTGGTACTATCTTTTTTTTTTTTTTTTTTTTCAAGTACTTTTTGGGTTTATATTTATATGTTTGTTAAAGGGTTGTGAAGTTCTTGATGTTCAAGAATCCAAGATAATTGAAATATCTATAGAAAAATTTGTGATGTGATATTCAGATGATTTTTCATGAATTCAGGTGGCTAACTATTTGTGTGTTTTACAAATGCTTTTTTGCTCACGGGATGTAAAGTTCTGAATGATCAAGAATTCTAGTCATTGGGGTTATCTCTAGAAAAAGTTGTTATCTGATCAAGATATCTTGTGCTTTAGTTTAGTAAATGATTTGGTTTAGCCTTTGGCTGTTAAATTGTGATCAAATGCTATCACAATTTGCTAAGAATTGGTACTTGAATATTCACACACACACACACACACACTAGAGTTGATGCTAATGAAATATCTGTCAAATTTCCCAGTGCTGTGAGCTTCTAAGGAAAGTCTAGATCTAACTTCTGAGAAATCAAATTCTAGGTATTTGATTTGATTTTTTCCCCTTGTTAATAAGACAAGAAATCATGAAAGCGCACTTACTTTATAATACAGGTTTATTATATTTGTTAACAAACAAATTGATTTATGCTTTCAATGAATACTTTTTTTGTTCTTTTTTTCTTAATCTCCTCTTCCAAGACTAATTATCCTCCCTTCCTTCCCAGTGAAGAAAAAGAGAAATGATAATGGAATAGAAACAGGAGCAAATAAGAGGAGAAATTGCCATTCTAATTACTAACAGAAATCAGCCTGTCTTTGCAGTTATCGCCATAGACAACTTTGAAACTTTAATTTGTAATTGGACTGATTAAACAATCAAAATTAAAGTAATTTTATTTTTAAAAAAATATGACAAATGTTTATCAGACTATTCAGCACTGTCGTACAACGCAAGAACAGTGCTGAGGAGAGGAAATTAATCTCTTACAATGACCGAAAGATCTCCTTTCCATAGGAATTAAAGACATTGCATTTAACTATTAATGATTTTTTTTGTAATTGATTATGTTTCGTTACGTTACGTGTTAATACGTAATCTTGTTAAATGTAATTAGTCTTGTGGGATGAAGTTCTTGGTTCGAGATTTTATATAAGAGAAATAGACACAAGAACAAGAATTAATAATCTTAAAGAGGACACAGAATTACGAGATTAATTTCAGCGTTAGGTATGAATTTAATGGGAGGGTGGCTAGGGTAATAAATAAAATGTACTTCAACCTACCCTACCAACAAACCATTTGAATCCTTTAATTGTTGTTGTCCTGGCAATAACTAGTGCAATCACAGCATCCTACATTATTCAATCATGATAAAGTTTGTTGTGCATGGCAATCAAAAATCAAACACACACACACACAGAGGAGAGAGTAAACCTAGATCCAGATTAAATCCTTTCCAGTTTGTACTCACTTAAAAAATACAGAGCAATTAATAGTGAAATTCCACTAAATAGAAAGAAAAAAGAATATAATAGGTCTAAATCGGGTTGGGTTTGATCTAGCTAAGCACCAATGAGCTGCAGCAAATTCACAAAATTAGGTTAGATGAGTTGTACTTGGAACAACTTGGGTTTCAAACCAACTCATGGACAAGCCCAAAGGCCAAAACAAGACAAATTAACCGTTTCTTCAAGAAAAATTGGCATGATTGATGCACCACTTCTCTTGTCTTTATGATCCCTGTGTGTATCCACCATCAATACTCCATCAATCCAACTGCTTTCAGAATTCAGCCATTTGAAAAAATAATTAAAATCTGGATTAATACTGAAGCAACCAGCAAAACACTATTTTGTGATTAGACAGTACTTTTGCTGAAGAGTGAAGACAAATCACATGACAAAAGATATATTCAATAAGCATCAAATATGGACTTACCAGAAAATTGATAATAAATTTTAAGCACTTACAGAATATAAATTCCGCGACCACAGGCCATCGTATAGGCAAATCAACAAAACGGGCAGTACAGCATTAAGAGAGCTAAGACAGTAAGAAATCAAAGCATCATCTTAAGTGAGACTACACATAGCCTCTTAAACTGCTGATACAACATAACCAAATTGGATCTCACTTTGTTGCTGCAATTTTGTGATCTCTTTCTTATTATGTGCTCTTGTACAATCTGCATCGCGAAATAAATATCAATTTCCTTTAGCAGCTGTCTGTACCAGACAGAACAACAGATTCCCGAGTGCTTGTATGTACAGCATTCTGATATTTAGAGGGAATGGACAGGAAAAAATTAGCTATCAGTCCAGCTAATAATGCACTCTCTCATCGTGGCCAAAGTTTAGGCTCGCCATGCCTTTGAGTGTAGATTCAAGATTCTTTATGTTTGAGGGGATTCTAGTAAAAGATGAGCGCTTATGATCTGATGATACTACTGGTGAACTTCTTTCTGCGACACTGAAATGTTTGCCGAGTGTTCTTGGGCTAGGATCTGCTGTACGGGTGCCTGAAGGGTCATTATCATTGCCCGAAATCTCTGGATCACGACTACTGGAGACAGCAGGCCGCCTTGATGATCCAATTTGCCTGAAGATGTTAGAACTAGATAACTGCAAATACCAGTAGACCAGGTAAATGAAAAATATGAAAATGACAAACAGAAATCAGGAATCATGCAGCTGCCAAAAACAATTGGGACCATGTAAGAAACAGAAAAGCATTTTTTGTACCATCTCCTGGCCAAAGTCCTCCTCACCCCCAAACCTTCTGTCTAATAATTATTTTCTTATTTCTCCACTTTCTTTCAATATCTCTGATTGTATGTCCTTACAAATATGTCAATGGCATAAGAAATTATTTTTCCCACATGTCATGATATTCACATACTGCAGCACCCAGTCCCCACCCAAAACTTTTTAACAAACAAACAATTATCAATTTCTCCAGAGGAAATCAGCCTTGTCACACCTATCATGCACAACCACTAAGAGGGTGACTTTGAGGGAGGTGGGGAAGTGGAGAGAAGGAAGCGAGGGGCCGTTTGTTCATTTTCTTTTTGGGGAGTGGGGGGCAATCTTACTTCTTTAGCCATGGTGAACTCCTTTGCAACTGCCCCTTTCTGTCTAGACAAGCTTCCAGAATTCGAAAAGTTTCTGCCACGAGTTGCATTAGCAGACCAAGCAGGGCCCTTAGCTTCCTCGCCACCTGCAAAAAAGTATACATTTAACTCTGAGCTGACAGATGTAGCAAGGTTACCAACAGTGCTACAAAACAGTAAAAACTCCGGCTAAAAATGAAACCACTCAGCCACAAGTAGCTAATTTGTATAATAAATAGCAGCAAGCAAAAAGGGAAGCAACTGCAACCCAATATGATGTAGACTCGACGAATGCCCAAGAATCACCTGATTGCCTATCAATATTAGCATGTGGCATCCCTGAACTAGTTCCAGCGGCAGTTCCCTGTCGCAAAATTCATTATGTTAATATCTGGCAGCAAGAGGAGGTGAATAAACCTAAAATTGAAGTTACTAACAAGAGCATGAGATGGAGGATTGGCAAGCTGTGACTGCTGATATTTCAAAATAGTCCAGTCAAATACATAGTCAAATTGAAAACCTGCCAGGGCATAGAAAAAGCTGAAGCAAGCATAAATAGAGAGTAAAAGATTGACTTGAATATAAAATCAGAAAATATTGAAATGGTAAGGTAGGTTCCAAAACCTTCACGAATAAAAAGGTCTCGGAAAATTCTCTTCAAATACGCATAATCTGGTTTATCATCAAATCTAAGTGAACGGCAATAATGGAAGTAAGACGCGAACTCAGTAGGATAGCCGCGACACAGAGCCTGTACAAAGATTGAACTCCAAATTCAGTCGTGTGTTATTGGAAATATACAATCACCCAGAAGAAAGATAAAATGTCAATTACCTCAATAGAGGTTGAAACTTTTTTCTCACTAATTTTCTCATACTTCTGTTTCTTGGTTCCAGCTTTCAGCCCCTGCCAGGGAAGGCTACATATTCCAAGAGATGAGTAGACACATCACAAGAAGTCAAAGTAGAGAACTAGAACAAGGAAGATCTATCGGATGTACCTTCCTCTTAGGAAGTACATGAGAACATATCCAAGTGATTCTAGATCATCCCTGCGACTTTGTTCTGTGAATTCACAAATGCAGTAGAGCATAATCAAACACAAAATCAATGCTTCATCAGATAGTGTCTATCTCAAAGGTTAAAAGGGGAAAAGATACGAAATAGGTCACATGCATACCAATGCCAAGATGCGTATTCATGCTTGCATATCTGGCTGTCCCAGTCAAATTTTTATTTTCTCTGCAATAGACAGTATAATCTTGCTGAATTATGTTGAATATAAGTAGATGATGCCTTAAAAAACAGAAAATGCAGAGCAATTGTACACAACAAATTTAGAAAAATTACACCAAAAAGCTCATAAATTGCTTGACATTTAAGTTCTAAATCTATCCACATTGAAGACAGCCTACCTATAAGGAATGTGTTGATGAGTTGAGGAGTCTCTATATTTCTTGGCAAGTCCAAAATCTATGGCATAAACCTACATGTAATTGATGGAGTTGCATATTCCAACAGATCATATAAGCAAAAAACTGAAAATGACATTAGGCAAACTTCAAAATAAGGTAAAAAAGGACACCTGATTTGCACGCCTCCCCAAACCCATGAGAAAGTTGTCAGGCTTAATATCCCGATGCAGGAAAGATCTAGAGTGAATAAACTCAACCCGATTAATCTGAAAAAAGAATTTAAGATTTCCAGGTAAATATTGAAACATGACATTGTCTATAATCTTAACCAAACACAAACAAACAGAATATCATACTGTCTGATCTGCAAGCATGAGAACAGTCTTCAGAGACAGCTTCCTACTACAGAAGTTAAATAAATCTTCAAGACTAGGTCCCAATAAATCCATCACAAGGACATTATAGTCTCCTTCAACTCCAAACCATCTAACATTTGGAATTCCAGCTACCAAAGTAAAAGATTGCCAAATGGTGAGCAGGCGACAAATATAAAGATGCTGAAAAAAAAAATGCCCATCATATCGACCCAAAAAAAAAAGAAGAGAGCATTACTTCCTCCCTGAAGTAATTTGTACAACTTTGACTCGTACAGTAATTGGGGATGTTTTGTCTTGATATTTTCCTGAGCAAAAGCCAGCACAAGTGAGTTGCATTCTAAGGAAAGTAAGCAATTAATAATCATAACAAATATAAAAAGCAAGCCAACAATAAGCATAAAGAACACATCCAGAAAGGAAATTCATAAGCTTCCAGAAAAGCCATATGGCTTCACAATCTGCTTCATAAGTGCTACAAGCCAAACCACAAGTTTGTGAAAGAAAGACGCTTATCATTGATCCACTCGTTGCAAAGTTCATCAAGGGGACTCAAATAAGAGCCTTTTTGTTTGCATGCTTTTTTTTTTTGCCTTTTCCACCATTGCAATATTTTTCCAATGAATTGGATTATACAATAAGTTTGTCATCAGCTACAAAATAAAAAATTACAAGACACAAGCACAGAGTGCTAGTACTCTACATGTGCCAATTTTTTCAGTATAGTTTCCTGTTGGTGTTTATACAACTCTAATTCATGCTCAGTTTCCCCCAGAAAGGAGAAACCAAAATCCTTAATGCAAATATCAATTACAATAAAAATTGAAAATCTATAACAAATTCAGAATGAGAAACAAAAATAACCTAATTATAATGATCATACACCCTTTAAGCAAGCAACAAACAAGAAAAAAAAAAAAAAGTACTAATTAAGATGAAAAAAAAACACTTAAAATTACTCACAAGCTTAATAGCAACTTCTTCATTCGTCTGAATATTAGTACCTGCAAAACAAACAATACACAAATAATTCCCCAACTAAAAAAAAAAAAAAAATCAAATTAAAACAATAAAAATCCCAAAAATATAAATAAAAATAAAATAAACAAACCTAAATAGATCTCCCCAAAGGAGCCGCTCCCAATTTTCCGCCCCAGCCGAAACTTATTCCCCACGCGCGGCTCCATCCAATTCCAATAATCAAAACCCTAATCCCTCCTCCCCCTTTTTTCACGAATTAAATCAAATCAAGCTGAAACTAGCAGAATTCTACATAGACAAAGAGAGAAAGAGAGAGAAGTGGAACAAAGAATCGACATTTTTATACGAAAAAACAACTATAATTCATTGGTGGCTCCTATTTGCATCGATCTAATCAATAAATTCGCAGACTTTTTTTCGCTCACACCTAGGTTGCAATAATTTATCTATTTTCCTTTTTCTTTTTTCTTTTTATTTTACTGCCTTTTCTGTTTTTCTGTTTTGTCGGGGTGCATCGACGTCGTACGTCTACCCACCCGTTTGTCGGGTGTCCAATGACAGGCTGATGGGGCGACCCATGGGCCTTATATTTAAGAGTTTGGGGCTCTCAATGATCGGATATTAACGTCAAATCGGGTTTGAAAAACTTTAGATTATATATTGAAAGGTTCGATTAAATTGATCCTGAGAAAAATAATTTATAATTCAAAAGGTGGAATTAAGTGATTGGATCAACATAAATTTCATAAATAGTGTCTTAATAGTGGATTATTTAAATTTATATCCAAACCTTTTTAACTTTTAAGTATATGAACCTCATCAATTTGTTAATAAATTTCATTTTTTTTTTTTAAAGTCGAACCCCAGTTATAATTGTTTCGCTAATAACTACTCGGATCTTGAAGATTTGGATTTTGAATCTTTTCCATATTTGGAGCCAATCTTTGTACATAAAGATCCAATATAATTCAGGTTGGATTTGAATTCCTCAAAATAAAAATTAAATTAGATAAATAATTATGTGTGTTCTTTTATCGTAATTGTGTGTTCTTTTATTATAATACCCATCAATTTTATTGAATATAAGTGAAGTTTTGATTTTCTTTTTCCTCCCAAGTAAAACACACACACACATGTAAAATAAGCATTATTAATTTACATAAACTCTCAATAAACTCAACTCTAAAAATGTTTGGCCTAGTTTTATTTTCGGCCAATTTCTTGATATAGTCAAACCAAAGAAGACAGGTGTATTTAAATGTCTGGTTTAATACAACATGCAGTAAGACTATCTTGTCGAAGGCTCTATAATGTCAAATCACAAACTTTTTATCTTGTAATTTGTTACTAATTAACATCTATTACATAATTAGGATTTTGGGTTTTGATTTTCTATGGGATTAGCATAAGATTTACATACATTGAAGATCCATTTGGAGTGTGGGATATATTCAGGCTCAAATGCTTTTTACACACACACACACACACACACACACACACACACAGAGACAGAGAGTTATCTGTTTTTCTGTGATCACCAATGGGGAGTGAGAGTGGGGGCATATGTATCCCAGAAACTCAAGGAAGCACAAATCACAATACACAAGGAAGAGAAATGAGGCAAATATGGACCTGCTATTTTCAGAAGCTGTACATAAATATTTTACATACAGTAGCCTCAGTGCTTCGGCTTAACGAATTACCTCAGTGAAACTCACTATACTGGGCAAACAAGAATGAACCACAAATGGCCCAAAAGAACAGAAAATCGAACCAGCCAAAACCCTTAAACTATTAGTAATGGGGAAAAATAAAGAACTATTGTGTATGAAGATTATGTATGATGCGCTACAGCATGGCTACTTATCGCTGAGTATTTCTTCTGCAGTCGCCCTTTTAACTGCCTGATTTTTGCATCAACTCTTGCTGTGAACCCAATCTTGGTCTTTTGCCGTGCCTTGGACCGCTCCCTACTCCACATATGCCCATCCTCAATGTCTTTCTTGTAGTACTTGATCTCTTGAATGACATGATGATCCAATGGATTGAACGATCTTTGGAAGGAAATGTGAGCGAGGTAAGGGAGATTACACAAGACTGTTACTAGGAGGGTGGAGGACCAGTAAATAGGAGCAGGAGCCAGAATTTCTCTGAGGACTCTGAAGGCATTTACTTGAAGAGCATAAGACATCTCTCCATAGACCAAAAGAAACAGGTACCAAGTAACTATACTACCCCAAACGAGGAAGTGTTGTATCCATGTGAAGTGGCTCATTGTTAAAGCAATCTGGCAATTGACAGCCCAAATAACGCAAGTCATCATAGCAGTCCCAACAGCAGTCATATCAGCGGTCTGGCCTCCAGCACGGAAAGCTTGATCATAAAAGATGATGATGTTCAGGAAGAATATAATGACGGAAGTATAAAGACCATTAGCCATCCACCCAAATATTCTTTGCCAGTCGAAGAACAAATTTTTTGGCCCTTGCTGATACAAAGCTGGGAACTGCATCATGCAGAGTTTGCATCAATACAAGCAATTGGTGAAGGGGGTTGGGGAAGAAATATTCTGGTGGGGCGGGTAATACCAAGTAGCACCATTACTTGGTATAAACCCCCTTTGATTGATTGCCATATGGCAAAACTATTGGGTTTAGACTTTTTATTTGAACAGTCACTCATGTTAATGTTAAACAATGCTGCTGCATTCGAGAAAACAAATGAGAGTCCAATTATGTTGTCATATATTCTACACTCTTCTCCTTTTCTATTGTAAATTAAATTCTCTATTGGTTAATGTTATACTCATTCAGGTAAAATTCAAACACTTAAACTTCAGATCGCAATTTCCATTTACTCCAGCAGCCATTCATTCTCCTTCTTGGACTCTTCAATGCCCTTCAATTTCTTTATAAATTTCTGGCCAGTTTCTCCTTGAATTTTCCAGTCAATTCAATTTACAGATAGGTATGTGCATGCATGTATAAGTGTGCATATGTTCATTCAGAACTTATAATGCTTGTACATGTGTGTATGTTTGTTCAGAAACTTTTATGCTTGTTTAAGTCATGTATATATGCTTTTCCTTTTTGGGATAATTACACAGACAACCCCAAAGTTTGGTAATATTACCAAAACATTCATCTATTTTGGAAAACTACCCTGATAACTACCCTGACACCACGTGTCAGTGATGTTTTCATTAATAATTCTTCCTCCGACAAATTCAGGCTAGGAAAAAGTTGACGTATCATAAAAAAAAAGGGTTGAAAATCTAAATCTGCCCCTGGACTTTTCAGATTATTAGTTTGACCAATTTTTTTGGACCAAAATATCCTTCCATGTGAGGGGTGTGTGCTTGATATTATAATATAATTTAGGTGGTCTAATGTAAATATTTTCACATTGAAATTCCAACTAAGTTGGTCTAATAATATACAAATGCATTATTTTTTATTTTTTCAGTTTAAGAAGATTTTTAAAATTTTATTTCCTTTTAATAATTCTTAGTTTTTGTTGTTAAATAATACAAATGTTCAAAGTAATAACATATCAAAGAAAGAGATTAATTAGTTGTCTCATTTTTAACCATTAATTTTATCATATTTTTAACCAACTTATCTAAATTTTAACATTTAAAATTCTTCCAACTTATATTTTCTCACATGAATAAAGACATTACTTACTAAATTTATCTTTAACCAATTTAGTAATTTTCTCACACTTTAACCAATTCATCTTTCTTTCTTTTTTAATTAACACAATTTAATTAATAAATTAATTTTTATCTAATTAGTTATTTAATAATTAGGGACTAAAAATATAAATATTTTCAAATATATAATTAATCAATAAATAAATTAAGTGAAGAATTGTAATAAAAAAATCAGATTTTGTTTTCCTTTTATTTTTTCCTTATTCTTCTTCCTTCTTCTTCTTCACCCAAACCACCCCACCCCACCCACGTGCTCACCCATCCACGGACCACCCCCAAAGCACCCCCCACCGTTGGCACCAAACTCCTCCCCTCCCCATCAACCACTCCTTCCTCCCAAATCCCCCTCAAGGGGTGTCTCTGCAATTATCCATTTTCTTTTCGTTTTTAACTTAAACATAAGTACTTGTACATTGGCAGAATGATTTTTTTAATCATAGAACTCCAGTTCAATCTATCCCATGAAGGATGAAGGATACATTTGAGAACTTGTAAAGTGATTTAAGGGGTTTATTAAGTTTATCAGAGCTGACTCATGCAGAGAGTTTATTTATTTGGAAGTTGACGAGAACTGGGAGAACCAAATAGACACGGAGAGATGCTCATACTACTGTGTATTATAATACTTGCTTATTGGTGTAGATGCACTTCAACCCAATGAAAAATTGGATGGCATCTTCCTCCATTTAAGAAGCTGGATGGAATATTCTTCCAATTAAAATTAAACCGACTTTCAGAGATTAAGTTCACACCCAGGAAATGGGTTTATAGAGGATGCGAGATGTAAGAATTATTATTGAAAGAGGGTGGGTTAGAAGAGTTCGTTGCTTTTAAGTCTAACTCAAGGTTTATATGTTGATATTGTTAATTGAAGCCTCCACCTGCTACTTAACATGTCACTTTTGCCTAATGGCAATTAATGGATTGGGAATTATATCACGTAGGATTGTATAACAGCCCCACCTGAAATTTACAGGTTTGGGGGTTTAACAAATGTAAATCTAGAGTGCAGGCACCAGAAGAAAACTAACCTGCAAGCATACTTCAGAATCCACATCCTGTTCAAACACTCCAAGCGAAATGACAGGCAATGAAGTGAGAACGACATTGAACAGCAGCATGTACCAGTCGTCATACACCGACTGTCCAGAAAAACCAGCAAAAGCCTCAAAATAGAAGATTGTAAGGCCAAATGCAATGTTCTTGTAGAAGAAATAACAAATCTGCATACAGAAAATTGCAGTTCAAGTTAGAAATAATCAAAGATAGAATGAAGGTGAGTGATCATATCCATGTCTGGCATGAACATGTACATGACAGCGTACACAAGTCAAAGATATATTTGCTTTTTCAAGTATAACTGAATGCTCCTTCAGACAGCACCACAGAGAATGAATACAGTTCAACTCGTGATGATTACCATCTGAGCAATTCTTTTGTAACACCAATGTCCATGTACGACCAGAAGCCTCTCCAGAAATCGAAACTGTGCAATTGCAAAGTCACTAGCCATCACAGCCTGCAAACAACTGATATTAGGTCAGCCAGTTTTAGATCATATGAAAGCAATATATGCTCATAAATGAGATATGATTTCCCTTGGCTATTTAAGCCTTGAGAAAATATTAAGTTAACGGGAGTTATAGCTACAACGTTTTGCCACACGCACAAAGTTCATTGAATCTTCTACTTGTCAAAATAGCTTCCGCTACCAGCAAGCATAATGCTGGTAACTACAACTTCCCGAATAAAAACAAATGAGCAAGCACTCTTTGACAGATACATTTTTTCTTTTTAGCTGATACAACGATGGAGTTAAGCCTAGTTATTGGAGGAGATACTATACCGATCAAGCAACAAATGCATCAAATGAGAAGAGGAATTCAGAAAAAAGTTGGTACAAAAGAGGGATTTGATGACATCCACATCTGCGAAAATTTGTTCATGTTCAAAGTTGGAAAATGATATGAGATCTAATTCAGGTTTGCTCACAAATATAAACAATAAGAAAATTTGCTCATGTCCAGTCATTTATCTCAGAAAAGTTTGAACCCATTAAAATAAAATAAAATCTCAGAACAGTATGCTTAGAGAAGATGGAACCAGAGATCATCCATCAAACGATTAAACGAACATGAAATACTGAATTAATATCAGAGTGCAATCATCAATTCAGAAAACATTGAGGGGGAGATACCAGAGCAAAAACACTTTTAACATAATTATCTCAACACTCGTAATTTGAACTGGAAAACTTCTGCTAAATGAAAGTCCATATTTGAATGGGGACAGAATTTTAGATGAGAGTACAGGTACCATCATAGTTTTAGATGAGTGGAAAAAAGTAAAATATTTTGCTTCTGCTTTTGCATATTGCATCTGTTATGCTCCTTTTGTCTAAATTGAATGTCCAAGTTGATTTTTGTAATAATTATTCATTGTATAGTACAGAAGACTATTTCAGGTTATCATCCAAAATCTGAAATGAAACAATGGAATCGGATAAAGGCCGGCAACCAGAAAAGATTTCGTTTGATTTCAGTTCTAAGACACAGATGCAAAGTTAATGGTATACATTGCAAGCAAACAAACAAAAGCAAAAGAACTTAAAAGAATAAGGGAAAGAAAAAAACTCTAAAGCTTGTCAATTCTCCTCACTGATCAGTTTTTCTGCCAGTAACTAAAATTTACAGTATTGCCAATTTCAATGCACTTCATGAACAAATAGCACATGACATTACGTGATTACTTGCCGATGAATAGAAATTCGAGCACCTTACACAAACCTAGTTAGAATACAATGCCAGAGCTCAATGCTTATTCCTGGAAATATGTGTTATAATCAATTATATATATCACCTTATGCCATGTATTGGCATTTCGTAATGAGCTCTTTGGAAGATGTCATAAAGTGATAAGAAGTCTCATAATCAAGTTGGACTAGCACTGGAAACAGATAAATATTGGAGGTAAAACTTCTATGAAACTTATTTCAGCATCTTGGACTCTTGGATTTGTGCTTTGATGAAATCTACACGTCTAATTAATGACATTTTCAGTAAAATGAAAAGCAGAACAGTGGTTTGAAAATATTATATAGATATACTGAAGGGGTGAAAGAGAATCCAAAACTGCCATGGCTTCTGAATTCATTAAAAATTAGAATGAGTACAATTTAAAATATGTTTATAGTTTCTTGGCATTTACAAATAGAGAACTTTGTCAGAGGGTTTGTTTGAAGTATAAAATTTTGGTTTTCAGGATCGTTGAATATACTTGTGGGGTAATTCCTACAAGCCTCCTTTAATACTTCAATCACGTTCAAAAATAAGAAAATGTTATAGTTCTGAGAAACTATTTCAGTTATTCTCTAGATGCATACAGTAACAGAAATGAGACAGATTCATCACCGACCTGCATTCCTTCACATCCACTGATGCCAACACCAATGTCCGCTTCTTGAATCATACCAACATCATTTGCACCATCACCAATTGCTAATGTGATTTTCCGAGTTCCTTCTTTTACTAGCCTTGTTACCTAATTGCCAAATAACATAAGTGTGAAATAGAGGGAATGATAACTCAAAATCATATATGCCAACAGAATAGTCCAAAGGTTCATGAAATGAATATCAGAAGAGACAGATTATGATCTTTGAGTGTATAATTAAAGAATCTTACCAGAGCTTTCTGCTTGGGTGAGACTCGACAGCAAATGACAGAAGCACAATCAACTGCTAAATTCAAAAATTGATGCTTCATGTCATCCTCCAGTGCATAAGTCAGAGTTTTCCCATCAATGATCAATGCAAATGCAGCATGAGGATCCTTTTCTAGCTTGATCATTTGGGTTGCATTGGTAATTTGCATTAAGATATCCTCCTTTGCAGTCTTCTAGTAACAAACAAAATGAAGGCTACCATAAACTAAATTAACTTCGCCAACTATTATGCAACATTCCTTCCCACAGAAAACTACCTGTTTGGAGTCTTGGAGTAATGTGTCCACATTTGTTGTTATACATATTTGCTTCATGCCCTGTCGAAGCAAACTACAAGCATATCTGCATCATGTGACAATATTTCAGTTTGGAACCTAGAAAGCTTTGATAATCAAATTGCACAATAACCATAAATAGGTAAAGCCACATTCTGCTGGCGAGAAACAGACCCTATATTAATTGCAGTTTCCATTTTATCACCTGTCAGAACCCAGATCTTTAGACCAGCTTGGGCCAGTTTGTCTATGCACTGAGGCACCTACAGAGAAGTAACAAGGAAAAATAAGAGGAAGGAGAAAAAGAGTGTATGTGAACTATTCAATAGGATTTATGACATACTCCTTTCTGTAATTTGTCCTCCACAGCAGTTGCACCAACAAGTATCAAATCCATTTCCATCATATCAGAAACCCGCTCAAGATTTGCTTCCCTATCACCACCAAATGAGGTTTTTGCTCTGGTAAACTCTTCATTCCAAGAAGAATATTCTGCCTCGTCGAGTTTCTTGTAAGCAAGCGCAAGAGTTCGCAATCCAGCCTCCCCATATTCATTCAAATGCTTTCTGGTGGCTTCCTCATACATTCTCCCATTCCTTGATAACCTATCAAAGATGACGCTGTAACAAACGAATGCATTAAATTCAAGAGCAAATCGATATAGCTTAAAGGCAGTTAAAATACAATAACCTGCTCTTAAACTGATAACTCAATGACAAGCTATCATAATTGGCAAGAAGGCGTTATGAAAGCAAATCAGAAATTACATAAACAGCAATTTTCTAATGGTGCAACTGCTAGCAGCCATCTTGTCCCTTAATCTTTCTTTTCGTTCTTTATTTGTTTGGGGGGTTCGGGGTGGGAGTAGGAGATTCAACCCAATTCACCAAGTATATATGATAGTGACACACCTATCAGCTCCTTTGCACAGGAGAAGAATCTGACCGTTCTCATCCCTAACAATTACAGACATTCTCTTCCTTTTGCTGGTGAAATCCAACAAATTGAGAACTTTGAACTCCCTGAATTCACAGATAAATATTACACATCAAGACACCTGGTCCAAGATAAACTAATTTTCCAAGCAGTAGTTAGAACTATTTGTTCATGGTCTCACCTTTCAATAGGCTCTTGAAATGAAGGATATCTCTCACGTACTAATACACTTGACTGTGTTCTTTTACAAAACTCAAAACCAAATTCTCTAGCGGCAACAAGAAATGCACCTTCATCCGGTGATTCTGCTTCATAGGTAAAGGTCCCTGTCTCTTGATTTTGCTCTGGAATTGCAGTGTGACAAAGTGATAGTATTCTGAAAAATAACAAAATAACATCCTCATTGGGTTCTTTAACCCAATTCCCATTCATGAGGCGGCTATCCTCAAAGCTGAACCCCTTTATTGGAGGTTTAAGGACATCTTCACCTTTTGAAGTAACAACAGTCTCCAATTGAATTTCTGATTCCACATATTCATGTCCACTTTTCTCCAATGAATGGGGCATGCCATTTTGGCCCTGGCCATCCAAATCCATGACCATCTGTTTTGCAGCAGCAAGTTCTACATCACTAGCACGAGTGCCGTATGCAGTACCAGCAATGGAGCATTTAAGAAAGTCCATTTGGTTACACGTCAAAGTGCCAGTTTTATCAGATAGGATTGTATCAACCTGTCCTAATTCCTCGTTTAAGTTTGATGTCCGTGCCTGAGCAGGAGTTCCAGTCTCTTCATCATACATATGAATATCCTGGTTTATGAATAGAGCTTGGAGGACTTTTACAACCTCAATCGACACATAGAGGGATATTGGTATCAAATATCCATACAACATAAGAGCAGTGACCAGATGATAAAACCCTGACTCTAGTGGTTTGCCAGGATTAAAGAGACCTTTACTGTCTGGAACCTGTAAATACCACCACTTGGGCAAATCATTTTTAGTCTTCACGATAAAACCTACACTGCTGATGAATGAGATGAACACCAGAAGACTGAAAAGGATGTATATTATTTTGTCCATTTGTTTCTCGATCCTACTCCTTTTCGAAGGGGATTTTGTAGCATTTTGCATAACTTTGCTATCATGACCAGTGAATATAACCACTCCGTAAACATAGGCCGTGTTCCGAAGCTTTGAATCTCGGAGGAGAATCTGACTAGGATCAAGAGGATAGACCTGGCGATCATATTCAATTTTGCCCACAAAAGTGTAAAGATTGGGGTTGGGATCCTCACATCTTATGGTTGCACTAAATTCCTTGAAAGTTGGGTCATCATCCAGGGGTAATGTTGTCTCCAGGGCTCGTTTCACTTTCAAATTTGTCTCCCCATCTAAGTTCATAGTTTCAACATAACAAATTCCATCTTCATAACTTGAAGATAAAAGAAGTAAATCAGCAGGGAAGAATTGATCCTTTTCTACTTTCACTATATCTCCAACCCGAAGCTTCATCCAGGGCTTAAGACCAAATACACCATCTTTCTTATGTACACTAGCCTTTCGTAAGTTAACCTTCATATCCTGTATAAACCTTCGCCAATCTTCGAGGGCTTCTTTAGCCATACTCAACCCAACCACAAAGGCCAATGGAGCAATCATACTCAGAGGACCGAATGGTGTTACAGGAGTTAATGATAAGGCTGCAGCTAGGAGAAAGTATAAGTTGGCAACACGTCTGAATTGTTCAAATATCGCCTTTGGGAGGAAGGTAAGGAAATTGTATTTAGTGGTGGAAATATAATTTGAGCAGTATTTGAGAGGTTTTTGCTCATGCATACGTGGCTGGTTGCAGTAAACAATTCGTGAGTAACCAGGTCCTTGGATGTCATGTGTTCCATCTTCCTCAGAAGGGTGTGACCTGTGGCAAGCAAACGTATATAGATTGCTCCTGCGGATCTTCGCCCTTATTCTTCCCCCAGCCATTTGTCACTATTTTGAAGCTCAATGCTACTTTGCTGTCTCAGGGAATCATGTAAAGAAACCCACAGCACTTGCCTTCACCAGGCAAGTGAAAGGCTTCTTTGTGTGACCATTATTCTCCATGGCAAATTGACATGCCCACTTGAAAATTTGCCTACCCTAGAAAATCTGGATTTAAGAAATTGCAGCAATGTACCACCTGGAAGCAAATTAAAACAGAACAAAAATGTCAAAATTTATTTGTTGTAAACGATCCAAGTATATAAAAAGTAATTGCACCAACTCTGACGACAAAACCGTCAACTTATCATCCAAGATTCTTCTATGTACACAATTCTATGATAATTAGGCAAGATTTCAAGATCTTTAACATAGGCAAGTCAATTACGGGCACGGTGCGGAAACCTTTTCACATCACTACGTCCAAATTCAAATTAAAAGGCTCGATTAAAAGAAAAATCATCTCAAGCATAATCAAATTCAAAATTAACCATGACAAAGAATATTCAGCTTGAAAGCGAAAAGTTGACAACAAAGAACTCATCACTTTCTCTAACGTCCCTCCAAACAAACACAAATCATAACCTCGGAAACATCAGGAAAAACAACAAAAAGTGCAAAAGATGCATCAAGACAAATGCCAGCTAAAATTCCTCCTCTGCAGCTCCATAACATTTAAAAAACAAAAATAAAAACAAACATACAACATTTTCACATCTCTTCTCAAGAATTCACCGCAAGGAAATAAATCCCACATGGATAAAAACACAATTCACACACGCACCCACACAAACACAAAATGAGGATAAACAACCATTCTATTTTTTTATTTTTTTTTAGGTTCCTTTTTACCTGAGCAAATTATGATAAAATGGGAATGTGGAACAAACCCATATGCAATCTCAGCTGAGGGATGGCAATGGAGGAGAGAGAAAGCAAGAACGAAGGTAAAAAGTTATGGGTCGGAGAAGAGAGACTCGGAGAGTTTTTAGAGAGAGAAGCGAGAAAATAGAGAGTTTTTTCTGTCGAAGTCGGCAACGCCAGTTTTCACGCGCTCTCTCTCTCTAAATTCTTCATTCTCTCATTCATAGTAAATGGTATTCAACTATTTTCTGTATATACACATTTTATTTTTATTTTACGAAATTCTTTCTAGAAGCCATATATATATATAAATAAAAAACATAAAGGCAAAAAAAATTACATAATATCTTAATGATAACCAAACAATTAGTTTTTAATTAATTATTTTCATAATTAATATTCCATATATAATCTTAATTAAAAAATAAGAAATAAATATTATCATTAACAATATACAAAATATATATTATAATTAAACCCATCATATTATCAATTTTAATGACTAGCCATAATTAATGAAGCTAATTTAAGAAAAAACAGCAATGTATATAGACATCTCCAAAAGAAATTAAAAGGATTAATAAACAATACTTGGGCAACAAGCTATTATTTATTTCAAGATAATAAAACAAAAAGTAAATTAAACTTTTTTTAATATTATATCTTTTAGTCATTAATTTATGGTTGGTACAAGAATTTAGAGCAACGTGGCTAGCAACGAAGCACGTTATTATTGCATTTACCATGTAATTAATTCTTGTTTGAAAAAAAAAAAAAACTTATATGTACTTGTAATTTATTTTCCAGCATACTTTTGGGTTATTAAAATATAATATAGTCAATTATTTGCTTCTCTCCTCTATATATACACATATATACATATATATTTATATATATTATACATATATATTTATATATTTATATTTATTTTTTATTTTTTTTCTTTATTAGGGTAATGTTTGACTTTAAGTTGGGATTAGAGTAGGAATTATTTTATTGATCCACTTCCTGCCCACTCATCACATTTTTTATCTTACTTTTCATGCTAGCCAATCTTTATGTTAAGCAAGAAATGCTTTTATTCATTCATGAATAATTATTATATTGTCCAACATTAATATTCAAAAATTTAAAACTATAAATATAAGTTTGTTTATCGTTATTTAATTTCCCAATATCAATTTAAATTCGATAAAAGCAATATTAATATCCATTCTCTTAATTTTCATATTTTTCAAAATTGTCCGAAATACTTAACCATCTCCCAGAATAGTACTTGTGTATTAATATATCAGTTTAAATTTTTTATTTCACATTATACATAAACGTCAATTATATAAAATATTTTTTAAAATAAATATTTAATTGTGGATAATATACATTCGACACGTGTATTTATGAATTTCAATATATAATGAAACATAAATTAAAAATAATGATCTAATATATAAAGTAATAGCATATTTAGTATTGAGTTGAGCACTCTTGTCCTTTAATCAAATTAAAACAATTGTTATTAAATGATAATTAGTATAGTATGAACAAAAATCACATAAAAAACATTAATTATTTTACTTTAATAATATTTAATTAAATTTTTAATAAATTTATTATCCACAAAAATAGAATAATTAGGCACCAATGAAGACTTTATGTTGGACTTGTATTTTTAGGTAATAAGAGAGATTTTACTGTCAATGGTAATTGTTTAGTGCTCGACGGCACCACCTAGGTTGCAGGTAAATGCAACAATTTAAATCTAAAAATAGAGATCAATTAAAATTAAATTAACCAAAAAACAAATATTTGATTAGGAATAATGGTCTTTGAAGTAAAATAAATAAATTGATAAAGAATACAATCATATTGAATTTGATCTAAATCGTTTAAATTTAGTTTGTTAAATATAATAAATCAAGTTTGAAAATAATTTTATGTTTGATAATATTTGAAACTCGACTCGAGCTCTAAAAATATTAATAAATATAAAAAAATTAAATTATTCAATTTTGATTTATGTTTGATTTAATTAAATTAATTAATAATTAAATTAAATTTAAATATAATTTTTAAATTTTTAATAAAAAATAAATTAAATATATTGGTCGGTAATACTTTCTAGAATGGAATTTGGTGTCGCGTCATACACATATTTTAATGTAGGGCCCACAATATGGTCCTCGTATTCTTAGTACTAAAAAAAAGTTGAAAAAGCCAAACCAAACCTACGAGAGGGGTGGGGCAATTGCTTTTATTTTGGGTACTATTTATTTTTTATCTTTTCTTTCTCTACTACAAAAGTATGGTTAGAAGATATATTCTTTCTATATATGATTTGATTCACTTTTAATTGGTAATGTTTGGTTCATTTAGGTAACAATTTGTGTATGAAGCATTATAGAGTGTATTTATCATATGTTTTTTTGTTAAGAAAATACAAACACTCTGTAAAAATTTGAGAGATTCGTATTCTTGTATTTATAACTTTTAATCTTTTATTTATTCAAAAACAACATAAAGGTTTATTTTTTCTTCTAAGATTTGTTATTTTCAATTGAATTATGTGAATAATATTGCTACAAGCTCCTAAAAATGTGAAAAATATATACTTGTTTCGAGATTTATTCATAAAAGTACATGGGAGATATTTGTCTCATGGAGATCTTTTGATTATGATTATTATTAGGCTATGATGCTAATATATTTTTTTAATTATTTCTTTCATTTTTTGAAGATTTACATAAAATTTTCTTCTTCTTTCTTTTTTGTTTTTACCTTCATAGATTGAGATGCAAAGTCATTTCTTCTAAAGGAGGTTTACTTGCTTCACTTTACTTGGATTCCACTGTCACCCATCTATTTGCAAAAAGAAAAACCAATCAGAGAAAAGTAGTACAAAGATCATTACACAACCACCCAAGAATTGAACCAACCACCACCATCCAACACCCAACCCCCATCCCCACCCCCCACCCACCCCGAAAAAAAAATTGTAAAAAGTAAAAGGAAAATAGACTTGGCCTTATCTTTATGTCAATTAAAGTATGCTTCCAGAAACCGTGATTAGGACTAATCTTATTTTCTTTCTTACAATCTCATTCAACCAAGGATTAACGTTTAGAACAATACTAAATGGATTTAAGGGAAAAAAGACATATAATTTCCCAAACAATTGGACAATAATGGGTAGAGTTTTGGTGGAGAAATTTGCATATAAATTATCATTTAAAAGAAGGAAAAAAAAAGAACCACAAAAGTAATGAATTTTAAGTGAAGTTTTTCTAAACATCCTTTTTGCTTGAATATTTTAGATGTTCCTATAAGAGGGCAAAGTAATATTCATTTATAAGAGTTACAAATCTGTAGCACAAACCTCACACTTCTTGGACATAAATTACAGCTAAAGAACATATTAAACATTCAACTATAATAATTATATAGAATTGCACGAATAAGGTCGATTATAATTCATAAACAGAACTTGGAGGCCTAAACTGAAAGGAGCAACACAGAATTTTATAGCCCGGCTGCAACACAACATGTATACCTACTCTGGAAAATTTCCTAAACACACAACCAAATGAATCAGACATGAGTTCTTTTCATGCCTGTCCATCAGTTTTACCCCATGTCCGTGCCGTTTTATTCCAGCATAACATGTTCTGCCACTCGGTATCAACCATTCAATGCTCTATCTAGACGAGCAGAAAGAGGAAAACATGGATATGTTGTCTAAAAGTAGGGGTATTTTAAGCCCCAAGGAAATATATTCTGAATTTTGCACTCAAGACAAGTGTGCATGACATGTTTTGAGTTATCTATTGAAGGGAACAAAAGGCAACCACCGAAAAGTAAACAACATGATCCTTTCATATATAACTGAAGGGAAACTTGAGAAAAGATAAGGACAAAGAACCGCGACATAAGCAGAAATGTCAAAGAATGAATGCTTCACTGATGTACTATGTAAGGAGAGACACGTCATCTCAGAAGTGATCTTGTCAAATGCTCTCGTGCAGTGGCTAGAGCTTGAGATATAGTCTGCAAAAGTTTAATGCTCTGTTTTAAGACTACATAAAAACAGTAGGAATAAATGATAAAAGATGCACATGAATTTGAAATTATTAGATGTTATTTTATAACTCCAGCAAGCTAGGGAACTAATTGAGCCCTCTCACTTCACCGAGGAGGCAGGCTCATAAAGCTTGTTTTCGTTATTCAAAGCCTTGCACATTAAACTCTTGAGTGCATATTTAACAGGTTCATATACATTATTGAATGCCAAGCAATCTTCTCTATTGCAATTGGTATTCTATCTCCTATTGCAATACCACTAATACACGCTAAGTATAAATTAATGATATCATATTATACACTTAGCATGTATTGATGCTATTGCAATATGAAATAGAAAACCAATTGCAATAGAGGATCCGGATTGATTGAAAAAAAAAAAACTAGCTCATTCAACTTCTGAAGCTTAATGTGATAAAATTAACGAACTGACAAAAATTACATTAACAAATCCAAATAAAGAGAACACCAACATCACCTGCTCAGACAATGGAGCACCATCATCCATGCTATGGGAGGCCACTTTTCCAGCAATAATACTACCATCGGTTTCAAGAACAATCCTGCAAGACCAAAACACAAGACATTGATAAACGCAAATGTTTCAAGTACCACAACTTTGTAGATGTGGTAGAAAATAACAAGGGCAGGCAAAACTATTACACTTAACATGGCAGAAAATGAATTTGACGAACATAATGTATAGTGCGAGAGAAAGATGCTTGTTAAGGACTCTTAGATATGAAATAATAATTCTTATTGATTTATAGAAGAAACAGAAGCATATCATACATTTTTCACGAGTGATTGTTTTATGAGAAAAGACAGCTCATAACCTTCATTTAACAAAAACATATCAAAGCCAAATGAAGTGAAATCAATGTGCTCTGCAGAAAGAGCATTCAAATTTTCCGATGTCTTAGTTTGCAACTTCTCCATTGCTGAATATTAAGAGTACCAATTAAAAAAGAGGAGGAAAACAAACTTAGCTATATTACAAAGGGTTCAATTATGCTATGCTAAACAAGATGTCAACTATTATCACACAAAGAAATCATTCTACAGAAACAAGGAGCATGGTTTTTAAATTTTCTAAATGATGGTGTCTAATTTTCCAAAAAAGCAGGCAAGCAACCACAATTGACTTCCAGAACAAATGAATAGAGAGTTCATGGGTTAATGCTATTAACATAATTGAGACACTGGATAGACTTTGTAATAAAATAGGCCAGACTACGATAAAAATGTCATGAAGAGCAAATTACCAGACAGGCAAAGCATAAGTTCAAAATGAGAAAAATTATCTCTTGTTAACAAGCATCATAAGAAAACAAGCTGCAGGAAAAACTTGATCACAGTGAATGCAGAAGCAAGATTATCATTGACACAACCATAGTATTATGGAATGACTACATAAAGTTGGCACTAAAAAGATGGTTTTGGCTAATAAGTATAGAGAAAGAGATATTTGAACTTAATGACAGGAGTTCATAACCTACCCTCCATCAACAATCTCGTCAAGGCACAAAAGAATAAGATCCAAGTTTTCAAGTGCCTCCCTTAGTTCAACATTGTCCCTAAAAAAAAAAAAACACTTAGATCAGATAGAATCATAAACTAAAAATCCTAGGATTCCTAATCAGTGTGAAATTCTAGCATATTCAAAACCTGAGGAGAAGGGTAACTGCATCAAAGAAACCCTGCAGCACAGTAGATAGGATCAGTTCATTTTCGTCATCACCTCCAGTCACAAAGAAGTGCAGATCTTGAACAAACTTATATGTAATGATATTGTTCTCCAGCATTGTAATCTCCGCTGCACAAGATCACATTAAAACACTTAGCGATTCCCAAAAGAGCAGCTAGCTGAATATGGGAATTTTATTCTGGACAGGTAAAACAATGAGCTAGCAGAAAGCCACATGTAAATGGCTCGGGCGTACCAAAAGCGATTAGCAGTTGAATTTCCAGCCCCAAACACATAACATTCATACAAGGTTCATCATGACAATACATCAAACACATTCAAATTATATTTTTCTAACAGTCAGAAATAGAGCACAAGATTAAATGTACCTTCTGTGCGAGCATTAGTCTTTTGAGTTTTAGTGAAAATGGACTTCTCAAAAGCTAGCTTTGCACTGTTAGTAGGCCAGTCATCTGAATAGTACTTAACCGCAACGCGCTTCCCCTCGGAATCCAATAAAAGTATGTTCTTTATAGTTGGGCAAGCCTCCTACATGCCATAATCAAATCAAAAACCCTCTACACTACTTATCAGAATTCCTAGTTATAAACCAATTATGTACAAATATAAAGAACATGGATATCCAATAATGCACTTAATTTGTTCGTCCAACCACCCACACACAAAAAACTCCCACTTCATGATTAATCCGATACTACCCTCAATCACATTACCACAAAATTTGTAATTCCAGCGAACAAGGATATCCCATGATGCATCAATTTCACACACACCGACTCACACAAATATACAAGAATTATTAGATGTGAATAATGGGCTATGATAAAAAAGCTGAATTCTTCAAAAAAATTAAATCGAAATTAAGCAAAAATAATTCTTGATGTGAATAATGGGCTACGATCAAGAAGCTGAATTCTTCACAAAACTAAATGGAAATTAAGCAAAAATAAAATCTTTTTTGGAGGGTTTTGCTAGAATTACATAAATGACAAAGGATCAAAACAGTTATGATCAGATCTCTTAACAGTTAGAAATCAAAATGCAGAAACTATTAGATCTTGAAATTGAAATGAATGTAACCTTAGATTCAGAAACATAAGAAAAAAAAAACGGTTGCAGAAAATACAGAAAACGTACTCGACTGAGAAAGGTGGCCATTGCAACTTGCAAGCGAATGATTTTGAGAGAGAGCTTCTGGCTTGTGAGCTGAAATCACTGAATCTAATAAACGCATATACGCTTTGGAGCTGAATTTCTTGATTTGGTTTGGTGGGCTCATTTATTTGGTTTGAGAGCTCTTAAATAAGCCCAATTCATGTAACGTGTTATCTTTTTTATGTAAAATATTTTTTCACGAAAAAATAAATTTTAATAATAAATGGTCATATAATGAGTGTGATCATGCTTGTAATATGAATATTGACCTAAAGACTAATTATTTTATGCAGCAGTAATATTATTTCAGGTTCTATAATTTTAAAAAATAAAATTTAATTGGTGTTCAACGCTAAAATAAAATATTCATCGAATATAGAGAATAATTTTCTCCAAAGATGATAAATCTACCAAATGGTATATAAAATAATGAATACACATTAAGAAATAACATACTTAAATTATATATTAAATTATGATAAAATGGATAAGAAAATTAAATTACGTTCTTATGAGTATAGTTTTTATTTAGTCTATTTAATTTTGCCAAATCCTATTCATATTTTAGTTTCATTCTGAATTCAATATGCACAATTTCATCCATATCTAGACATCTTATAATTATAATTGGATAGTTCATTGTGCACTTAATGGGTTTAGTTCGAGTAACAAAGATTAAGGCTCACATTAGTTACACTTAATTAGTTATTATTATTTTTTTTCATTTTTTGAGGAAAAAAAAACATAAAAGTATGAATAATAGTAGAATCTTTTATTAATTTCTATATATTGATGCTTGGTTGTAATTAAATTTGGCCCCATGCTTCTTTTGTCAATAAATAGGTAGTAGATGGATTTTTCCCCTGAAAAAGCTTTGGCAGCAAATTCCCTTTATGACCCTTTGGGCCGTTTTACTTAAAAACAGGGATTGGGCCCTCAAAATCACCAAATCCGAAACTTCTTTCCAGTTGAGACAATTTAAAGAGGCCCAACTCCATACTCCAACTAGAGATGCATGTGAGTCTCCCAATTCATTTGTTAACAAAAGAATTAAAAGTTTGCAATCAAGAACTAAATTTTAGTTCACCACATTCAACATCCCTTAATGTACTTAGGATATATAAGGGTGTCACACATGGAACGCAACTGATTAATTATCGTCATGTGTACATAATGCACAAAGGAATCGAGCTGCATAAGTAATACGAAATAAATACTTAGATTGTAACAAGAAAATATTTTCAACTAAATAAGTGAAACTTTGGGTCATCCTCATCCTCATCATGATGCATTTATGGTGCTCATGCATTTTCTCAGGGATCAATATCTTTTAACCAAATTTTAAAATGCCACAAAATGTTTTCCACAACTCACGGAGACAGGTAAAAAGGAGAAGGAAGTCACTCTCTATTTTTAGGCTGATAAGTAAAATTTGCATGTGAATTTTTTTATGGGCTATAGAAGATAGGACCACACTTGCATTTCCAGCCCTCTGGCTCATAATTTGTGTACTGAACCCCCACAACCCTGCTGGTGGTGGGCACCTGAATTGCTTCACATGGCATGCACCATAACACTTGTGCTCACAGCTTGGAGGCCTTGATCCTATTTTCTTAATTTCCTTGTATTTTGCTGCTTTTTCCTGTAATCCCATTCTCTCCTTCATGCCCTTTAACTAGCAAAAAAAGGAAAAAAAAATGTTTAATCAGGTAGAAGAAAATCAGCATGTATATGTAAATATATATATATATATGTGTGTGTGTGTGTGTGTGTGTGTGTGTGTGTGTGTATGTATATATTTACCTCATTGGAGGTGTGAGTTATGTGCAATGACTGGGGATTTTGGATTGTGCCTGCAGATCAAAGATGTGTCAAGTTACAAATGAACAGCATTTAGAAAAAATAATTAGTATTTGAGTGAAAGAAGAGAAGACAAATTATGTGTTTCAGCTTCAAAACTTTAAAATATATGGATTTTTGCAAGAAGAGAGTTGCAAGTAGAACTAACTTCAAAATCAGTCCAAGAATGTTCCAAACAATTCATCATGGTCCAAGAGCATATAAGGCAAGTCTAGAAATAGTGAAGCACAACAGAATTTGTGAATGTCCAGTTGAAGCTAAGGAATTAACCAGTGAAGGAAATGGCATGTTTTCCTTTTTGTTGTGGTATGAAAGGAGAGAGAGAGTTAACAGTTGAGAAAGAAAAGCAGGAAATGTGAAGAAAACAGACCTTGATTGTTGACAGAAAAACCATCATTTGGAGGAAAATGCCTGCTTGATACTCCAACCAAACTTAGTATGTGCAGAAACAAGACAAGAAAACAATAGAATCTTGCCCTCATTATGTGTAGAAGCTCAAATGATTATGGTGATTATGAGGGTAGTCACTGTGTATTGTGTGTGAGAGCATAAGGAGAGAAGTTTGGAGCACTTGAAATGTAAGAAGGCATGCATCTCTCTTATTGTCAAAAAAATAAATAAATACAAACTCTCCCATTTCCCAAAAAACCAAAAAATTGCACTTCCTAAAAAAAGTCTCTCTCCTCTCTCTCTCTCTCTCTCTCTCTCTCTCTCTCTGTATCAGATTTGCATAGGCAGATATAGAGTAGTAGAGGGCTTGCTTTACAAACAAGTGATTCTAAATTCTGAGTGGAAAAACTGACCATCACTTTTCCTAGTTTGACAAATCTCCCCAACAAAGATCAAGATTCAAGACCCTTTTATCTTAAATTACTTCAGTCATGAATACAAGTAATCCTATAAATGACTGAGGTGTGGAAGAGGAAAATTTTGGAAGCCTAGACTGCAGAGCCTCAATTCTCTCTGATTGTTGCATTTCCATAAGTGGAAGAAAATAAAATTTCCCCAAATAAAAAGGCTGCAAAACCATTTTTTAGATGCCAAAAATAAAAAATCTCAGACATTATTCATTCAGACAATCACTACTTGAAACATGGGTAACCAGATAAAATAACAACTTTCATGAATTGGGAAGTAGCTTTTTCTCAAGCATTGGCCATCCATGTAAACTCTCACTCTTTTTATAGCCATGAAATGTGGAAGATTTAATATTGCCAAAATTAGAGGCCCTAATTTTTTTCAAGCACCTTTCATGTGTCTACTTGTAAGCATATATAATAAAGATATTTATGATTTTCTCGTAAACTATATTGGCTAGAAACATACACGTTGCTAGAAGATTTATAAAGTAATTGTTCAAAAACACAACCAAAAATCTTTTGGTGAAAAGCTAGAAGCATTCATGATGCAAGAATGAGGAGCCAATAATCACACATTGCCTTTTCAGAGTAGAGGGTATGAACTGTGACAAACCCAAACCTGGTAAGCAAGAATTCAAGAAAAAGGGAAAGCTGATAACTCCAATCAATGCTTCAGATTTCTTTCTCTCTATCTTTTCACTAGCTGATGAATAAGCCCTGAAAGAAAATATAGGTTATTTAGGTACTTGGGATTAGTGCAATTAGTCTGCTGAATTAATATCAAATTTTGAATGTGTGTTTGACATTTGATTTACCCAAAAAAAGGGTCCCCCTCTTTGATGGATTAAAGCATGAAACATAAAAAGATTAGCAAAATAGCCATCATGCAATACAGCAGGCAATTGGTAGAGGACCCTCATATGTCTTTCAGTGATTGAGCTGTGCTTTTCTTTGAGTCACTGATGAGGGATTTGATCACTCACTGATACATGCATGCATACTGCAATACTACATTTTCTCACAAGTCTGAAATCAATAAACTATGAGTATTAATTCTTTTTTCACTTTTTCCAAGATATATATATATATATATATATATATGTAGACACACACACACACACATAGTAACACACCCCCTTCAGAGGATTTTTTGTCTTCTTCTTTTTAATGTGGGCTTGCTCTTTGATAATTTGGTTTTAAGATGTCTATATCTTTGAGCACTATTTTGCCCTTGCATAGAAAATTGGAATGTTTCTGACTAGAAAGATTTTGGGAGCAACTTACATCCCTCAAAAGCCAATCATATAAGCAAAAGATGAAACAGGTGCCAAATAGTTTTCACAAAGGAAAAAAATTAGTGCTGTTGTATAAGCAATCCAGTGATGGTATTGACTGTTAAGGCCATATTCAACTCCTAATTCTATTTTAGCACATTTTTTATATTAAAATGATATAGTTTTTGCATCAAATTTTAAAATTCAATTTCAACCCATTTATTTTAAATTTTTACTCTAAAAAAATATTGCTTATTATTTCATTTACAATAACTATTTTAATCCATCAAATATCTATTAACATATTAATACAATTATATATTTAATATATATTTTATGTTTAATTAATTAAATAATATATAATATAATTTCTTGTAAATTAAATAATATACATAAAAAATAAAATAATTGATAATAAAATTTAAGTATAAAATTAAAAACATTACATTGAAGTAAATTTTAAGTTAGAAATAAATTTAAAATTAAACATAAATAATACAAATCATAAATTATATTAAGAAAACTAATGTAACATATAAGATTAAAAAAGACCAACTGATTTTGTTAAAACATATACAATTGGAATAAAATACAAAATTTAAAACTATTTTTAAATATATATTAATAGATTATAAATGTAATTATACAAAACAAAAAGAGAAAAAAAAGATAACGTTGTGTGCTATCTCAACAGTGCTGCACACAGTACTGTTCAAAACAGTAAAATAGCGTAAGAGATAGGGCTGGCGTTGGAGCAATTTTGGTGCTCCAAATTGGTATTTTGGAGCAACGTTGGGGATACTATAAGGTGTGCAAACCAAATTTTTTAGCAGGAGGCAAGAAGATTTATATATATATATATATATATATATATATATATATGTATATATATATAGAGAACAAAATACTTACAACAGTTATATTCATTTTTAAAGAAAAATTACAAAAAATATTTCTACTAATTAGGGATAATGTTTTAAGAATAGTTAATTACTTTGTGGATTGGTTAGTGTTTGTGTGTGGCTCATATATATATATAGAATAGTTAATTCTAGTTTTGTTTTCTTTTATTTTTCCTTTTTCCTTTATTTTGACTCTATTATATTATTTGTATTTTCTCCTTGCTTTTTAGCTTTAATTTTTTATGAGCTAATTATATCCCTATTTTATACCACCCTTCAAAATTTGGACATATAATCTTTTTTTTTTTGAAAAAAATGTACTTTATTAAATATTTATTCAATAAATATTTGTGTCATTATCAATTATAGGCTGTCTATGTCCCTATTTTGTACCACCCCTTCCAAATTTTTCTACCATAGAACCATTTTTATTTTTGAAAAAATTATACTTTATTAATTAATTTTGTTTAATGAGATCGGAACGTTTCAATTTTCTTACCCTAACAAATGCAACAAACGTATTTTACCAATTAAATTTATCCATAAATTAACCCACATATATATAACCAAATAATCTAAATTTCCAATAACTTATAAGCTTTGAATTTTGAACAAATTTCATTCCAGCATCATGGACTGAAAACTTTGTTCTATGTTCAAAGTAACCCTTCTGAGGGGAAAAAATATTATTCCTACGACCCATTCATCGTAAATTGGTTTCAAAGTACTATTTACCAAGAATCATTTTCTTTCCTTCTTCTCTTTTGCTTACATTTCTGAATTAGTTCTTGACTGCTGCTATATAAAGGGCTGAAATGTAAGGTTTGAGATATGCTTGGTTCTTATATTCCCACAAAAAATAAAAAGAAAAAAAAAATCAATGGCTCAAGAATTGGTTGAATGGTGGGACTGTAGATGGAAGGCAATGAATTTTGCTGCTCTTGAGCAAAGTTCTATATCATTTTTCCACATCGAAAAACGGAGAATGTTCTGTCACGTTGGAAACGGGCTATAACCAGGGCAGCCAAGGTATGGTTTTATGTGATTGTTGTCATCTTCTTAGAAAATCACAAGGATGATAATTACTAATATTGCATACGAATTCTTGGGACTGTAGGTTGGAAAGGGGTTGTCCAAGGATAACAAAGCTCTACTATTAGTTGTCAAACACTGGTTAGAAGCTGTAAGTAGATTCTTACATCAGAAATTCACCTTTTTCCAAGGATATGGTCTGTTTTCTTGCACCATGCATGCAAGTAGATGAAAAAGAAAGTTAAAGACTAAAGCTGTGCAATGGTTTATTACCCTTTTGACAGACTGATCCACACCACCGTTATGGCGAAAATCTGCAGTTGTATTATAATGTATGGTTCAATAGCCACAGCTCCGAACCATTCTTCTACTGGTAAATGCACTAAAAACCAAGTACAAGTTGCTAGAAATTAAGTCCAAGATTTACATGCATCATTCTTTCATAGTATCATTTTGGAACTCTCTTGTAGGCTTGATATTGGAGATGGCAAACAGCTTGATCTCAAGGACTGCCCCAGGACTGAATTACTACGACAATGCGTTCGGTATCTTGGACCTGTGAGCAAAGTCATCACATTATATAACTTCCCTGATCAAGATTTTTATGCAGAATTTCTATCAACTTAGCCAGCATTGTGACAGTTTCTTGATTTTCTTGCAGAAAGAAAGAGAAGCATATGAAGTGATAGTAGAAAGTGGGAAGTTTGTTTACAGACAAAATGGTGCCTTTGTGCACACAACTGAGGGGATGAAATGGATTTGTGTTCTCAGCACCTCAAGAATTCTTTTTGTTGGGCAGAAGGAAAGAGGGTTGTTTCAGCACTCTAGTTTTCTGGCTGGGGCTGCTATCGTTGCAGCCGGGCGATTGGTTGTATCTAATGGAATTATCAAGGTCTTCTCTTTGCCCCTCATTTTTGAAGTATGAACAAATATTTAATAACATGTTTTTCTTGAGTTAAAACTACTTTTGTTGATCTTTTGCAAGGCTATATGGGCATATAGTGGCCATTACCGCCCAACAGAAGAGAACTTCATGGAGTTAACTCGATTTCTAGATGAACAACAAGTGGACCTAAGAAATGTCAAGGTTGGCAATCTAAATTTTTTTCCTGATCAGGGATTTTACACTGACTGCATTTTTTGGCTATCTGCAGTTGTGCTCAATTGATGATGATGTTCCACCGACTAATCAGCCAAAATCAGACACCACAAAAGTTCTTCCAGTTAACAGTGGATTATCAGAAACCAGCAATGCAAATACACAAATTGTTAATCACAATGCCTCTTGCTAGTAAGCTTTTGCCAGAAGTTGATGGCATGGAACTCCCTAGCCCAAGAGACCAAGTTCGCTTGCTGTCTTCCTACATCAGCCTTGTCTATAAAACACAGAGAAACATTATTCTAATACATATCTTCACTGCAAAAGAAAGACAACTAACCATGTATAAAAAATTTATTCAGCAAATATTAGATAGATTAATTTGATGCTGTTGTAAAGAAGTGGAATAAAAGGGTACTTAATGAATATAGAATCCTGGAAAATAACTGCTGGTTAGTCACAATTCTTGTGTACAGAAAATTGCATTACAAGAAGAAATATCTCCCAATTCACTCTCCATTGTCACAATATCTTGGGGTAGGGGCCTAAAGCAGCATCATAAACACTGCAAACAGACTACAAGTTTTGTATCAAAGTGTTGTATCACTCATTCTCCATGCAGTACATATTCGAAGTAAACAAGAATAAGAAAATCAAATTTAACCAAACAAGCACTTGGGATTTGCACCTCAGGTAAGAATATCAGTTCAGGAAGTTGGCAGTAAACATAGTCTGTTATCCACAGAAAAAATAACTTAAACAAGCTACTATCCCTGCTACAAGCTAAAAATGGAGGTTAACCGAGCATTCCAAATCCGATGAGCTACTCTAATAGGCCAATGGTTATAGACAACATGGATTTAACAAATGCAATAGGAAGCATCAAGTATATATATGCACATCAATTCTAAAAACCAACGCGACACCATTGAAAACTCCAATTGGAATTTCATTATATAACAAGGAACATAGTTGAGAAAAACAAGCAGTTTTACTAACTCAAGAAAGAAATTTACAAAATCATTGACCCCATTTGCTGCCTCCATCTCTCACTGTTGTCAAGCCATTTCTTGGCAGAAAGGTTCCCATAGGCTGTGTATATATATATATATATATATATATTTGAAACCTAAAATCAACACAACAACTACTAGTTTCAAACTTATCAATCTGAATATCTGAACCTTTACAATTATTGTAGTTTTTTTTTTTTATGACAGCAATCTTTGGAACTGCCACCATGGCAGCTGTGAGAGTACTTCCATCTTTGGCAAGTGACCTTTTCTTCACTAGTCAAACCAACTCAGAAAGGGATCAATATAACATGACTCAGAAGGCATAGCATTAAACTGTTGGGTATACTTTCTTCTAAAAAGAAATGCAAATTTTATTTTTGATATTATTCACTTAAATCACTTTGCTTTCAATTAGTATTATTCTGAACGACAAGCATGAATCATACAAAACATTTCCAACCCCTTAAAATGCTAAAAATAAAATATTCAACAAAAATGAAACCAAACCGGCACTACACATTTCATAAAATAAGAAAGTAAAATAATACAATTTTAAAAAAATTGTAGGACTAAAAAATTATATTTTGCGCCAAGTCTTCAAATTTTGTCTTTTTGTCCCACGTAGTTAGGTAAAACATTAAACCGCGTAGTGGAGGCGTCGATTCAAAACCCCCGGAATAATAAAGTCAGGGAGCTGGAAGGGTACTACTATCCGTTACAACTTTCCACTTCTTTATTTCTTTCAATGTTTCAAATTTCAAAATTGCAGTCCGCTCCACGCTATCAAATTACAAACCTTAATAAAGTTCCGGGAATCCCAATTGTGCTCTACATGTCCCCAAGCTGCTTTTGGTATACCCTTCTTCTATTTTGTCTTCACACAGCAGAGTTTCAGGATTTTCGGAGCGCATTTCTTACGGAAAAACAAAAAGAATAGGGAAAATAGGGTCTTTTTTGGTTTTCTTTTGATCTTTTACAAGTTTGCAGAAATGGGTGCTTCAGGAAAGTGGGTTAAATCAATGATCGGTCTCAAAAAAGCCTCTGGCAGTGAACCCATAAGCTAAATAATTCCACATTATATTCTTTTCTGCTAAACTTTTGTTTCATGATATTTTATGTAACTATTCTTATGTTTTGGTAAGTGGGATTTTATAATTTGTTTTCCTGAAATTTTTGGTGCATAAAGTAATTTGTTTCCGTTATGCTTTCCAATTATGTTCAAGTGGGTTTTTTGTGAAAAAGAAATTCTGATTTTTTACGGCGCTGGAAAAATAAGTTGAAATAGATTTTGTTCTTTCAGTAGTTTTTGCAACTGTTGTTCTTATCTTTTGATAAGTGGGAATGTTTTTTAGTTCTGAATTCTTGGTGCAGGAAAGAGAAAAAGCTAAAAACCATTATATAGTATTTGTTTTGCTACATTTTCTGGTTTTCGATTAATGAAATTATTTCAACTTTTTGGTTGGCTGGATTTTTATTTATGTTTTCGGATTTTGGTGTAGGAAAAGGGGGGTGCTAAGAGCTGGAAGTGGAGGCTCTGGAGGAGTGCATCTGGAGGGATAACTATGGCGGCGAAGGGCGGAAAAGGAAGGGGCGGAAATGCGACAGAGACCGAATGTTCGAAGTCTTCTTTATATATTTTTGACGGAGAAATGGCGGCTGCTTTTGCTGCTTTGGCCAAAGCTTCACCGAAAGATTTCATGATGGTCCGGCGAGAATGGGCGGCTGTTCGAATCCAGACCATTTTTCGAGCTTTTCTGGTAACTTTCTTGTTTCTAATGTATGTAGTGAAAATGATCAGCCTGTATATAATGTGCAATCAAGTTCTAAGTATGTGGTTTGGTTTCTTGGAACATACAATCAAGCATATGAAGTTAAGAACGAGAATAATCATACTTTTGATTGGCAGTTATACTATAGTAGTCAAAACTAGTTGATTTTGCAATATTTGTTGCATTGAATAAGTTGGAAACTATGACGACAACTCTAGAATAAAGAATAGTTAATGCCCTCATGTTCCATGGATTGTTTTTGAGGAATCAGCATGGTTCTGTGTTTCTGGTGGACTTTTCTCAACCTTTTTCTAATAGATAGTTTTCGTTAATACTCTGTAAATGAATGCTGGAAGGCAAGACATGCTTTACGGGCCTTGAGATCATTGGTTAGACTACAAGCTATAGTTCGGGGACGGCTGGTTAGAAAGCAAGCTGCTGTGGCACTAAGGTGCATGCAGGCTCTTGTTCGAGTTCAAGCTCGAGTTAGGGCTCAGTGCAGTCAATCATCTGTTGAAGGGCAGCCAGAGAATCAAAGCAAATTTGATCCTGTAAAGCAAGCCGAGGTATGATTAGTTAGAAACTATCATACGAAATTTTGCTCATGTCATTAGTACATAATTTGTTCTTTTTAACTGTAATTACAGAGCGGATGGTGTGATAGCCATGGGACAGTTGAAGAAGTGAAGTCTAAGTTACAAATGAAACAGGAAGGAGCCATCAAGAGGGAGAGGGCAATTGCATATGCCCCATCTCAACAGGTAATTTATTGTCTTTGCTTAGCAGATTTCGTAGATTTCGTAGATTTCAAAATCTATTAACTGATTTGACCTGATAAAATGCTGTCCTCTAACTTAAGCAATTAAGAAAAACCGCCATCTCATGTTCGAGATCAAACAAGATGGCTACACCTAGTAAGGTGGGTACAAACAGCTCGGGACTGGACTGGTTAGATCGTTGGATGGCAACCAAGCCATGGGAGACCAGGTTGATGGACGAAGTCCTTAACAACTCAGCTGAAACGACACCAGCTTCTAAGAAAAAAGAAGGTTATATAGTTGGTTTTTCATCTGACCATGATTCAGTGCGAATAAGGCGTAATAACATTTCTACTAAGATCATTGAAAGTTCAATAAGTTGTCAAATTAGGCGCTCATCCTCTGATCCATGTTCCGAATTTGCTATGATGAGAGCACAACCTCAAATTCATCCACAACCACTTCTGGAACTCCAGGGTCAGGGGATACACTGGCCGAGCAGAAGGGCACAAAGCCTACCTACATGAGTCTAACGAAGTCAATCAAGGCTAAGCAGAAACACTATACTAATTTATTTCATACTCAGCCCATGCAGAGGCATTCGGTTGAGGATTTACTGTACCTTAGGAAACCAAGTCCACTTTCTAGGGCAATCGCCAGGAGGAGTGCTGATACTGACTTTTATTCAGTTGATTTGTGCAAAGATCTCTACCCTCCAATGCGTATGGGCCATTACAGTGGGGTGAATCATAGAGATTATTACAAGCAGAGCAATGATTTCTAATTACATAATTTCTGTAATTTGGAATGTCTTCCTGATGATTTCATCAGCCTGTTGTCATTTTCTGGTAGTTCTTTTTTTTTTTTTTTATTAAAATGTTGGAGTTCTTTTGTAGACATTTAAAGGTTGGGTTGAGAATATAGAAAAAACTCTAATGGATAGTGATTTGCTGATCAAAAGTATAGAGCTAGAGGATTTGTTGATGTAGATACATGCTTGTAGCAATTATCTGTTTCTTGTATATCATACTTTTGAGCTATTCCTGTAGTTTTCAAAAACTGAAAGAGAAATATTAAATGCTACATTCCAGTGGAGCTTACTTTGTTGGATCATTTATCAATCAATCTGTGACTTACAATTTCTATCCTTTATTGAGCAAAAGTATGTATGTGTGCAGGTTACTTACAATCACAATGAAGTATCATGTACAGTGCTATTGAAATTATTCTATTTGCTATGTTTCTGAAGTTCATTTAAGCAAACTGAGTTGCTACTGGCTGGCCCTCATGTCTTTTAAAATACTGAAATATTGTGTTGCAAGATTCAGTGGAATACTGGAACATTTTGTACTTGCTTGAGAAACTGATTTTACTTACTAGGAACCATCATTCTTTCTTTATAAGGACCACTACCATCACAATCATATTATTGCAATTTGATGTATCATAAACAGCATAATGATTTTATCTTAAAGCAAATTGTTGGGAAGTGGAAGCAAAGAGCCAAAGACTATTGATTGTCTCTCTATTTAATATGTGGGTTGGTATTATCTACCGATCCAAACAACACGAAAGGAGATAGTTCTACTGTCAACTCGAATGTAGAGAGATTTTGACTATTAAACTTAAATATCGTCTTCTACGCTTTTAAAAATCTTTTATTTTCCCATCAAACAAAGTAAAATTGAGAAATGAAAAGGAATCTGTTGATTATTTTTCACATATGACCTTGATTTTCACAGGGCCTATTTTCATTTCCTAAATAGAACTTGACTGAAAAGAGACTTGCACCAAAAAGACTATCACAATACCCTCAAGAGAAGACAGAAATCCCATAGCCCTTCTCTTTCTTTATACTCTTTTCTGAGTCATCCATAAAATGGGAAAAAACAAAACTGAACCTCAGCTTCTGTCCTCATCAAATTAAGCAATGGAGCCTGCTGCCATTAATTGTTGCATGTGCAACAATTAGATCAAGAATCTTGTTTTGGTCCCTTTTTTTCCTTTTCTAATTTTTTCCCTCCCATCACAAGCCTATGTTTTTGAATTTCTCTTAAAGCAACCAAAACTCGTAAGCCGGTTATAAAACCAAAAGAATTTATGGGGGAGAATAAATTATTTTCACTTAGTCATTAATCAATCAGAAAGCATTTGCAAGTGATTTTACCCTTCACTCATTAATTTTTTTCCCCAAGATTGATAGAAATGGTCTGTTGTTACTTACTGCATGCCCATATCTGTTCCTTGAAATCTCTTGCATTTAATGTTGAAGAAATTGCAAAACTGTTTTTTTTTTCTGTCTGAAAAACAATTGCAAGGTTCATTTTAATAAACTTGAAAAATATCATTAGGAGAATGGAAATATAAGTTACATGTTGATGCTGTTGACTCCTTTTAATTAACATCAAAATGTAGACATGATTTCTGATATAATACCGAAAATATCAACTTTGGACCAACAGTTTGCTTCTCTGATTAATTTGAAAACCATAGAAGAACTGAACAGGTTACAAAGTTACAAGCCAGCCAACTTCATGATCTGAGCTTGGTTCGATTAATGACAAGTCTATTCGTCTTTCTTGCTCAACTTCCACCAAAAGTATAGATTACTTGTTCATATATTGCATTCATTTATCCTAGTTTATGTGGCTTCTTGCCATGTTATTGTGAAGTAAAAAATGATCGAATTTCTTTTTCTGATACGTACTATCCTCCAATAATCATGGGAAAAACAAATATGATTTGAAATACAAAAATTATTTCTGAGACCTTGTAATCCATATATACTCAGTTTGCAAGAGAAAGCCATGAAGAAGTTATAAGTTACCCTTTTTCTTGTCTCCCTCCCATTTGTCCCTGTGCATACATGTCACTTATATATGATTCTAGAGTATATAAATAAACTGACAAGAATTTTTCTGGAAAAGAGATCTAGTGTGTAGCAATTATTTGAAGTTAAATCATACCAATGGTGGCAACAGGATGTGCAAAAAATCAGAAAAACGTATTCATTCTTTCTCATTCTTTGTATTTAACATGAAATGAAAAGCCAATATAAATTTTAAGAGGATCGGTCACTTTAAATTGTTTCTTTTGTTGTTATTATTATTGTTGTTGTTATTAATACTACTAATTATTATTAGTAATAGTAGCAGCATAGTTATATATAATTAGAAGTACAGATGGATGTGCAACGAAAAACTCAAGTGTAATAAGTTGCCAGTCACTTTGCTTCACAATATATTGTGATATTATTGCTCATTTTCAAGAATGGATCAGGGAAAAAATTTATGTGTCCCATAAAATCAAAAATATTTATGATTTATATTCAAATGATGGCCATATTGTTTTGAATTATCAATATATATATATATATATAGGGCAAAAGTTTGCAAGAAGATGAAGCAAAGTATGATTTATTAACTTTAAGCAAAAAATAAAAAATAAAAATGTATGGAGAAATGTATATGTAATAATGGACCATTTTATGTATAAAAACTCTGATAATGGCACATAAGATACAATTGAGAAATAATTTGGTACTAAAACTAATTATTGAGTTCATTGTCGTACAATAAACTCTTAATGTCGTAAGATATTTTTTTAATGAGAGAGAAAATTTAAATATAAGCTATAAAATAAAATATTTAGATCTTGTAAATTCTATAAAAAAGAGTAAGGCCACAACTTATCTTTATACATTCATGAATTGATTTTCTTTGCAAAATAATTGCAAGCTAAACATTACTTATTTATATAGGAAAATATAATTTATTTTATTAATAAAATTAACAGTTCTTAAATTACAAAAAATCTTACAAACCCTAAAACTTAATAATTGTTCTGTTTAAGCTATTAGTCAAACACCCTGCTATAATTTCTAAAAACATGTCCATATAAAATCATGATCATATATAACTCATAAGCAAAGTTAATTTAGGTTTAAATGAGAGTAACAATATTGTCGATTGAAGTTACAATCATTTATGATCAATGCTATGTATTACATGATTTTGGTGCAAATGCTATTTGAGTGATTCATATTTTATGCAGCACCATAATCCATATATATGTTTCACATGAAGCAAAATAGAACTAAGACTAAAAAATAAACTCTTTGATTATCTCTACTCTTCTTAAAATCTAAAGAAGCAAGTTTGCTTTTAATGTGAATTGGGGACCAACGCATACCTTCACTACCAAATATGCAATTCAAAGAAACATGCATCCAAACATGGTTTCAAAAAAACATGCCACCATAATTATTAAACATCATTATGGTTTTTATTGTCTTTATCCATGATGTTGATCCCATATTAATATGAAACAATTAATAAAACTCATCCTCTTCAAAATTTAATGTAGTCCTTATCTACATTTTTTTTTTCAAAAATTAAACTTTGATGTGTTATTTATTGCTCTCACTTGTCATGAGTGCTGCTAAAAAGTACCGGTACATCTCAGTATACATGTATCTCATGTGTCATCACCTGAATATTTTAAGTGTTAAGTAAATTGTTGATTCTTGTTTCAATATTCTAATCAAGTGAATGACATTTTGGCAACTGCAATATTATATAATACAATAATTTAATATAATTTCACTTTCATCTTTGTCTAGATCAAGGCTAGAAAGTGAAGGAGGTAAAGTTTATAAATTTGTGTTGTGTCACATTAGAATTGAGAAATGAAAACACTAATGGAGAGCTTATGAGCAGCACACTTGTACAATCAGCTTACCATTTTAGTCCCCAATGAATGATGCAATATAAGGACACTTGAGAGTAGTAAGAAAAAGCTTTGCACGTCCCATATTTAAAATTAGCTGTTAAGTGAGTTGTTGATTCTTGTTTCGATATTCTTATGGTTTGTATAACATTCTAGAAGTAACATCATACAAGACAATAATTTCCTACGTTTTGACCTATTAACAAGGATTATTATCTTGGTACACTAATATATTGGATCAAGGAAAGAAAACTGATGTAATTTATAAATTAGTGTTGGTATTATATGTTAAATGAGAACCAGTAATATGAATTTGATGATATGCCACATTACTGAAAATGTAGCACATGAACCTTGAAAAAAATTGTGTATGATGAGTGAAAATGGACGAAATGTCACGAGATATTTAGCAAAATTTCAATTAAAATGATGAACAAGCATTCTTATTTTTCTGTACTAGATGGCTTTTTTGCCCTAATTTAGCAGCATAAGTAGCACATCCCTGTTAGATACCTTTGCCAAGTTTTCTTGTTAGTACTCTAAGTTAGATACCTTTACTAAGTTCTTGTTATCTGCACACACTCACATACTCGATATTGCAAATGGAGAATGAAATGCTTACACATACCAAAATCAGTTAGCTACAAAAATCTTGGCACAGTATTTTTCAAGAAAAAAAAGAATTTATCAGCAACGCAGAAGGCCTAAAAAAAGCTCTCATCTTCTCAAACAAGAGCCATTTTTGTCTCAAGTCACAAGACTTCTTTTACTAGGGTCCCCTTAAAGCACTTGATTGCATAAAGGACAGGCACAGTTAGCCCTTAAATACCAAAAACAAGAAACTCACTAGGCCTTTTTGCCAAAAGATGATCAAAAACTCCTCCACAAGCAAATAGAAGTATCTGATTCAAGAAGACAAAAACCCCCCACGATTTCGACGTGGGCGAAATGGCTTTATGTGAATGAATCCTCCCAAAGAGGAGAACACATGGACCACCTGACTTCAAACAAACACATATACACTTGTACAGCATACACATACTATTCATCTCTAAGGGATCAGCTCTTATTTTCTGGCAAAATTCTGGAAAGCACAACCTTTTTACTCTAGTTTTTTGTGTATTTTGAAGTTGTTTTTGTCAATGTGGTTGCACAAGAAATGATGAAAAAAAGTTGCAGAGTTAAACATAATTAATTAAACAAGCTTGTGTAGGTTGGTGCATTGACATTTGTTTCAGAAATTACTCTTGTCCACAGATAATAAACTTGAATTAGCTTATCTGTTGAGCATTAATGTATAAGTGTCTGTAGATATTTACTAAGCATGAAAGAATAAATGCACTGTTAGTGAATAGGGGTTGCTCCACTGACTTCAAAAATGTCTTTCTTCATCTGAAATTGCAGTTTGTGTGAATTGCAGGATATCACAAGTAGGGATATATGGAAATTATTTTCCAGGTAAAAAATTTCAATCAAATAATAGTTGATCACCCTAATGTTTGTTCCTCCATTTTCTTACATACCTTTGATTCAAAATTGGAAAAGCAAAACTAATAAAGACAAAAAAATGAGTTAAATATATACTTAGCTGGATTAGTGTAGGGTATTAAATGTATGTTCCTAGTATCCCAACTAATCAAAGTTTTTGATGACAGACCTTCACAAGATCCCCTCTCATTCATTATTACATCGATTGTAAGTGTGCATCTTTTATATGTATTTCTCTATAATCAAACTTCAAGTATGCCAAAGAGAAGAAATTATATTACATTTAGTGTATCTAAGAATTCTATTAAAACTCTGAAGACACATTAAGATTCAAAAATGGGATCCTACTAACACTGCATCAGGTTCTGTACATTTTCTCACATAATTCACTTTCTAGTATGTGTAAGAAAAAAGCTAGTTGCATATATCGGGTGTAGTCAAGAATTTCACTTGAACTCGAAAGATATGTCAACAAATGGGACCCTATTAAAACTGCATGGCTGACTCGTGGACTACAGGCCAATTTCATGCCTGTAGTCCCTCCCTATAAAACATCCTCATCCCCCCAAAAGGTTGTTGCAGCTTTTCAACCCCAAAACAAAAGAGAGGGCCCTCATGGCCATGGTGGTACAACTCCTCTCATTTAATTCACAATCTCAGTGTACTCTCCATTGATATCATCCATCTCAGAGCCCAAATTCACATTTTTCCAGTAATCCTTTAGGACTTCATCTGATCTGTTTCTTGTTTCTTTCTCATATCTGTGTATGTGTTTGTCTGTGTTTGCAGATATATAGAACAGTAGCTTGATCTCCAGCCCCCATTGCTGTCAGCTGTTACGGGAGAAAGAATAAACATGGCGCATCATACTTGCTGCAACAAACAAAAAGTGAAGAGGGGCCTGTGGTCACCAGAGGAAGATGAGAAACTCATAAACCACATTTCTACCTTTGGCCATGGCTGTTGGAGCACAGTTCCAAGACTTGCTGGTATACTCTTTAAATGTGTTTTTCCATTTCTTGTCCTCCCCATCTGTGAGCAAAAAACAAAAGTTTGCTTCCCCTCACTCCCCCGGCCCCCACCCACCTACACACACACACACACACACACACACACAGACAACAGTGCATGCATCCCTGACAGAAAGACATTTATATATATATGTGTGTGTGTGTGTGTGTGTGTGTGTGTGTGTTTGTGTGTGTGTGACTTTTTATGGTTCAGGGTTGCAACGATGTGGCAAGAGTTGCAGACTGAGGTGGATAAATTACCTGAGGCCTGATCTGAAGAGAGGGAATTTCACTCCCCAAGAAGCAGCTCTCATCATTGAGCTCCACAGAATTCTAGGAAACAGGTGATTAATCAAGCCATGATCCATAAATAATTAATGGTGTATTTAACCATTCCAGATTAATTACTGCTGACATCTGATGATAATAGTAAAATTTACATTTGCATGCAAACTGACATTTTTTTCTGTGCAGGTGGGCTCAGATAGCCAAGCACCTCCCTGGAAGAACAGACAATGAAGTCAAGAACTTTTGGAATTCGAGCATCAAGAAAAAGCTTATGGCTCATCAGAACATTTCTTCTGATCTGACTGCCACATTCTCTCCAAAGCTTCCAAACTCCAGTGGCAGCAGCTCTTCTGAAAACTTTTACTTGGTGAATCCAAACAACAATCTGATCCCAAATGATCAAATGGATCAGATGATCCCAAATTCCCAAATGGATCAAATGAGCCCAGATGCCCAAATGGAGCAAATGTGCACCCCAACCCCACCACCTATGCCCCTTCAAGGGTTTGATCCTATTGAATCCAGACTTGATCAGGTGATGAATTACAGTACAAATTTAGCCCCCATGCCCCCGCCTTCAATTCCCATATCACTGGATTCATCTGTATCTGATCTGCCATCATGGCCTTTGTCATGCAATCCTCCACTTATTGATCAAAACCAGCATCAAGTCCTTAAACAAGATGACAGCTTCATGTTTGGCTTTGAAAACCCCACCCCAAACTTCCTGAACTCAAAGCCGGAAATGCAAGCTTATGATCAAGATTCAGCATTGCTTGAAGCTTTGATGCCAGAACTCAGTGAAATGGCTAAGGTGATTGAATTTGGGGTAACCTCTTCATCTGTCATACAAGAAAAATTTCTTGATCCAACTGGTGGACTCTCAGGCTTCTCTTCTGGGCTCGATGCGCGCTACGTGCCCCTACATCCCAATCATATTGAAAACATTGCGTCCCTCATGGCATCATTCGCATCATCAGCGCCATCGTCCGGCTCCTCCTCGCCGCCTGGTTCATTCTTGCCACCACTGCCATGCAGTGGCCCTTTTCTTGTGAACCCAAGTTTTCCTTCAACCTGGGGTCCTCAGCCATGATGTAGGAGTTATTTTCTTATGTACTATGTTTTAGTTTGTATTTTGCTTTTGAAGGCCATGATGCCAATGCAGTGTCTATGTGGAGAAAAACTGAGATTTTCTATCTTTGTATTTTCAGCATATCTTTCATAAATGAATGTTCGTAAGTATGGAAGTCTATCTTTTCACATGTCTATTTTATTTGATATTTTATGCGCACAGTGACTTCATTTTCATATATCTATATTTGCATATGGCCTAATAAATAACTTATAATCAACTAAAAAAATTGTAGCTATATTTGTGCCTAGGATTTGCTATGGAGTGAGGATCCCTTCCACTCTCTTAAAGTGCACTTTAAAATATTTAAGATTATTACACCACATGATGAATTAATTGTGTCTAATCAAATTAAGAATGTCACATTGTTTTGTGGTACACATCATTACAAGTGTTTTTAAACATTGATATCAATAACAACTATATACATATGCATGCTTGTGACGTGCTTGTGTCGTTATACACATGTATGAATACATATGGTATAACATGTAAATATTTTGCACAAATATGTACGAGTTACCGACAAATTAGCAAACGTGTGACTAATTCTAGAACGCACACGCTAGTGAATGTATGTTTGACATTCAAACGCATATGCGTCGGGCACTGATACTTCACATTCTACGCGGCTATACTTGGCTTTTAGAAATACAAGTGCCTGAAAATGAAGAATCTTATATGTGGGCGTACGTGCACTGGACACACTGGCAGGGGCGTGTCTAAAGCAAAAGTTGTGTTTGTAAGTGCTATAAATGTGACAAACTAGTGAGGGTGTCTGTGTATGACATCAAACATGTGTGTAAAGGCACAACTCACACTATTACAAGAGGTCATTCTAATGCACAGATACACGAGCATTTATGTTTCACATACAAAAGCACACATCTAATGCATAAATTTACAAGTGAGCATCGACTTACAAATCATCTATCGGTTCTTTTATTTCATCTGCTCTCATGTACAATGTACAACTTATTACAAATCATACGTCGGTTCTTTTATATCATCTGCTCTCATGTACAATGTACAACTTTAGACTCTTAAACAGTAGCCTAGAGGCTCGTTCATCCTCTTAAATATTTTCATACTCCCATCAGTTTAACGGTTGAGAAACAAAGGTACCAACTTCAAGTTCTATACAAATTGGCCGCTGAAGCTAACAAAACCCTGTGCAATATCATATGGCCAATCTGCAATCATCCACATTAACCAATTACAAAATCCATTCACCAAAATCGATCAACTAATTCAGTACCATGAGAAACAAATTTCTCAATTAGCAGGCCCTTAAAAAAAAGAATAGAAAGAAAATTCCAAACGAATGTTATTTCTTGGATATTTTGTGCAATTACAGGGCATAAATGGTTGCCAAGAAAAAACTATTACATTTATTTATCAGTATTTGGCACAAGAAACTCCACCAGTACAAAAATAAGAGTGCAACTTAAAAGCAACAATGTTAATTAAGGTATTCCTCTACAGAAATCAATCAAAATCCTGAAATGCATAGGTAAAAACCAAATTGCCAAGACGGATCAGCTTTTCTCCGAATGTTTTCCCTATCGATCAGAGTAACCTTTTATAGCCAAAATTTGCAAGAAGTGCCATTATGCTGTGATTCTAGCCCGACCCTTTGCGATTCGCCGAGCAATAACTCTTCAGCCACCCTTTGTTGCTTTTCTGTCCAGGACAGAAAACATATCAGCCAATAACATTAGGAAAGGACTAGAATAAGACTTGTTATATTAACAATGGACATAATGCATGGGTGATGCAGTTATCACGGGATCTAACTATCTAGAAGCATGTTCTACGCAAGTAGGTATAGATTGCATGTTAAATTTGGGGAAGTGGGGTGGGTAGGTCACACATGCAGAGTGCATCACATGGGCCAAACAAAGAAAAAGAGGGAAATGAGAGACAAGATTTTATGCAGAAAAATTAATCAGGGTGTTTCAATAGCATTCCTTGATAATTACATGCAAGATGAGAACTTCATAAACCACAGAATGACGACTATTTACAGTAAAATGCAATTATTTCTCGTCTAACTTCCTTATAGTATCTGATGACTGTAATTGTATGTTCATCCTATCAGTGATCCAAAGTTCTGAAGTTGCACCAAAAAACAAGAAATATACATTACATTCGTGATGCAAACAGTAATGGAGAGCGGCAGTCATATGGCATGTGTATGGACGTGCATGAGTGCTGTGCATGTATGTGTATGTCGGTGTGAATGTGTTGTGTGTGTGAGAGAGAGAGAAAGAGGCACCGAGCAAAGAATCCATGTGTCCTTTTGCGCCTGATGTTGCTTGGTTGGTAAGTACGCTTTGGAAATAAAAGCATAGGGTCAGTTGATGAAGACTTGTCTCCTGTGCGGAGTCAAATAACAAAATACATCATAACCAATTCCCATATTCTCAAGGAGGTAAAGTAGCCAAGAACAATAAAGCAACAATGCCAACTCTAACCTTTTTTGTTTCCAATCATTGGGAATTGAGGACAAAATATAGTGCCTTATTGACTCAGAAAACAAAGAGAAGTAAATCCGACACAATATTTAAGTTCTACATGCTGACGTGTAAAAAGAATTGTCTAAGCTTGAGCCAGCTAACAGTTGGTAACCAACATTGCATCTTCATGTTTATGACCTCACATTCTCACCGTGCTTGGATGCTTTTTCAAAATATTCATTCCCCCAAAAGTCCGCCACCGACAAGACACTGCCGAAGTAACACTTGGCAAACCTCCTCAGTTCATGAACAATCTTTTGGGAGCAGTCTTTTGGCCATCAACATTATGTTACTAGACATGGGCAGTTACAATTGACCCTGGAAAGTCATATTCCACTGAACAAGGATCCACTTGCACTTGTATGCCAACATGCATTGAAATCTCTCCTGATGTACAAAGTAATATTTGAGTGGTATTTCAGAAATAGTAGTTATTCATGTTAATAAATAGCTTCATAATCACATGTGATGGATCCAAAATAAATATTAATCATTTTTCTTTGAAAGGTCAGTTAAATATTAATAAGTTTACTAGGAAACTAGTTTACCTGGGTAAACAAACAGCATATCTCCTGAAAACAGCTATGTATATGCCAAAATTTGCTTTCCTCATTAACATAATGAACTTAAGTACCATAGATGTCCATAAACTATTTGGAAATGTAATTCTCCCCATGATCAAAAGGGTAAGGAAAGTATACTTTTATGAAATAGATAACAAATACTTAAAATATGCACCTTTCAGAGGGCAAGATACATTTGCTATTGTAGCTTCAATATATCCGGCAACTCTTTACGGTGCCCCCACCCGCTAAATGAAACCCCTGTCCATTCTAATGGTCACAAACAAATGAGCATGTGCCTTAACTGAAGCCCCAGCCTAAGCAGAGAAGCCTACCAAGTGCATAGCAATCATAATCAAAGCACAAGGCAGTCACTTCTAACACCTACCTTTTGTGATTTAGTAGAATGCTATTCATGATGCATCCCTATGCATTACAGAGATTTTAACATGTGTATATTAATGAAATCACACTCATCTACGACACACATACTTGAGTAAATCACATGAATGTGATGTTATCAACATACACATGTTGCAAGCGCAACAGCATAGAAGACTATTCTAATCGTAGCATTTGATGCACCCCTCATTGTAGATGGTATCGCAGCCGCTCTCTTGGTGATATCCTCTTGAGTGGTCCAAGACTTGGGAGTGGGCTATGCATCGCAAAATGGACACAAAGGACCCCATTAGCCGAAGCTGCAGGGGCTCTTAAAATTGCAATTAGCACTCCTCAAAACCTAAATTTGAATTAACATTTAGCCATTTATACCAATAATCAGGGATTCACATAATGTAGCTTTTTGGCCAACCGCAATTGTACAGAATCAATTCTTCCAAAATTCATTAGGCTAAAATCCATTCACAGAGAATTTTAGAATAAAAAATTTCCAAGCGCTCTGCCATTCCTAGTCATCACTCCCATACAACGGATACAGTTATGAATGCACACCCAAAAGAATACATAACTAGGTATGAGTTGAATTAACCTGCTAAATTCCAATTCCCAAAAAACAAATGCTCAAGAATAAAGAAAGTAAAAAACCGAAACAAAATCCACACAAAAAAAATAAAATAAAGAAAGAAAGAAAATTGGAATGTACCGTTGGGCAGGAAGAATGGGAGGGAAGGAAGGCCAGAAGGGTAGAGGAATCCTTCAGAGGAGAGCTTTCTGAGCGATTCGGCGTTGATTTGATGCAGCTGAAAATGTAACAGCGTCGTGCTGTGAGACTGAGGGTTGAAGAGAGAGGGGAAGAATTTTGGCGGGGCTCCGAGAGAGAATATGGAGTCTGGGATTCGGATTTGGGTTGAGGAATCGGGTCATCAGAGAAACTCACGCACGGATTCGGGTTTTGGAGGACGCCATTTTTTTTTCAACTGAAGGATCAGTGGAGGTGATGGACTGATGGTACTAATTGTTAAACTGAGTGGAAGAATGAGTTTTTCACCTGTAGGAGGTATTATATATATACACACACACACACACACATACACACACAAAATTTGTGAATTTCCTTTTTTGTTTTTTCCTTTCTATTTTGTGTTTTTTAAAATCCATCAACTAAAATTATTGGTTATTAACCTAATGTTGGAATGGCTACTTCTTTTTTAAGCAAAATTTTGATAAACAAGAAAAGTATATATAATATCATAATATTTATGAAGTTGAAAAAACTTTTAAAAATTATGGATTCTTCGTTAAAGTTTATGAAGTTGAAAAATCTTGAATATCTGGACTCAAGAAAATATAGTGTTTGTGCATACCAAGTTGATGCAGTATGTTCTCTCAATTTTTTAGTGATTAATTTCTGGCCTCGAATAGTTAGTGAGTAAATGGCTTTCAATTTAGTAGTTACTAGTTGTAGCGTTTCATTTCATAGTGTTAATTTTGTGACCCTTCACTAAATTTATCCATATTTTTGAACACTCCATTAGCAATTAAAATGATTTTTGAAGCATAATTTCATAATCATTACTGAAGTCTGTCATTTGTTTCATCTTGCAAGCCAATTAAAAATAACATAAACAATTAGTGAAATTTTCTATCTACTTTTCAAAAAAAAAAAAACAGGTCTCAAGACATATTATATTTATGGGACCATGCAAACAACTTCGATTTTGTAAAGTGCTAGTCTTGAGGCCCGATAAGTCAATAACAATAAAACAGAAAAACAAAAAAAATGTGGTGCACACCCACAATATAAAAAAGTCTCTATTTCTACAGCTCAATTAACAATAAGCTAGACAATTATTCTCAAGACACAAGAACATGCTTACTTGAGTGTAACATGTTCAAGAATCTCCATAAATATGAATTCTATTGAGATAGCATATATAAACATTAGTGTTATAGACATGGGCTAAGCAATCATATATAGTCTTGAAACCATATCACTTTCCCAAGCTACAAACTTGTCAAAATTAATTAGTCCATCTGCACTAGTTTTCCTTTTTTGTTTTTTTGGTTAACACAGGTAAGGCATTGCAATTCAACAAGAAGATGACAAATGTTGCAAACTTCCAACATTCAAGAGCATGTCTTAGGCCATTAAATGAAACAAATGACAACAAGCCTTTCTGATATTTCATCTTGCAATTATCAGAAAGTTGAGAAAATTTCATTGATTAGCATGAAAAGGAAAAAAGTATCTAGCAAAGCAGAGTATCCAATCATCACTCAGGGCTGACCACATCCAGTTACATGGTGTGGTACAAGTACAACAAACAAACCCACCCACCTCAGTCAGTATTTGAGGAAAAAGAAACACAAAATGGTAAACCAACCTGTAAGTATAACCCATTCATGTCAGTAACAAATGAACTGGAGAAAGACTCTGGCAATCTACACAATGCCCAACACATAAATTAATAGGGGAAGCATTTGCCTCACAACACCTTGAGAGATTAACTAAGTAGCAGGAGGATTGGGGAAAATATAAATAAATACGGCCTCATGGTTCTTAGAAAAATACATGTGGCAGAGATGACTAAGCTCGCGGCTTCAAATGTACAAAATTACTCGTTATGTCTGCAGCAAGTGTTCTCATTGTCCCACCAGCAGTGCAGAAGAAATCCAGTCCAAAGCTGCAGTCTCAGTCTCCGCATCTAAATGCACGGAGGGAGAGAGTGGAGTAACTGAAACCTGTTTCAAGATGCAAGGATTATTAATTGTTAAGAGTCCAACTTCCCATTCCATGAAAAGGGAGATTTCCCTGTGAATGCAGGAAGGAGACTTCAAACAAGACCAAATTGCTAGCAAAGAATCAGGAAAGTCCAGGCAATAGTTTTTGCCACCAAACAAAATAAACAAGCATATGCATGTCATAAACAACATAATTCATGCATACAAAAATACAGGCATCTATGCTTTCACATAGTGTAAGAAAATATAAAAAGGCTACACTTACAAAGCCATTTTCAAGCGCTCTAAAATCCAGATCCTCGTCCTCTTCTTCCTGTTCCTTGTTAAGCATCTGAACAAATAACTTGTCAAGTCATTCATCAAGACAATCAAGTGATAACTATATAGTGACAAAAAACAGAAAAAACAATGACAGAAGTAATTGGTGCATTAGAGGCAGACAAAATGAGAAGACCATGACTGTAAAATGAAAAGGTAACAAAAGAAAGTTCTGATGCATATTACTGAATATGCATGTTCCAAATGATAATTTGTGCAAGTTCCAGGTCCAATAGCAAAGGGTCAGAACAACTAATTTGTAGATAAAGGGGCAAGCAAAAGACAATTTTTAATCAGAAAGCCGTTCAATATGGAGGAAGCAAGTCCCTTTATGTTGAAGGATCACTTGAAAGCGACTCAAGCATTCTAAGCATGTTAAGCTACCAACACGATAAGCTTCCCACATACAGAAAAGAAAAGAGGAAGTATATGGGAGAAGGAAAGAAACTACAAGCAAGACACTTATTTTTATTCCCAAATGCAACAAAGAATTATTTTACCTCTGCACGGAAGTACTTTACCGTCCTTTTAAAATCAGATTTCCTTGCAACACCAACTGATTCAACAACCTCAATATTCTTTTTTTGAGTGGTCAAACGGCGAGCAGCACCCTAGGAATAAAACATGAATAATAACAATCTGACCCTAACCATTAGTAAATATACAAAATAGTGAAATATTTAAAGACTACTCACAGCAGCAGACGCATCACGGCTGAGTTGGGCGAACTGCAAGCCAAGACCTGGCTGACCGCCGGTGAAACGCAAAGCAGACTGATTCCTGGTGCCTGAAATGGCTTGCCAGCAAAGAGTAGACCTCCAAAGGCTTCTCCTGGTAACTTTGATTCCCTGTCAAAATATATTGCAGACGATACATATATTTATGCCAGTACCCAAATATAAGGATCGAATCGGCTCTCACTACTTTAAACCAAAAATATAGTCATTCACCATCAGCAGATACAAGAAAAGAAAGTTTGACAGCAGCAAAGCGAAACTAAGTTGGTACTCCAGCTAGTGGATAAATTGAAACTACCCACATCAAGATAATTCAAAATTTTCTTACATAATTAAGCAATCACATGAGCTACAGAGACTCAAATTTTTTCCTCGATCCAATTACGCTGACTCATGTCTAACAGCTAACTTTCTTTGGTCCACCGTCTTGAGAAGAGGCTAGAATATCTTATAATCTCAAATCAGATGGACGAGTGAGAAAAAAATAATGCAGATGTGCTCTCTCATATCCATATAAAGATACCCTACCGTTGTGTTTGAATGGGGCATGATTAAGAAACCTAAAAGCTACGTCATCAAGATCTTAGGGCCTCATATTCACCAAGTCATGGCCACTTCAAGCAGCAAAAAGTAAACATAATGACAAGATTCACAAATATTCTCATAACTAATTTCAGTAATATCCCATGCTATCAAGCTCAAAATTCACAGGTTATCACGAGTTGTTGATGAAGTTTTACTGTTCATTTTAATTAGCTCAATGGGAGATAAACATGAATATATGAGTTCAATGAAAATAAGACTTCAGCAAAATCTTTATAGACCCTTATTATTTTCCCCTTGTGCATACAGCTCCAATTCTCATCGCTGTTACAACATGAAGCAGAAATACATGAACAAATATTATTATAATCTGCTACTCATGAACTCATTCAATAAGCAGTATAACAAATTCACAGGATTTCCAAAGAACAAAGAGATATGAAATGGGGATATGAATGCGTCATGAAAATGCACAGGCTTCAACAATAAGGAATTAGTGTAACATATTGAAATGAGATATGATAACTAATACGGATCAGTGGTTTTGTACTTTGCTTTTCCTACTAATTAACAAGAAAATAAACAGTTATCACCATAGGATATGGATTCAGACAATAAACGACCACAATCCTGAATAGCGTAATAAAAGCAAACCTTGTTCGCCAAGGGTGATGTTGGAACTTCTACATCCAATGAGAAACCTTCAGGGAAAATCCCCTTCTCTATATCTCTTATGGCTGCATTTATTATTGGTAAGCAGACAGTCACAGCATCCTTGAAGTCACTTTCCTCACTTCCATCCTTTTTCCTGCAATAGATTAGAGCAACCTATCATACACGTAATCAGAAATTAAAGTTGTGAAGTACTTTAAAGGGCAAAGAACATACCAGTTAAGCGATATTGATATGGATGGCACACCATTAATTAGTGCTTCCCTAGCTCCAGCAACAACACCCGAATAAAACCTAGATTTATTGAGTTGTCTTTATAAGTATAGTGCTTCCATAAATCAATTGAAACTCAAAAGATTAAACTCATAAGTAAAAAATCAGAGGGAACAAAATCAGCAACTTACATATGATGGCCACAGCTTGAACCCTTGTTGATACCACTTATTACCTAAATATCCAGCAAAAGAGAGAAAATGAATGACATCTATGAAGAGCTAAGCAATATTGATAACAAAAATCCACTTCTTGAAAGCATGATAAAGCATACCAACAGAGGCTTTGACCATGAAAACAGTGCACCAGATAATGCTAATGATACACAATCCACTGGAGTTCCTGAAAGTTGCATAAAGCACAACATTTGCTTCAAGTTCATTCAGTGCCATATAGTTCAAATAAAAGATCACATAATCAACATTGCATCAAATCAAAATCATTCCAAGGTCATTAAACATACATGAACTGCACAACAAAAGCAAAATACATAACCATACCAGAAATTTCATAAGCAATAGCACCATTAATTTCGGCTGAAACCACCTCGATTGTCTCCTTCAGCGACACTGAATGCCCTGATGTAGATTTGTCCCTGCGAAATCATGACCACCAGAAAATCAGCAAAACTCCAAAACGAACACTCAAACGCAAACAAAACCCAACAACAGTTCAGAAATCATCCACATAGACACTGCATGAATAATACCAGAGAAAATTCATAACATGATTTGAACAAAAAAAAAAAGGTGCAGAGCTGGACATTATTAAGGCCCCAACACACGAGAGCATTTATCAAACAAGAATATTCAACAGTTCACCGTTTTTTAGGAAAAGAAAAAAAATAAAAAATTCAGATAATCAAATCAAAATTCAAATAATAGAACACACCACGATGCATACACTACAACGCCAAAACTCAAACATAAACAAAACCCATTCACCATCCACATATCAGCTACAGAAACACAGCAAATGTACATAAGATCTAAAGGAAAAGGCATAACGACTGATGGGCACACAACTCATTTACCAAATCACTGAAAAAAGCATAAATTAATTAAAGGGAAAAAGAATATCAATACAATTGAGGGACAACGACGTGGACATTGTAAATGCCTTCACGAACGAGAGCATCGACCAAATACGAAAGCCCCATTGACTCAATCCCATCACTATTGGTAACCAAAATTATGGGTTTGGACCCATCATCATCACCGGGCTCGTTCCCGGAAGAAGAGGGCTGGGCCGAATCATCGTCGCCTTTATCGGGCTTGGATGATACGCTGTCATCTTCGCTGCCGGCGGCGGGCTTTCGGTTTGAGAGGACTTCTTGAAGATTGGAAACCAGCCCAGGTGGCAAGAAGTTGTTCTTCAACGTAGGAGTTGTCATTTTCAGAGAGAAAATAAAGGGGAAAAAAAAAAGTAAAGGAAGTGGAATCTGACGGAAATGATTATGAGGAAGAAAGAGGGACGTATAGGGGTAGATTAGGGATGGGAAAATTGTAATTCAAAACCCTGCACAGAGAGAAAAAGAGAGGAAGATTATTTTTGAGGCGAGAGAGAGATAGAGAGAGAGGGGGTGAGAGCGGTTCAAACGGTGAAGTTTGGCTCTTGCTTTCTAAAGAGGGATGGGGGATTTTGCTACCATTGGCGCGTGGTTAACACGTTCTCTAGCAAGTGGTTGGGATTGATTTATCTGGCGTTTTTTGAGCCGGCTTTGCATTCAAGCCAAAAATAAGATAAATGTCGAGTAAATATTTAATTTTGAAATTTTATTGATTTCTATTAAATTATTACAAATATACGAACTCTACGTATAAAATACGTAGTTTATATTTCAAACTCTACATATAAATACATAATTTATATTTCATTTGTAAAATCTTTCATGGACATTTTATAAAATCTTTCATTGAATGTGTCCTACAATACTAATTTTTTTATATTCATTACAATATTTATTTTGTTTTTTATTAATAAAATATTATTATACATGCCTACATTATATAAAATTAATAAATCAAGTTTACAACGTTCATGTTATGTGAAGTGGGCTTACGTGACCGTCCAAAAATTTAATTTTGGACTATTGAAAATACTTTTAACTTTATGATTTGCTAGAATTTTTTAGAATTTAAAAATTATAAATCTTTAATATTATAGTCAGGATGCCGGAAGAGAGATTGTGAGGAACAGTCATTAAGTCTTTATATATATATAAATTTATTAAAAATTAAATTTATTATTTTTAAAATAATAAAAAATCTCTTTTTTTCATCTTTAAATCTATATAAAAGTATATATATTATTTTAAAACATATACTAGTATTTAATAATAACATGAAAAGTGGAATAAAATATTTAAATAAATCAAAAATATTTTCTTATGACATAGTATAAATACTTGTACGAACGTATATCGTACTCAACAATAAATAAGCTTTCGAAACATTATATTCAAGGGGACAATATCATGTTACGTGGGTACAAAGGTACCATCCAAAGAAGCGTTGCAGTTTTCAATACATTAATATTAATTAATCCCTTTCTCCATAAATGCCACCTTGAACCGAGGTATTGATGTTGGGAAACATAGGAATTTATCACATGTATTAATCTTTTTTTATTCTCTCACACATCAAAAGTATTTTTATGAAGAGAAATAAATATTGTCAAATTTTCAATAAATATTACACATATATTAAATATATGTAAAATATATAATAAAATATATATTTAATATAAATTATCAAAATATATCGTCCCTTAAACCGTGACACGATATTATCTCGTTATTTCATATAAGAAGTAAGAATTTTCCCATAAGTCAAATTGCATGTGACAAGGACCACCGGCCATGTCTAAATTAGGAGTAGAATAATTCTATAATTATTTCATATAATAACTTATTTAATTAGGTCTAATTAAGGTACGTATCATTTATAAGCTGTTTGAGGATGTTCCAGCTCCAAAACTTACCGAACAAAAGAGGGAGGGCAGTGGGTTCCACCGCCAGAATCTATGATAGCAAAAGTCTTTTGACTGGAACGTGCATGGGACATCCCATCACAGGCGCGTGAACTGAAGAAGATCATTGTACAACATACCACGTGGCGAAAACCCATTTGAAGTACTTTTCCATGATGTTTGCAATTGGGCCTGTTAAAAAAAATTGTCTAAAGATTACAATCATGTGACATTGATCATGATCAAATATTACCATTATGCTTTGATCTATGCTTAGAAATTTGGATTATTAGATTTATAATATTGTGTGTCCCCCTTTTGCAACTCATAATTATAATCATTAAGGAGAATTATGATCTTGATTTTAATCAATCAAGAAAAAGCTTATTGTCGATCTTTTTACCTATGTAAATTGATTTCAAAATATTATTTTACATCTGAATTAGTCAAATTTAAGTAGTGAATAGTTCCAAATTCAACGGAAAGTTCATTTGTCCGAGTGAAAAAATAGACTAATTCCAAATTTTGATCCAAATGATGTATGATTGGGCATAAAACTTAGTTCTTTCTATGTGATATGTTGGTTGAGTTAAATTTGATCAAACTAAATGTTTTATAGAATATTTGAGGGCTTTGTTGGAAAAAAACAAAAACAAAAACATTCTTATACAAAACCTTGAGTTTGTATACAAAATTTTATGTTTCCATGCATTTATCATAATTGTGGGCGTGGGGAAGAAGGCTCTAGGGATTCATGTTGATATGAAATTGGGCTTGTTGGATTGAATCTCAGTTAAGAGATTTCCTTTGCAACCCCTATTGAACTCTTTAATTCCAATTTCACAGAGCCAATCCAAGTTCCAAACATGCGCATATTGAACTGTGGGAAACATATGCCATTTGCGTTTTTGAAAATTTTATTTATTTTTTCTTTTTTTCCCCTAAATTATTTAGTCAAGGATCATTGCCATTTAAATTTTTAGTTAATCAAAATTAGAAGAGAGATTTTGCTAATTTCAAACAAGGATAAAATATATCTATTTAACTATAATCCAGTAGAGAATTTTGTATAGGAAGAGTTCGAACATGCTTTGATGTCAGCAATTTAATAAGAATCCACATAATTTTGTACTGGAGCCATAAACTTAACCCATAATGCTCATCATCAATCAGTCGATCTAGTACAACTGTATATAAATCTATGATGTGAAGTGAAAAAATAAAAAACAAGCAGAAATTATGTAGGCCAAAACCAAGTAACAGAACCACGTGTATACATATGCCCTAATCAAACTTTCATAAGAAGATGCCTCAAACAAAACTACCACAAGGAAACAATGATGTCAAGCATCATAATATCTTTTAAAGACATGGTGCAGTTTAATTCTCTCAGGATTAGACTTACAACCATTGAGTGGTTCGACAACACATTAGGATTCAATAAAATGAAAAAAGGCAACTTTTCTTAGCACAATCAGTACTACACTTCAGGAAAAATCAAACATCTATGTCTGGAAGTTCAGAAGGCAGAGTCTCACTTTCGGTAGGGATGGAACCTGCCACTCGTGCCATTACCGTTCCCATATCCTTTACTGCTCCCATATCCACCACCAGCACCACCCCCACCAGCACCACCACCAGCACCGCCATACCCTTTTCCGGGGCCATACCCTCCACCACTACCACTGACTCCAAAGCCTTTACCACCATCATATCCACCACTGGGGCCACCATATCCTTTACCTACACCATAACCAGCAGCTCCACCATAACCAACGGGAGCCCCAAACCCACCACCCCCATAGGCACCACCACCGTACATTGGTCCACCAAATCCATAACCATAGCCATATCCACCATACCCTGCATAAAATCCGGCAGCACCACCAGCATAATTTCCAGCAAAGTTTCCATAACCACCATAGCCACCATAGCTGCCATAACCACCATAGCCTCTACCCATTTTACCACCGTAGCCACCACCAAACCCTTCCGAACCACCAGCAAAATTACCAGAAGATTTTGAACTACTGCTCCCACGACGAATCCGACTTTCAGTTGAATGATCAAAACCAGATCTTTTTGGCTCAGCCTTCTTTATCTCAACCTGTAAATTTTACAATTGAAAGTCACCTCGTTGTGTCATAAGCGCAAAGAAATGAAAGAATCCTCATTGTGTCATAAGCGCAAAGAAATGAGACAATGTTACAAACTCACTTGCTTTCCACCAAGTTCATGCATTCGACCATCAGAGAATATCTTTTCAACAGCATCTTCATTCTCAAAGGTTACAAATCCAAAGCCCCTGGACCGACCAGTTTTGTGGTCCAGCATAATTTGGTGCTCCACAATATTACCATAGGAAGAGAAGTACTCCCTCAAATCATCTATCATAAAATATTATGAAGTATTTGGTTCACAAGAAAGTTTGATTTGCTATAGAAAGAAAATGAATAAATGATGTCAGGCAAAAATTACCTTCATTTAATGACAATGGAAGACCACCAACAAATATTTTCTTTGTCTTTGACACTCCTCTACCTTGCATGTCCTCTCTAGGGACTGTTCTCTTTACTTCTACCTGATATGTAAGTGCAAATGAAAGGTCCTAGTAAGATTCTTTTCCAATAAAACATTGATAATCTGCAATAAAAATCTAGATGCTGTTAGCTAGATTATCAAGGAATTCCTACCGCTCTACCATCAATGACATGGTCTTCCTCCAAAACCTTGTCAGCAACTTCTGGATCAGCAAATGTTACAAATCCAAAACCACGTGGTCTTCCCGAGATTTTATCCAACATTATTACAGAATCTGTAATTTCTCCATACTTCCTGAAGTACCTGCTGAATGACTCTGCAAAGGAGAGAGCCAAACATATATAAGCATAAAATAATCTCCTCAAATTCTACTTCAGATGATGAGTGACTACAACCAATCAAAAGTTTCATTGACATCATGCAATTACAGGAATCATTGTCCACCACTGTATGCAGAAATAAGAATCCCAAACAAAGATAATAACAACTTAATGCCCCTTAACTTGTCTAGGCACAAATAACCATCAAACTTAAAGTGGCAAGTATAATTCGCATTTCATACCGATATTTTCCAATCATGTAGAACTTAATCACAACTAAGTACCATTTCCGACCTTTGAATTATGCTATCACCCACCTATTTCTAACAACTATCTAATCAGCACAACAACTGATATTGTAATTTATTGCTAGCCTACTTACATTACACAAGATAAAAAAATCTACAATATCATTTATTTATAAATTCACGATCCAAAAAGCAATATATCATTGCATTTTAGAGTTATACATGCTCTCGTGGACTTGCATCTCCGACCATTTAGAACTGAAATAAGTAATCTTGAATTCCCTTAGGTTGCATTCGGATGGAAAGGGTTTGGTAGCATTCAAATTCATAATAACAAACCCATTGAACTTTTTTGGATAAATTCAAATAAATTCAAATTACAATGAATCTCAAGTCCTTTAGAATTAATTTTGAGCTATTTCTTTAATCATTACATTAATCACTCCAATTATCTCCTCTAATCCAACCAAATACAACCTTAGTCATCCCATAGCCTTAAATTACATCAGGGAGCTTCAGATCTTTTAAAGCACATATTGTGAGAAAATGAAAATGTACATAACCTTGCATTGTGAGGACAATTAACAGATGTTTAAATGTTTCTCACAAGCAACACAAGCCAAGATGACTGACTCCATATGATTCCATTCTATTTAACTAAACTCCAATAGTCACATTCTTATATCATGACCGGGCTAAATATACAGCAGGAAATAAAATTGTCAACAACCTCTACATGACTGAAAATTTTCCATATCATCATGATAAACATTCTTGTTTAACAGAGAATAATTTTCTTTTTCCTCGTTGTAAGATTCTTAATTACAAAACTAAAAAAGTTGCTTTGTTCATTCTATTTAAGTACAAGTGACAAGATTCCGTCAACTCAGTACTATAAGTGAACATTGACTCAAAAAGCACAAATGACAAGAATCATCAATCATCTTTGTCACAGACTGCGGAGCAAGACAGAGAGTGGAAAATAGATAAACAACAGCCTTCCAAAAATCAACATAAAAAGTTAAACACAAAAACTTTCACTCTGGCCTTTCAGTTCATATATACTAAAATTGCAACATTTCAATCGTTGCTTTAAAAAATGGATTAAACACAGCATTCGCAGGATGATTTTCCAATCAGGGAAGCAGGAAAAAAGTTGATAGAACACAAGATAAAAGATATTAAACACATTAGAATTGGAGAACTGCTGTTTATAAAAGAACCGGAGGTAGCTATTCCAGGGGGAAGTTTGAATGTTCTATTATAATCAAGAAAATTGTAAGCGTGCAGTTATAATATATGTTAAGTTGAAAAAAGCATGTGCAATCAAACAAATAAACAACTGACATAATTTTTAACCAAAAACTAATGTGCTATTATAACTTCTAGATACTCCCTTGCAATTTTGGGTTGGGTTTTTTTTTTTTTTTTCGGTTTTTTGTATTGGTTGAGGGGGTGGGGAGGTACTCAGTGGATCTTCCTGTATCATTTAACAATTGAAACATATTGTTGATTCTTTCCCCAATTCTGATGTAGAAAACCCCCATTGTCTCTGTTGCTATTGGTTCCGTGTTGGCACACTGGAAATGTGCAACCCAATTGCCAGAGTGGTACGGCGGCCACAAAATTATGTAATTTAGCACACAAACCTCAAAACAGAACCACACAGTAAAAAAGAAAACTGCCCAACCTAAAAGAGAATGATCAGTTACTAAACAAGCATACATTTCCACAGAACATTGTTAAAAACTTCCAAGTATAATTTATCAAAATTTAAAGGTCACCATGAAAAAGATTGAAAAAGATTGAAGAATCCATACTCTTTCTCACTTTCATTGCCGCACAAGAATAATCTTAAAGGCGTGAAAAAGAAATACAGAGAAGTAGAGATGCATAGTTTACCTTCCGAAGTCTCCCAAGCAATGCCTCCGACGAAAAGTTTTCTATCACAACAAAAAAACCAACAGTTACTACAATTTTTTCACATCCCTCTATTTTCTTGGGGATCGAACCCAAACCCTCGATCTCACCCCTCATAATACACAAACTAAACCAATCAAAGCATTTCAATCTAACATGGACCTAACGACACAAGCTAAACTAACACAACTAACCCTGCAGACGACGAAGAATCGTGCTTTACGCCTGCACTATCATCTATGTTATCAATTGAATCGTAGTTTCCCTCTTCTGCTTCGTAATGCCCTTCATACTGTGGTTCCTCTTCGCCATAAACGGCGACGTTTTGTTCGGGTACACCATAATCCATTTGTGAATTCTGTTCTATTCCTACCTATACAAAAGAAAAAGAAATACCTGCATATAAATAAAGATTATTCTTCCATTTCTGCACCCCTTTTTCATACCTTTTCGAGGGTAACCCTAAACAAAGACCTGAACCTGATAATAACAAATTACCTAACCCGATAGCTAGCTAGTGTTTTCTATTCGTTGACGATGACGACGATGAAGGCAGAGGAGAGCTTCCAGCTGCGGTGTCGTTTTGGAAATTTGTTGAGGGTTGTGGAAACCCTAGCTTTGACCCCCTTTTTTCTGCGAAACTGATTTTCTTTTTTCAGATGGAAATTTTTTCTGTTTTGAGTCTCTCTTTTTTTTTTCATTTTTATAAGACAATCACATAAAGGACTACGACGTCGTATTTTTATGATGTTATGGTTTGGGCTTGAGCCAATATTAACTTTGGGCTTGGAATTTCCTTTTTGCCACTCTCTTTGGGCCGATTTGGCAAGATCTTTGGAGACTTTTCAGACATTAATTTACTTGAAATAAGTTCTTTTACAATTAAAAAAAAAAACTTGAATTACGATTGAAATAAGTATGATAATAGAATACAATTTGATTTTAATTTTACAAGATAAATATATGAAGAATAAAAGCTCCCAGCAAATTGGCTCTGGGTATGAAAAATAATATTTTAATTGAAGTATAATTTGAATACAAATTACAAAGATATCGAATTAAATTAAAATTTATGGTGTGTGATTTTTTAAATGTCCACTTGTAAATATTAGATAAAGAGCACTTTCAAAAAAGCGATAATCATGGTTGATTTATTGATGAAATAAACATAAAATAAGTAATCACACACCTTATACTAATATTGGGATAATTAACTATCTTGTTTTAAATTCAATTTATTTTGACCTAACGAGCTTATGCTCATATGTTAAATGAAATATAAGAAAATTTGTGGATTTTAATCCCACCAAAATTATGGTGACACTTTTTCTCTATGACGAAGACTTTGGTCTCTTCAACCTCATTTTGTAAGAAACAAATCAACAAAAAATAATGGGGTTAAATTTTGAAAGTTTCGGTGATCCAAACCTCATACAATGCATGTTGAATCATCTACTATATCCTTTGAAACAAATGTACCATCAAAGTGACTTAAATTTTTTTATCTTCAATGCCATGGAGCAATTTGGAGAAAATAGATACGGTTTCACAATAATATAAGCCTTTGTGTGGGAAAGAATATTGATTTTCTTTATTTTTATTTTTATTTTTGTGAAAAAAAGGGTGTGAACAAATAAAAATTAAGACTTTATTTAGATTGATAAATTTGAAAATAAATATTTTAAATTCAAATAACAAATTTACTGAGATTGTTTAAATAATCTGACGATACAATGAATTTTAAATTTTTGAACTCTTATTTTGATCTATTTTTTGAGTAATTGTGATGAATTTTAAATTCATATTTTATCGTATCATTTGAAATTCTTCTATTAAATTCTCAAAATCCAAATTTTTCCATCAAAGTGCAACTTAAGTGAACAAATTAGAGAGAGAAAGAGCGGTATAATTATTTCTTATGATATTGCATGATACTTTATTGATATTGGGAGGGTAATAAAGTCCTTTTGCATGTTATGGATCTTTATGTCTTTTTGGTCACAAAGATATAGAGGAAACTAGAAATTTACAACATTAAATACTTAATTCGATTTTTTTATTACAATTGGTATTCCATATTTTATTATAATATTATTAATATACGCTAAGTGTATATTAACATGTTATTCAATACACTAGCTTGCTGTGTATTGATGGTATTATAACAACAAATTGAATACTATTATAATAGAGAATTCGAATTGTCAAATATTAGATAATATGATAAGTTTTGATATTGGACGTGTTTAAACTCGATAATGTTTAAGACGCATTTTCAAAATTATAAACTGGTTTGAGCGGGTTTTATTTTTGTTTTCAAACCTATTCAATGCTCGAATTCGTCCCATTAATTTATATAATTATTATATTTATGCTATTTTGTTTATTAAAAAAATATAGTAGAAATTACTGGTATCATTTTTTAAATAATATAATATATTTTTTAATACTTGAAAATTATAAAACAATTTTAATATGTTCAACTCATCGAGTTCGATCTGGTCGAATTTTAAAAATCTTGATAAAATAAATCTAAAGATTTTTTAAACTTGCCCGAATTAGGGTTATATGCTCTATATATGTAGAGTTTTGAACTAAATTAAATTATTTTATTTTTTATAATATAATCATTTACAAAATCAACAACACAAAAACTTATAATAGTAGGCAAATGAGTAGCATTGAGATCGGTTTTATTTACATTTTTTCAAAAAGAAGTCTTTTATTTAATTTTAAACAATCTCAAAATATATTTGTTTTATTCAATTTTCAACGAAAAACCTCACTAATTTTCATTAAAAGTCTTTTTCAGGTAGTTAGAAATTGAAAACGCCCACTTTTTTTTTTTTTAAAATGTCACTTTCCAACCTATAATATTTATTTTGTTAAAATAAGAAATATGATTAATAATTAAAATAACGTTCTAATAAATTATAAATAATTAAAATACATATATAAATTAAATAATATTTTTGGTCCACATAATATTGTTGTAACATAAAGAAAGTATTGGCCACATCAAATTAATTTTTTTATAATATAATATAATTGATGAGACATAAAAAAACAACAACAAAACCACGAATTATCACTTTTACATTAAAATATTATTATTATTATATAAAATTTATTCTTTAAAAAATCACAATCAAATATATTTTGAAAAATCATATTTTTTCAGGCATAGAAAATCATAAAACATATATAATCAAAATTCATATATAATTAATCTAAATATATTTTAATTTAAAATTTTAATATAAACCCCCGAACAAACCAAGCACTCACCGCTCACGTCATTATAATAAATTAATAATCGTCTAATTTTCCAAACTCTCTGTCTACCCGTCCACGCTCCACCGAGATCAATTTTTCCCTCCTCTCCGCATCCCCCGATAATTTCCCCTTTTTCTTTAGGTTTTTGATTTTAGATATTCCTTTTCCCCTTCTCTCGCGAATCATCATGAGTAACTCCGACAAAGACAACTTCGATATGTCCGACTTCGACTCCTCCCTCCCCGCCGCTGCCGCCGGTACTTCCCTGTTTCCTATATCCTAATTACTATATACGTATGCATATATATATATGTATATGGGTTCGTGATTAATTGTTGCAATATTGATTAACTATGCAGCTTTGAGTGCGGAGGATCGTGCTGGTTTAGTAAACGCCCTTAAGGTTTGTGATTTTCCCTTTTCTTTTTGTTTTGTTTTACATTTCCACCACCGATTGAAGTTTCTGGCTTTGGTTTGTAGAATAAGCTGCAGGATTTGGCTGGGAAGCACGCGGACGTTATGGAGACGCTATCACCCAAAGTGAGGAAGCGGGTCGAGGCGCTGAGGGAGATTCAGGTTTTTTGTGATTTTTATGATTATGATATGTTTTTTTCATAATATAATCCGTCCATGGTATGCAGTTTGTGGGTTCATATTTTAGTGTTGGATCTTCTTATGCTGATTGTGTTGTTAATTGATACTTGTCTTTTGCGTTGATTGCTAATTATGATGGTGATTCAAGTTTTTGTAGTCTAGTTTTTAGTGTGCTATTGGGTCATGGTGTAAACCTCAACTTTTCATTTGTTATGCTGGATCTTGTTATGCTGATTATGGTGTTAATAGAAGATAGGCAGTTCTCAATTGGTTGTTAACAACCAAGAGGAAAGACAAGTAATCTATCTCTGTTGTTTAACTTTTTATTTTGTGAGGAGCGATTCACTTTTCTCTTGGGCCACATAATTTGACTTCCACGATGACTGCATTGCCATCTGGCAACTTTGGAGCTGGAGCTCCCTTATTTGTGAAGTGATGCTTCAACAATCCCCAAGTCATGGTGTTAAAATCTAAGTAAACTGATGGGTGTTGATGGGTGGAAGCTTGCAGAGATGGCGAAAGGAGGTAGATCTGGCCAAATTGGTTGCTCAAAGTAGCAAAACTAGTGGTTGAAGAATCTAGATGTTGACAAACTTGTAGAGGGAAGAAATGTGAGGCCATTTACAAGATGGTGGTGGTGGTGGTCAGGCTCACGCCAAGTAGTGAAAACATATTTGTCTGATGATAAAATAAGTTTATCACACCTGGATTTCCAATCATGTATCTGCTGAAGTGTGACTGAAGTGTTTGTAGATGAAGACTCTTGTTGATATAAGCTTGATGTCAGTTTGAACTTTATCCCATTAGTAGTGAAAAAATTGCTCCAAGTGGCATGTATATTTTTGTTGGATATGCTTGCGAATCTTTGTTGTCATAGTCTAACATGTTTTCCTATTTACAGAGCCAACATGATGAGCTAGAGGCAAAGTTTCTTGAGGAGAGAGCAACACTTGAAGCTAAATACCAAAAATTTTATGAACCGTTATATACAGAAGTAAGGATGTTTTCATAAACAGAATACTTCTTGCATGCTCTTTCCACTTTGGGGTTGCATTATTTTGTCGTTGCAATATTGTTCTGATCTCTCCTTATTTTTATTGGGCATTCTTGAAACTCCTATTGATTTCCTTTTGCAAACAAAGTGCAGCGATTCAAAATTGTGAATGGTGTTGTGGAAGTTGAAGGAGTGACTGACGCTTCGATGGAGCAGGGAGAGGTCAAAGCAAATGAAGGTAAAGCAGGACTGGCTTCCCCTCCCTTTTCCCCAGCTCAATAGCCAGTAACGTAGTAATTTCAGATTGTGCTGTATCATTGTTATCTTACATTGCTTAAGTGTCTTTCTGTTCTTGGTTTCTTCACAAGTAAACTGGCTTAACTAATATTTAGTCAAAGCTTCATCTCAGGTAAAGGTGTGCCTGACTTCTGGCTGACGGCAATGAAGACTAATGATATATTGGCTGAGGAGGTTGATATTTTTAAAAACTATTTCTTACTTCCTCTGGTGATTTACATTGAACTGAAAACTTTGTACATCTTTGTTTAGATATCAGAGCGTGATGAAGAGGCTCTAAAATATCTCAAGGATATCAAGTGGTGTAGGATTGATAATCCCAAGGGTTTTAAGCTTGAGTTCTTCTTTGATACCAATCCTTTCTTCAAGAATTCTGTACTTACAAAAACATACCATATGATTGATGATGATGAGCCCATACTAGAGAAGGCAATAGGGTAATTGGTCATTTCATTTTGGCAACTCTAGTTAGTTTTTTTCCACCTATTGTTTTCAAAATCTAAACATGTTTTTCATGTCATCTTGGATACCTTGCAGGACACAAATTGAATGGTATCCAGGCAAATGCTTGACTCAGAAGGTTTTGAAGAAAAAGCCAAAGAAGGGGGCAAAAAATGCAAAACCAATAATAAAGACTGAAAAATGTGAGAGTTTTTTCAACTTCTTTAACCCACCAGATGTTCCAGAAGATGAAGATGATATTGATGAGGATGAGGTGAGTATGGTCATTATTGTATGCTAGTTTATCATCAGAAATCTGAAGCTGTTGAATGTTTTGAAACCGTGCTTAGTCTTGCCTTTATTATTTGGTAATATGTCCCAACAGGCTGAAGAACTCCAAAATCTGATGGAACAAGACTATGACATTGGGTGAGTCTCCTGTTCTATTTTCCTATTAGGGAGATGTGTGCATAATTGGATTTCATCCATTTTTCCCGTGCATTTGAATCATTATTAGCATATGCCTTGTCATTTAACGGTTGGCGCCTATCAACTAATTTACTGTGTATGTGGCCACATCTTGTGACATGACTTTTATCCGCTACAGCTCCACTATTCGGGATAAAATTATTCCTCACGCTGTTTCATGGTTTACTGGGGAGGCTGTTCAAGGCGACGAACTTGACATGGTAGATGACGATGATAATGAGGATGATGATGACGACGACGAAGAGGAGGATGAAGATGAGGACGATGATGATGATGAAGATGAGGATGAAGAGGAGGTCAAGAGCAGGAAGAAGGTAAACAGACTATTTGGCAAACAAAAGGAAATTTAGATTTTAGTTTTAATTTCAGAATTTCACCTGGGATGCTCACATTTGTTTGTCTCTGGTGTGCCATTTCACTGGAAACTTCAGCCTTCTGGACCAAAGGTATGGTTATTGTTTCAACCTCCATTTGTGCTAATATTTGTTCTGTTATATGTGGTTTACCAAGCTGTTGGGATGTTTCTGCTTTGACAGAAAAGTGCCAGAGCACAAGCTGGGGAAGGTCCACAGGGGGAACGGCCTCCAGAGTGCAAGCAACAGTAAGGTTGCAGATAACATAACAGGATGCTGAAATTGGTGTTTGTTTCCTTCTCTGTCTCCATGAATTTCAAACTTCCCCTTGGAATTCCCCTCTCCTGCTTCGTTTCTTTCTTTGCGCATGGCCTTGGTTCTCAATGGTGGTTGAGTGGAATTGTTTAGTTTGGAGGCATTACTTGAGCATGTATGTTGTTTGGTGTTTGCTCATCCAATCTCTTTTCTGTGTAATAAACTGGCTGAACGGCATTTGCTGTGGGTTTGTATATGAGTCAAGTTTGCTTTCATCATTTTTTCCCCTCATTTGAGAGATCTCTAAGAAACAAAATTAATTAACAGATAAAATATCATGTTTTGAATGTTTCACTATTTCACTATTCTATTTTTGTACTGTTGAAGACATAGCAATGACAGTGTGCAGAGTAAATTTTCTTGGAAGTAGCTCGTCCAACACAGACTTTTTCAAGTTGATCTTGATTTTTTCCCCTCTTAAGGCTCTTATGTGTTTGTTTTAACTTCATTCTAGCAAGAGTATTATGCACGTTGTATCATATGATGTTTGAAAATTAAAAATTCCGTGAAACTTTATGTCCGAATTCTCATTTTCTTATCATCAAGATTCATGAATTCTGGCATGCTGCCTTCAGCAACGGACTATATCAAATTCTACATCTGGTGTACCGATCTGAGGATGTCTTATTTGACTTTGTGCCACAAATGTAAATTAACTCAATTGATTTAAATTATTATAACCATATTAGACTACAGTTGATATTTGTGATGAACAATCGCATCTACTAGTTTATTCATTTCTGGAAGTGATAAAATTGAGAGAAAAAAATGTCATTCTAGTATGTTGAATTGCAACAAACCTTCATTTATTGCTGACATATTGTCTTCACTTGTTTCACAATCAATTGGTTTGGGCTTTCTTCATGCTCCAAGCGACCAATTTTGAGATCTTAACATTATCAGTCCCATTATTGAAGGCATACAAATGGGCTCCCCCATCAATGGCCAATGAGGGATAAAAACTCTGGCTGTGATACAAGCCTTTCCCTCTCCACCGAAACTCTCCACTATGGAATGATCAATCTGTGAAGAGGAATAAAATGCAAAATATGCATTAAAAACCAAGTTTTCTTTTCACTTTTGCCCTTCAATTCCTAAATCTAAAGGAAAGCAAGAACTTACCAAACTTCTCAAAGACAATTTCTCCTTCACAGGATCCAAGTCCACAAAAGCTCCATAAATGGGTTTATCATAATCTAGGTGCAAGGAAGACCTATAATTGGGAGAAAAAGAAAGTGATTTCAGATTGAGAAAATGGAAAATATAATAAAATTGCTTTTGTTATGGTCTGTAGGGTAGAGATATATGCCTGCTTTGATCACTACACATAAGCACTACATATCTGCTTTTGTCTCTGAAAATTCTGAAGAAAACTGCTGTGTGTTCTTGAATATCCTTTGATGCCAAGACTAATAGCCCAAATGGTCCTAGCCCACCCTTTACTGATACACCCTTTTGGCCACAAATTGCTTGTGGGTCAGTCCACCTTGGGTCCAGCTCCTCTACATTTGTAAATGTAGAGATTTCAAATGAAATATCTACATCTACCTGCAACATATTTCATGGAAGTGGAACTGGTCACTTCTAAGAAATAATATGCACTTTTTTCACCTGTAGTGCCTCACAAGTCAGAACAAAATAAAACACATAATTATTACCTGAGAGGCTGTGACACCTGATACTTCAAGAACTGACCCTCCCTTTAGCACTGTGCTGGGAGAAATGACTTGGCTTGTTCTTAACTTTTCAATTTCTTCTACTGGCCATTGCACCAATTGCTTTCCCGATTTATCAAGCCAGACCTTTCTAGGAATTGCCTAAAAGATGGGGTAATAAAAAGCAAGAACCCAATTTAAGCAAACACATACATAAAAAAAATGAAATGAGCTGGCAACATTGCCACTGTCAATTGATGCAAGAACCAAGATTACATGATTCAAGAAATTCAATTGAATCATCTCATTTGCATCCAGAAATTAACTGATCAATGAATTGATTCAAGAATCAAGAATCTACCTGAAGGCCAGACCACCCTTTCATGGCATCTGTGGTTTCATTTGTGGATTCACTGATCCAACCCCACAAGATCCTCCTGTTTGTGGAACTGTCAAAGAAGGACTTTGATGCATAAAACTTCCCATAATCATATCTCAATTCTGAGCCAATTTCCAACCTGCCTTTCTCCGGGATGAACACATCTTTTTCAAGATTGTATGTCCCAAGAGCATAAGAGTCATGAAGTGCATTACTCAAACTTGCCTTTAGCACATGCTTAAGCCCATTCCCAACCATGGATGTGTCAACTCCATCGACACTGCTAGTGGAAACTGGATAAAAATCAGGGCACTCCCACATGCCACTATCCTTTGTGGAATACAATGGATGTTTAGCTTTAGTCCAGTGAACAAAATCTTTACTTCTATACAGAAGTGCCATTCCACGGCGCCCTCTTTTGTTTCCAATTATCACTCTCCATCGCCCATCACGGCCTAACCAAGCAGTAGTGGGATCTCTAAATGAACTAGCATCGATTTTGTTTTCAACTGTAGGTGCCATTAAAGGATTATACGGCGACTTGATCCACTCTATAAGGTATGGATCAGAAAGATTTTTTGGGATAGCTAGATTCTGGACTTGCTGGTTTTGTGGGTTGATTCCAGTGTAGAGAATTGCTGGTCTGCCTCCAGGGAGAATTGTGGCAGAACCTGACCAGCATCCATTGATATCAGATTGCTGAGTGGTAGGGTAGATTGCAATGGGGTGGGGTGTCCAGTTCACAAGATCTTTTGATGTAGAATGAGCCCAAACTATGTTGCCCCACACAGCTCCTTCAGGGTTGTATTGGTAGAATAAGTGGTAAATTCCATTATATATCATAGGTCCTGCAATAGTAGTTAGACAATAATGGTTTAGCACCTGGGTTACATAATTCTATTTAGACTTGAGATATCCCTATTGAAGCATATTGGTTTTCATATATTTCAATATAGACATGAATAGTTTCAATATGCTTCATCATACTAACTAATAGGCAAGAGAAAACTCACCATTAGGATCTGAGAATCCAAAGTTATTCAGAATCCATATCACCAGCACAAGAAGCCAAATGAACATTAAGCAAGAACATGAATGGACAAAAGGAAAAAAAAAAACATTAGCCAAAACTAAAAACACACATTTAAGGAACAGGAAACATGAATAGAACCTGAAAATAATCCATCATAAAGAACATGAACAGAAAAGAAGAGATAATCAAGGAACAGTAATCAGAGGAGTGCATACCATTCATCCAATTCTTGGGAGGTTGGAAGTGATATGCAGTTCTGTAGGGCTGATTTGCTGGAAGACTAGTTTGCAGAGACTGAAGGTCTCTGTGAACAATATGAGAAGCTTCAATTTCAACGACATTTCCAAGAACTGATAAGAAGCAAATTATCAGCCAACTTAGATAATAGGCCATTTTGCCTTTTGCTACAAATGAGCATAGGAACTCTCTGTCTCTCTATATATGTATATATATGTTATATATATATATATTGTAGAGGAACTCAATTGTTTCTGCATGTGTATGGCATCTATTTATGATATTGCAATTTCTCTGCCCCTAAGGAGAAGCATCTGAGGAAAATAATGAGTAGTTTCACAAAGACAAGTCAAGTGCTCAACTTCATTGTTTTCCAACAATTTATTGCACTATGTACTGGCTATGGTGAAAAGTCTAATGTATTCTTCTATGTGCCATGTGTAAGAACAATTCAGGGTGTCTGACATTGTAGGTCTCTGTTGGTCTAATTTCCTCTGACATAACATAATTTGAAATTTCATATCTTCTTTAAGATATTAAATTTCATCATTTTTTTTTATTTTTTTTGTCCTGGGTATTCCAATGATGAAAAGTCGCCATAAGTTATGGTGCCAAGTGGAAGAAATTTTGTGGGGTTTGGTATTATCTGTCGTTACAACAGAATGAAAAGTACAGAGATTTAATGCTGGATACATTGATAGGAATTTATGACTTCTTAGGCGCAAGCAAGGCTCAAACAACCAGTCATGTAAGAACAAATTATGGGGTACACTCCTCAAATAGAGGTATATGCACATTTACTTTTAAAAGCATGTGAACCACTTAAACAAAAGTGTTAAAAAAATAAAAGAACATAAACACATGTAATATTTTATGTACCAAATTTACAGCACCGGACTATTACTGATCTTCCTCGTAAGTCAGAATCAATCATAGATACGAATTACTTGAGAGAAAATATTGTTTATTGAATATATACCTTAATCTTTATTGAAATACCTATTTATAAGAGATAAATGAATTTTAGACAGGACTTCAAGTCTTCTAACATAAGATCCTTAACTAAACCCTTTAATGAACTAGGACGAACCATCTTAAAAAATGGGTCTAGTTCAATTCAAATTTTACCTAACTTAAATAGCTTGGTCATAATCCTGGCTCAATAGATCAGGGCTAATCCAGATGGTATCAGTGTGTTGCCAAAATTTTCTGTCCAATGTATATATTTTATGATTTAAGGTTTTGGATTTTGTGTGTGTCATAATTGTTGCACAAAGTCATCTTTTTGTTTTCAAATAAGGTTCATTGATGTTATACCTTATTCTCTTTGTATTATGTGAATACAAAATAATTGTTTGTTTTGGACCTGTTCTTCCATACTTAAATTATGAGTCAAATTTTAAAGCTTGTGAATTATTAATGGGCAAAATGTTAAATTAGTTCTCTAATTAAGGGGTGTGTCAAAAATAGTTCTGTTCTAATTTGAAAAATTAATTTAGTCCTATAACTAATGAAAAGACTCGAATTTAGTCCAAATTTCACAAAAAATATTTAGTATTAATTTCATTTAACCCATTCTATTATTATTTTTGGTATTAAATACCACATGTACAATAAAAATCGTCAAATACCCTCTTACTCTGCAAAAATTGAATTGAATGAACAAAAATATTATTGTGATTTTATAATAAAATAAATTTACTTTACCCTTTATTCTATTTTATATATCATTTTTTAAATAAATACATTAATTATATTTTTATTAATAAATTATAATAAATATAATTCTAACAAAGTAAAATAAATATGTTTAACAAAATAAACATCAATTTTTATATTTTATTTAAAATATGGTATCAATTTATTTAAAATTTTGTTAAACAAAAAAATGAATGTTGTTTTTGTCAAACATATTTAAATAAAAAATATCTTAAAGATAAAAGATTGATACATTACTCAATTATATTTTCATATTTAAAATTTTTTGGGTCAAACTATATTTGATTATAAAGAGTTTTTTTACTAAGAAATCTTTTTTGTATGTTTTTTTTAATATAAATAACATATTTAGTTTAATTTGTAGTATCATATTTATTATAATTTATTAGTATAAAATATAATTAATATGTTTATTTAAAAAATATTATATAAAATAGAATAGAAGGTAAAATGAATTTGTTTTATTATAAAGTCATATTTTTGTCCATTCAATTAAAATAAATATGTTATTTATATTTAAAAAATACACAAAAAGATTTTTTTTTTTTAAAAAAACTTTTATAATCAATATAAAGGGTACTATTATTAAAATGATATATAAAATAGAATAAAGGGTAAAGTAAATTTATTTTATTAAAAAGTTATAATAATATTTTTGTCTATTCAATTCAATTTTTGAAAAGTAGGGGGGTATTTGATGATTTTGATTGTATAGAGGGATATTTGATACCAAAATAATAGTAGAATGAGTTAAATAAAATTAATCCTAAATATTTTTATAAAATTTAAATTAAATTCAAATATTTTCATTAGTTACATGATTAAATTAATTTTTTGAATTCGAACAAAAATATTTTTGACATACCTAAGTTACAAGACTAATTCCACAATGTCACAATTCTGTTTAAATATGTTTTGTTTGGTCAATTTCAACTGAAATAAATGATGACATTTTGATACTAGAAAAATATGTGTGATTGGAGCGCAAGACCATCTCGAATACAAAGTTTTTGTTAGGACTGACGCATAGAGTCAAGGTCATAAATCCGTACTTGAATTATTACATTTGAAGTATACTAACCACCGCCTTTGTGCTGTCACATAAATCAAATGACTTACTTTAAGTCAATTTTTTCTTTCTTTTTTTCAATCGTTGACGGAGTCATCTTTGTATAATGTATTTGTACTTAAAAAAATTATTGATATAGTGTCAAACGAGTATTGGAAACGACATGTCTTGTCTTTTTTTCGTCTTCAATATATAATTTACAAATATATCAATAAAATTCGGATAGATCATCGATATGAATTATTTATTTATTTTTTAATCACATTGAAATCTCCATATATATACTGTCGTTATATATATATATATATATATACTTGCACGAATACTTATATAATGTACAAATATTTATATATATGGATAATTGTATTGAAATTTTATTATATTCTAAAATTTTCAAGAAATGCCATGTTCCGTGTCTATGTCGCAATGTTTAGGTGACTACATTAGTCGAAAATTAAAATTTTGTTATACCCTATATAATTCATTCAAAAATTTGTGATTCATTAGTCTAATAAAAAGTTTGTACAAACCTTCGGAAAAATAATTATATTACAACCATCCACATTTTGAGTTTTTAATGTGATTCTCATTTTCGCTTAAATTAATAAAAATAAGTGAAAATAATTAAAATGAATCTTTTAAGTAATTTTTTTGGAGGTAAACAACATAAACGAATTTCACAATGGAAAAATCTTAACATTTAATTCAATTTCACTTAATTAAGATAAAATAAATACCCAATGACAAAAGGCCTTTTTTTTTTTTTTCTATTTTCTATTGAGACGTTATTTAGTTTTTGGAGTATATATTATATAGTAATCGTTTTGTAATTAACAAAACTTCCGGGCCAAATCTGATAATACTTGGTTCGTCCCCTCCCCCTATGAGAACCTGCATTTTCTGTGTGTGTGTGTGAAAAAACTGAAAATCCAAATGGTTGTACCTCTCGCCTTCGGTTTTGTACGTCCAGTTCCTGCTCCATGGATCCGCTTAACCCGCTCCGCAAACCCGTTCTATCTCTCGAGAAAGGATCCATTTTCCATTTCAAGAAATGGTTCCTATGGCTTGAACCGTATCCTCCAAGCTTCCCTTCATTCCAGTCAGTATTTTGATATCCATTAATTTCTGTTATTAATTTTTTTGGATTAATTTTGTTATATGGAATTTTTATTGTTATGTGAAATTGAGCTAACGGGCACTTTAGTTGGTTGTTTGATAAAGTGAACTTTTTGTTTGGAAAATAAAGTTGGTTTTGAAGTTCACAAAAGGCGTTTAATACTCTAATTGTTGAATGCGGCGTTGGGAATCAAGATAGAGGTTAAGAATAAGCATCCTAACTGTTTTATTACTTTTTCTTTTCCTTTTTTGTTGTGTTGAGGATTTAGCACTGTACTATTAAGATAGCGAAACGAAGCGTAAAACTGGAAGCTTGTAAAAATTGGTTAAATGGCTAAAAGAAGTGAAGCATTATTTGTGCTTTAGAGTTTCTCCAATTTCTCAAGCATTAAATGCTAATTGGTATCAAGACACATGAAAGAGCCCTGCTGGCTTCATTTGTTTTGTGTGTATGAAGTCTTTTTGTTATATGTGGAGGTGAGTTTGAGCTCAACTGTAGAGTCTGAGAAATCAATCCGAATTTGAAGTTTGAACAAAAAAACAATCCCTTGATATGTTTGACATGGCTTGCATGCACTTTGATTTTCTGGGCCCTTCCCCAGACCTTAAGAAACAAAGGCATTTGGAATATAATTATATTTTCAATTTTTTTTTTTGGAATGTTAATTCTAGGAATTTGGATTCAGATACTTATCACTATTTATGCAACTTCTTCAAGTTTAATTGGGTAAAATCAATTTTTCAACCATAAACAGGAAGAGATAAGAAAAAATATTTATTTGGGCGGTGACTCGTTAGGTTCTTTTTCCTTGTGAACGACTGACTTACACAAGAGTCATAGTTTGGAGGGCGCTCTGTACAGTGGAATTGGACAGTTAACTGATTGCATTGCCATGAACTGCAAACAGAAGGTGGCCATTGAATCATATGCATTTATACCTTCCCCAACCAGTATTACCCCCACCCATATCTATCACATGTTTGTTCATACAGAGATTTTGAATACGGTGTGTTGTTTGACATATTTGAGTTATTCGACCATTGACTTGTTCCATAATTTGTTATTTGTCTCTCTTTTTTTCTTTATTGATAGAATATGCAATAAATCTGTGTCTTTTTGCCTAATTTTTCATTGAAATGGTGAATGGGGAGAGGGCTTTGTGTGCTTTTCTTAGTAAGGTTAGCAAGCTTTTGCTGCCTTATGCAGGGTCTAAATTTGCTTTTCTTTGGAATTGTACAGGTTCTGTAGGTGATTCAGGTGGAGCACAAGTTTCTGTTAATCAATCTGAAATCATTTTTATAGGAACTGGGACTAGTGAAGGGATTCCACGTGTGAGCTGCCTCACTAACCCTAATAAGACATGTCCAGTAAGCCCGCAGACTTATGCATATTTTCTGCATGCATGAACCTACATTATTTCTTAATTAATGGCTATGATTTCTGCAATGAGATTCAAAACTAAGCAACTTGTTATTTGAATTAATAGGTTTGCTCCAAGGCTATAGAACCGGGTAACAAAAATAGGAGACTTAACACAAGCCTCCTTGTTCGCTTCCTCAGGCCATCTGGAAAATGTAACATTCTTATTGATGCTGGCAAGTATGTCAAAGATTCTTCCACTTGCGCCCCTAGGACAAAAGCTTTCTCATTGTTTATACACATGCATCGAATTGTGGTAGCTGAATATGTTACTGCAGCCTCATGTTTTAGTTTGCATTCAATCTTTAAGGTTTCTTATCTATTCCGTCCTAGACTCCTAGTCCAACCTTTCCATTCTGGCTGAGATGGCTGAACATGTAAAACAAGTAGAATATCCTTTCTTTCGAGACTTTTTCTTCTTGTTGATTTCTTGAGTATCCCCATCACTAAAATGCTTTGAGTTTCATCCTTGGGTTAAGTTTATTAGGGAACAAATTTGTCTTTCCATGTAATATATTGTCTGTTCAGATGAGCAATCTGATGGGTTTGAAGGTATCATTGTTGTCGAATCCAATGATATTGAATACATAACATGCACCAAATGCCAAAGCTTGCTGGGGATTAAATCCAAGGCGAGGCACACGCTTTGTCAAAATGAAGGCGCCATTTGAAATACAGAATTTACATGTATCTATGGCTAGATTGAGAGAATTTAGCATAGTAACATTAATATCCTTCAAGGTACAAAATAATTACAAAATCAACACAAAGAACCAAAGAACTCAACAGGGGCAAATAACTTCTGCTATGATGATTAAGGAAGCATCATCAGCCATCACTTTATGGAACTAAAAGAAGTTAAGCATATCGTTTAGCTACTCAAATGGTGCAGACATCCGCTGACAATGGCCTATGATCACCAAATCTCTCATAAATGATTTGGAGAATATATCTACATTTTATCACAACTCATGTCTAGTCTGACTATTGCTTTAGTATTATTTGTGCAAATATTTGCTCTCTTCGTACTCAAACTTCGAAGGAATGATGAGAAACAAAAGGGTAAATTAAGGGAAATATACGTTTATCCTCACTTGTTTATTTGGAATAGGATAAGGATTTGTTGAACTGAGTTGAATTGACATACTAAGCTGTCATCATGCTAAAATGTTGCAGGTTTTTCTATCATAGTGCTCTGAGATGGTTCCCAACTTATGGGTAAGCTAACTTAATTCCATTATCTCTGGGCTGTTATATGTATTCCAGTAGTTATAATACTTATTAACATGCAAAATACATGTGTTTCTGTTTGTATTACTGGATCATAGTCCATATACTGCATTCACTTTGCATTTTCTGGATATGCTTGCTTCTCATGGTGTTGTCTCAGTATATTAACAAGGTGCAAAACCCTGATATCTCGCTACATGAAATTTTTAATTCTGTGTGTTCTAATTTGTATTATTCATGTATATGATGCTGGTGACTTGTGAGACTATCATTCCTTTGAATTGCAACTATTCAAGCTTCTTGGACATGAAGACTGAAAGTGAGAGTCATGAAGACAAAAAGGGTTAGGTTATGTTCGGTATTGTTTTCCCACCCACTTTTCATTCTCAATTTTTTCTCCCAGATTAAACCAAACATACATCACGTTTTCCAATACATTTTCCTCCAACTACGCACATTCTCCCAAACACCAAAAACAAAACCAAACATAGCCTTAGTTGTTTGTGATAGAATTATTGAAAGTCTTACATATTTATAGCATCCACTGGTCCTCTAATTTCTAAGACTTTTTAAGTGCTAGGCACTTCAGTGATCTTGGTATTGAAGTTCCAAGAGGGTTCTAGCCCTTGAAAGCAAATTGACTCTTAGTCGACCTTCTTTTGGATGTTATATAATAGTTTAATAGCACAGATCATATTAGAGGCATCCTCACGGCCTATTAGAAGGTAATAATAGTCGAGAAATGTGCCATAAGTCACATATAGGAATGCTTTACTTTTCAAATTATATGGAGTTAAACCATCTTTATGCATGAAGTTTTGCATAGGGATAAAGTTTACATTGAGGACATTTTCTGTGGAGAATCATTTAATTGCACTTAAACTATTATTGGAATATTAAGATACTAAAACTTTTCTTGATGCCATTGTCTTTGCTCTCCTTCTGATGTTTGTGTGTGCTTCATGATTTCTAAATTGAAAGTTAGAGGAGAGAACTAGTGGTTGGATCTAAGACCTTCGTGGTCTTACATAAGTGTTTAATATATACTTTTTGTATCACATATTTGCTCTGGACAAGTGGTGCTGAATACAGAAATGGAAAAGTTAATGGTTTTGGCTGATTTAAGACGTTTAGCATATGCTTAGATAGTAAAGTTGAATATCAATGCTTATTGAGATTTCTCTGCTATTCTTGTCTGGCCTTCTGTTTTAAATTGCATAATATTTCTCTCCATCCACCTGCTGGTAACAGGAATTTTGTCTGGAAATGTATATATTTCCAGTTCATGCCAAAAGTTTCTCCCTGGACTTCTTTTTTAACGTTCCAGTAGCTAATAATTCTGGGGATTCCTGTTACCACTCTTATAAAAGATTGTCGTATCCTATGCTTTTACAGATTTTTATGTATAAATTTCCATATTGTCATGTAAGTTCCTTCTTGTGACTACTTGAATTTCTGTCAGGATAAGAACAATTGATGCGGTTATTATTACTCATTCTCATGCTGATGCAATTGGAGGTCTCTGACATGATTACTTTTGATATTTACATGTATGATTGAAATCATCTAATAGCATGAAGTTGTATATATGAAGACTTGCTTGTTTTTCAGGTTTGGATGATCTACGTGATTGGACAAACAATGTTCAGCCTTCTGTTCCAATTTATACAGCGCACCGTGATTTTGAGGTGCTTAACTCTTTTTCTAATCTGCATTGCATACTAAATTTAGTAGCTGTGTGACTGTCCCCATTGTTAGTGGGACAATTAGTGTAGTCTGCTTTTCTGTGGCAAACTTATCAGCAAGTTCTGAGAATTGTAAATCTTGTCATGAATGACTTATCTTTGAAAATTATAAACTGCACTCTTATGTCCCCTGTCCCCCTCCCCCTACCCGACCACACATACCCACCATGACAGATAGAAACTATTTGCAAACTGTCCAAGGATGCACAGAAAGTAAAAATACTCATGTCCATCAATGATACCTGTAGCATTCAAGGTTTGAACAAATTCATTTTTCTACAAGTGTGGACTTCAACAGATGTAACTTGAAGCATGAATGAGTTTATGCATGGTACTTCAAGGCCAATAATCATTTATGTTATTTCCACTCATCATTTGAGAAGTTGATGAAATTTCTTTTTGCCATTGGGGCTTTATCATGTAGTTATTTGCATTCATCATTTGAGAGTTTCCCGGTGGTTCCATGATAAGTTGGTGGCCCATCTTGCTTTCTTTAGAAGAAAATGACTCCGTTAGAATGGCTGTACAGATGGAATGCCTAGCATATTTGTTAAGTCACAAGGATAAGCTTGTTAAAGACCAAAGTCTAGCATATCAGAGTGCATTCATCCATCCATCATTAGATGATGGTGATATGTGGGCCTGTGGTTCTTGAGAATTTCATTCCATTTATCCTTCTAGCATTACCTTTCAAAAAAAGATATGTTTATCCTTCTAGTTATCTGAATATTTTGCCAACTCTACGTTAGCTTGATTTTATTGATAATAATTTCAGGTGATGACGAAAACTCATTATTATTTGGTAGATACAAGTAGCATTATACCTGGTGCTGCGGTTTCGGAGTTGCAATTTAACATAATACAAGAAGAACCATTCATAGTACATGATCTTCAGGTGAGAATTTGTGATATGTTTTCTTCATTAGTAAGGTTAGATATTCTATTCTGCATGCTCTGAAATATTACTAGCTGTAGCAATAGGGTGTTCGGGGTAAAGTATCTTCATTTATTATACAGATGAGTTCAAGCATTTTTAATGTTATGGGATTCTTGCATTCTCAGCACATATACCCGCGCATGCTCACACATTGTCATTTTAAGAAATCTTTAGGGCTGTCAATCGGGCCTTATTAGCCGAGATTAAATTAGCTCAAGCTCAAATACTATCGGGTTTGAGCTTGAGGACAATGAGCTCAAACTCAGATCATAATTTTATTTTATTTTTTTTGGATCGGCTCACTTTTTTTTTTGCGAGCTTCTGGCTTATTTCGAGCTACCTCAACAATCAAATTTTTTTTAATCAAAAAATAAAAAAGAAGAAAAAAAGAAACTACATAATGAAATGCACATGAAGAGACTAATCTCTCGAGTAATACATGAAATAGAAGTTTACACTTATGGAAATATATAAACTTCAAACTTATAATACACAACATAAAACGTTAATCAGCATTTTGAATTTAAAAGCAAGCCATAAAAGTTTACAATAATGCGTTTCAAAATCTAAATTTTTTGTTAGTAAAGATGACATGACATAAATACATGAAAGTTATTCCCAAAATTTCTTCTACAAGAAATTGCACTGATATATGTACTTCTCATCATCTTAATAACCCTCTAGCCAAAACCTACTACAAATCTTAATTCAATTAGATTCCAAAAAAATTAGTTATATGCCAATAAATTACTATGTGACAGGTTTAATATTATGACTAAAATATAAATATTTGGGTTTACTGGGGCTGAGCCTAGGAAGGAGCTTTGCTCTCATCTAATTAGGCTCGGCTCAAACATAAACGGGTCGACAACTGGGCTTCGGGTAGGCCAGGCTCAACTGACAGCCCTAGAAATCTTTACTTGCTATTGATTCATAAACACAAAGGGACATTCAAGTTCATAACTAAATGAATCTCATGAGTAATTCACCATGAATTGGGTACTTTGAATTGACATGCTCATGTGTTAATTCTTTTGTATTGTTATCTTGCAGTTTACTCCTTTACCAGTGTGGCATGGCCGTGGTTATCGTTCTTTGGGTTTTCGTTTTGGCAATATTTGTTACATTAGGTAATGGTTCTAATTAGCTTGCACTTTATTCAATGTTACTTGAGGGAGTCTAATCATTTTCCTTTGTGCTTGTAGTGATGTTAGTGACATACCTGAAGATACTTATCCTCTTCTCGAGAACTGTGAAATCCTAATTCTGGTCTCTCTCTCTCTCTCTCTCTCTCTCTCTCCCATATATATATTTGGCTCCTATTTTTTTGGCAAATGATGAGACCTGATCTTCGTTCCTTTTGTTGGGTTGTTTGTCACTATCATTAATTTGTTTGTATTTTTATAATTAGGATGCCCTAAGACCAGATCGATCTTCTTCAACTCATTTTGGACTTCCAAGAGTGAGTAATTTATTTTTAGTGATAAGGCATGACCTTTTTGAGTTCTAGTTTTGATTGATACAAATATTTTCAAGGATAGCATATCCCCGGTGGATGCTAACTTATGCTTCAGTTGATAAATATTTTTTTAAACTTCTCAGGCTTTGGAGGAAGTTAGAAAGGTCCGACCAAAAAGAACACTATTCACTGGTACGCTTATATTATTCATTCTTGACAGGCTAATCTTTTCTGTGGTACCCTTCTAGATTCCAAATCTTTTCTGATGGTATGATTTAGCTTCTTGAATAGCTGTTTTAGAGACTTTTATGCGACTCATTATCATGTAATTTGCAAGTTTGGTCGTGTAAGTTGTTAACGTACTAGTGCATCATGTTTAGTGATTTGATGATAGCAGTTTGACAAAACTCATAACCCACGGCCTCCAACCCCCATGTGATTATATTTTTCATTTGTTTTGAAGGTATGATGCATTTGATGGATCATGACAAAGTAAATGAAGATCTCATAAAGTTGAAGGAGAACGAAGGCCTCGACGTTCAACTTAGCTACGATGGGCTCCGTGTGCCAGTAACTCTTTAGTCTCTCCACTCTCTCAAGTATTCAAATCGCCCATTAGTACAGTCATCGCAATTTAAACATGAAACTATCACATTCTTAAGAGCCTCTGTCATTCAATATGGAGTTTGTTTGTTTTAGAGCCCTGTCATCCCAAGATATTTTCTCTGCTATCTTTAGAGCTTGGAAGATGACAATGAGAGATGTTTTCAATTGATAATAAAAGATTAATCAAGTGTCAATTTCTTTATTTTTTTTTTTGGCTTATTTGTCAGTTTGAAATTCTTGTTCTCAAGATTCACCATTTCATAATTAAGTTGAAATAGGTGTCCCATAAGCCTGTCACTTTACTATCCTTATTCCGCAGCAACTTGAGCCACCCTTTTTTGACTTGTAGGTGTGGGTTTTTTTCCTTGGTGATGTTTCTACAATACCTTTTTGTCACAGTACTATACAGTGACTTTAGAAACAACTGGAATGGATTTTTGTGTCTAGTTGTCCTAATTTGGAGCAAAAGATTAATTCTTTTTTAAATGAATTTCATTTTATGTGGTGATAGACAATCATGCAAAACCTATTTGGTGTACCACGAGTCTAGAATAATATTGTCTCACAAAGGACGGGCCAACATAACTTGGTGGTGAATTTCATGTAATAAAATTTTACATTCACGATTTATTTGGTAATAGATTTGAATTGTCCGAATCGAAATTGAGGTATTGGCGAACTTTATGCAGCAAAGTCTAATTACGATTTTGCTGATGATAGATTTGAGTCTGTCTTAATTGAAATTAGAGAATTAGTAATATTTTATTCAATTTAAAAATAAATAAATAATATTGTCATACAAAGTATGATCAAATTACACACAAATCACATGTTCCAATTTCAAGTTAATTATTTCCATTATTTCATACTTCATTTTGTTTTATTTTTAATTATTTCATTTTTTTTTTATTTTGTAAATTTTGGATGTGTATATATAAAGAATGCTTTGCTGGCATTGGGCACAGAAACAAATCTAGCATATATTTTTGTCCATCTGAATTTCATTTTCCTGTTTTTTTTGTCTTTTGCTTTGTGTCCCCTCCAAAAATTTATGCAAATCATGTCAAACTTTTAATGGAATTTGTATTATTTTTTTTTACTTTTTTAGGTCCACTATTTCTCAATCAGTTTATGGGCCCCCCACTGCTTTTCCCTTCATGCCCCCTCGTGAACTACTAAGTCCCCACCTCGTGGTTTGTAGATTCAAGTAGTACAGTCTTGTTTGGTTTTGATTATTTTTCTTTTTTAAAAAATAAAATAAAATAAAAAATTGATTTAATCTTAGTTCAATTAAATGATACTCCATTTGGTCAAGTTGTCATAAAAAAAAAATGATTGACGATGAGTAATTATTTTGAAATTTAATTATTTTGAGAAATCAAAATATATTTCTTATCGTTTAAAATTGATTGGACGTCAAAAAGGTTGTCTTTATTAATTGTGCATGTGTGTACATAATTTTAAAGACATCAAATTCAAATTTATTGTCCTATTTATACTCAAATAATACGTTTTTGAGGCGAAATAAATGAAAAACGAGTATAGATGAAATGATTTGATTGATTACATTTCATCAACTTAGCAAGACGACTTTATATGTGCCCACAAATGTATATTACTAAAAATATTTTACTTAGATTAAATTTAAATAATATAAAAGAGTCGTATGCGAATTGATCTCAAAAATTTATGTCGCATGACAGAAAAATAATATAAGAAAATAAAACTTGGAATTGTAGGAGATGTCAAGATTGGTGGTCTTTCAAAACATGAAACAAAGATGTCAACATTGATTGATGCCTAATAATAGTAGGATTTAATTTTCTTTATATGTAAATAACTCACTGCAGATATAATATATATATATATATATAATAATGAAACAATAAATGTAATAAAGAAATTTAAAATTAAAATAATATCTTTATTCTTAAAGATCTATCCCCTTCACCGGCACCTTCCTATGCTCTTTCTGCTGGGCCCAAATTTTCTGAAGAGGAGTCCAACTTCGGCCCAATCATATCACAAAATCCAGTGAAAATATTCATATATATATATATATATATATATGTGTGTGTGTGTGTGTGTGTGTGTGTGTTGGAGAATGAGAAGAATAACTCATAGTAATTTATTTTTTAATCCCCTCCCATTAAAGAAACATAAAAATCTAGAGTTCATTTTATATTACTATTTAGGTAATTATACTGAAATAAGTTTCCAATTTTGAGGAAAAGTTCTATCACATACTCGATTTGGCCAATATAATTTATCATACATAGGAATTCAATTTCTTTAAGAAAAAGGAATTTCATAAAGTTACACTTCCAAATCTTTTTGTTTATGAATTTCTAGCCGTGAACAAGAATTTTTGAAGTATGATAAATTTACACGACTCAATATATCTAAAAAAATATGTGTTTCACATTATCGTTCTAAAAATCCTATGAATAGTACATATTTGATAGCCAAGCAACTCGTGTCTAATCACATCGTTTAAGAAGATGATCGAATGATGTGATCTAAAATTAATATCATGTATTATCTCATTACTAACCCACGGCACCAAATATTTCTTTGGTTTATTTTATTTATGAGAAATGGGTTAATTGGAATTTTCAATTTCAAAAAGTTAATTTGTTTTATCAGATAAAATATTCTATTACAAATTACATTATATTAATTATAAAATTTTATCCATAAAATATACGCATAAATATAATTAATGTAGAGTGAATCAATATTTAAGTCCCACGACTTATAATTGTTCAAACCTTTTCTAGAAGAAAAATAAAATTAACAACCACATATATATTATATTCAGCCCCATAACTAATTAGTTCCACATATTAATTTTAAAAACACCCTTTTATTTAAAAAAATATTCTAATATTTTATTAGGGCAGATGAGCTGGAAGAGCATGTTGGTACTTGGGTTGAGCAAGATCCCATTTCAAGAAACCAAGTCATTGAAGAATAAAACAGGATAATGACAAAACAAAAGTATTTTTTATTTTATTTTAATAGATCTTTAATGATTATTAAACTTATATATAAACATTGAACTATTAGAAAGGTGGACAACGTAAAATATTTTATGTCACTGACGATTTCTAGTCCATGTTGCACATATTTTACATTATTAATGATCTTTAATCCTATTTTTTATTATGAGAAATATTTAAATTTGGTTAATCATTTTTACAAGTAGAACCAATGCATTAAATGCCATAAAATGATTCTCGATTAATCAATCAATTTAAACAACTTAGTAGTTAGTATCAACCTTGAAAGAAATGAATTAAAGTAGATAAGGTATTATTATGTCCAAAACTTTTACTGCTACACAAGCTAGAAATGAAATGTCAGAAAGCTAAAATTTGCTTACTGTAAAACTTTATGCAATTTGGCAATGAAATGAATGATGAATAAACATACTTTTGGCAATAAGAAGAGGATATAATTATAACCTTTTTTTTTAAGTTCATGGGCTTTTTCTTAAAAGCCTTAATCAATGACTCAATCATGTACACTGTAAAAATTTAGAAAGCTGAAAGGGGTCTACAGTCAAGGCTTGGTTTACTGTAAAAATTATATATATAAATCAAATCAAGGTCTCTTTCTATGTCTACAAATCATATACAAATCGAACTCTTTTTTTAACATGGTGGGCTCTTTTTGAGTCACTTTATAAGAGAAGGGAAAGGTGGTGTGCAATGGAGCAAAAAAGTGTCTGATTTTTTTTTCTTTCTTTGTTTTTTTTTTTTTTGAATTTTATTATAAAGCACATAAGGGTGCTATAAAGAAAGATCAGATTTTTATGGGGTTTTGGAGAAGAGAACAAAATAGACAGAAAGTGCACGTCAGAGTTAGCCGTAGGGATCTGGTTTTTTTTTTTTGAGGGGGATGGTTGTGGGTTTTTTTTTTCTTTTTTCTCTTTTTCTGGCTGAGGGTGGAGGATTTTAGAAGGCTTTCTTCTCATCCACACCTCTTTCTTTCTCTCTCATGAAACACACAGAAAAAGAGAGAGAAGACTTGTTTGTGGAAGATGGTCTTGTTTTCTTTGTTCTTACATGCATGCTTATAATTGGATTTTCTTGGTTTTAGCAAGGAAACCCATCGAAACTTGAAGGGGAAATAGTGGGTGCAGAGGGTGTTTTGGTTTCTCTTTCTTGTTTATATTTTTGTTTTATCAAGAACCAAAAGTTGTCTCCTGGGGTGATGCCAAAGGTGGGAAGAAGCCATAATCAAGAAGGCTGTTGAAGGTTTTTGAGAATCAAACAAGAAACAAACCTTTGAGGAACAAAATTCGTTTGCCTCTTCACCTGATTCTTCCACCTCCCTTTTCTCATTTTTCACCTACTTTAGCCTTTTCTAGGTTAGTATTTTTGTCTTTAGATCTCAAATATTCTGTCTTATAGCTAAGAAGAAGTTGAGATCTGTGGCCTCATCTCATCCCATGATGCAACACTAATATATCTAGCTAATGATTATCCCTCTGCTGATGTTATAAGCTACTGTTGAAGTGAAAAAATGATGAAAGGTTTAGCAATACAGCAGCCTCCTGTGGAAGAAAACATGTCTAATTTGACTTCTGCCTCTGGTGAAGCAAGTGTTTCTTCCAGCAACAGAAATGATAATGGTGGCATGTATCCACCACAGTATTTTCCTCCCTTGAATCAATCTCAGCCTCAGCCTCAGCCAGTCAAGAAGAAGAGAAATCAACCGGGCCATCCAGGTATGGATTTTATAATTCAACTGAACAAATATTGGTTTTCTTTTTTCAAAATTCTCAAGAAAATAATTTCTTGGTTTTTGTTTTGGAAGCAGACCCTGATGCAGAAGTGATAGCTCTGTCACCCAAAACCCTTTTAGCAACCAACAGATTTGTGTGTGAAATTTGCAACAAAGGCTTTCAAAGGGATCAAAATTTGCAGCTTCACAGAAGAGGACACAATCTGCCATGGAAGCTGAAGCAGAGAACAAGCAAGGAGGTTAGGAAAAAAGTGTATGTGTGCCCAGAAACAAGTTGTGTGCACCATGATCCATCAAGGGCATTGGGAGACCTCACAGGAATCAAGAAGCACTTTTGCAGAAAGCATGGGGAGAAGAAGTGGAAATGTGACAAATGCTCAAAGAGGTATGCAGTTCAATCAGATTGGAAAGCACACTCCAAAACTTGTGGCACCAGGGAGTACAAATGTGACTGTGGAACCCTTTTCTCAAGGTAACTAATTCAAAATCATTGTTAAATCTAGTAAACAAAGGGACATGAAAAATGAACACAAGACAGCCCATCAAGCATTATTGAGAAACGACTGACTAGCAGCCAGCCAGTTAGCCAGAGAGAGCATTAAATATTGGTTATTTATTTTTTCAACATTTTTCTTCTTTTATTCATCATTTCCGGGGTCTAATGTGGGCATGAAATTTGAGAACAAGCCCATCAATGCACAGTGTAGAAATGACTAACAACTAGCTGTCCAGAGAGGACGTTTGGTGATTTTCTATTTTTTAACAGCGATTTTTCTTTTTTTTTCTTTTCTCTGAATTCTCCTTTTTGGGGTCTAATCTTTTAGGGGGTTTCAAATTTCAAACTTGAGTGAGAGAGTCAATTGATGAGGACATGCTTGTTTCTTTAATTATTCCATGTTATAAATTAATTGCCATATCACTGTCAAATGAACTCCCACTCACTAGAGTCAGAAAACAGGTACACACACCCTAACAGAGATGTTTGCATAAGAAATTCTAAATGACAATAGCTAATCTGGATTCACAGGAATACTAGTAATACAATATTCATCGACTCATCAGGATTCTTTTCTGTGTGACTTTGTGTTTTTTAATCTTGATTCTAACATGTATTTTCTTTCCTGGTTTTTTTTCTTCAGAAGAGATAGTTTTATTACACACAGAGCCTTCTGTGACGCTCTAGCAGAAGAAAGTGCAAGATCAATAACTGGAAACAACACCATCCCACTTCAAGCTGCTGCAGGTTCTTCAGCAATATCTCATCACATAAACCTCCAACAGGTTCAATCCCAATTCAATAATGAAAATGAACTCCCATTTCCAATCAAGAAAGAGCAACACAACTTCAGCCTAAGGACAGAGATCCCACCCTGGCTAGCTTTCCCACCAACGATAGGGTCAGGCCCTGGTCCACCAGCCTTTGACCTCACCACCCCATCATCACTCTTCCAAGATTTTCAACAAAACCAAGATTTCTCACAAAACCATGGTCATGATCAGAATCCAAACCCTAACCCTAATAGTCGCCTGGGGCCCACTACCATACCTCCATACCACCCTCCACCACCAGCTCCCTCTCCACACATTTCAGCCACTGCATTGCTGCAGAAAGCAGCACAGATGGGTGCAAAAAGTAGCAGCCAATGTCCATCACCTGCTGGTGTGTTTATCAGACCCCACCAAGCTCACGTGTCTGCTGGTGATTCTGGTCACAGTGGAACAACTGGTTTTGGTCTAAACTTGTCCTCACGTGATGAGTTTATCAATGGCTTGGCTTCATATGGGAATAAAGCTGCTCCAGTGACAGGCGGTAGTACAGGCACAGGTGCATCAGCAGGTGGGACTAGTAACCCCTCTCCTCCTGCTTCTTTGCTTCATGACATGATGATGAACAATCCTGGATTTGAAGGGTCAACTTTCGAGGACATGTCATTTGGTGGAATCTTGAATCACCCATCAAAGAAAGATCAAGAAAGTTTAAATTTCCATGCAACCCTTGATCAGTTTAGCAGCAGAAATATTACTAATGGTGGAAATGAAGGTGGTGGTGGGAATAATGATGGGATGACAAGGGATTTCTTGGGATTAAGGCCTTTATCTCAAAGTGATATCCTAAGTATAGCTGGTTTAAGCAACTGCATGAACAATAATACTTGTAATGAGCATCAGAACCAAACCCAAAAATCTTGGCAAGGTTAGCTCTTTTGAGGACCCTTAAATGTATTCCTTTTTTTCCTTTTTTTGGTGGGTTGGTGTTTGATCACTTTTGGGGGAGGGGGTTGGAATCTTGATCACTTTTGTTTAATTTCCTCATGGTTTCATAACTCTTCCTAATGAGAAGAAACTAATGTTGGAATTTGAAACCCTAGCTAATATATCTCAACTCCCTTGAATGTTTTCTTGGAGTAGTATTTCTAACTGTATGGCTATAATTCTTCATTTCTATTTTTTATTATAATTTGATGTTTTATTTTATATTTTATATATATAAATATACGTCAATTTATATAAATTGGAGTGATTGAATATATATTTAGCACACATCTATAATGTTGAATATAATTATAACGTGAAATATAAGATGATCTTCCTCGATGCTACAACTTGAAATTTTGAAGCAAATTCAAGATGTAAATTAATTACTTTCTTGGCATGGAATCTATTGAATGCTAATATATTGAAATACTCCCACCATATATTCTATTCAGCTGATGATTATAATTATTGAATGCTTGGACCATACATAAATGGATCCCTCTGTCCTTGCACTTCTTCCTAAATTGATTGCATGATAAATATTGGAAAACATACATGATATGTCTGTGAAAGGGAACCAACCCATTCTAGGATGGTGACATCCAAGTTTCAAGCTCATAAATCATGCATTGAAGTGATGTTTTCAGTCTGAAAAAGAAGTTCCTATGATACACCTCTTCAACAAAACCACCTAGGAAGAAATAAAAGAGTAGCAGAGAATGTTTTCACATTCATTTCATTATACTTACAATTGTGGGAACCTTCTTTTAACATCTAAAAATCTTGAATTAAAAAAAATTATATTCTTTGAATAAAATTAATCTTACAATTTCGAGATCATGGTACGTACAAGAGTGAACCTAGTAGTAGTTCCTCCCCGAACCACTATAAATTATTAGATTATACAAATCCATTAAGTAATAACAACATTCCTAATTTTAAGGGAACTAAAGGAAAGATTTGAATATTTAAATGGTTCATTAATTTGAATCTTGCTGATCTTGTTAATATGGTCTACAAACATTATGAAACCTTACGAAAGTCAATATGTTAATAGGGCATGCACCTACATTAATACATTATGTGGAAAAAGATTGAGAGGGATATACAAATACAATAGTTTTTTTTTTTTTTTAAGTACAAAAGCATAGGATTCTTTCATGGGAAAAAAGATTCTTGAAATGTGTAAGATCAAAACATGGTTATACTTTGCTGTTTATTTGCAAAACAGAAAGGAGAGATGCTATTTGACTCCTGATGTGGGTGCAAGTGGGATCCAATCCCAAGAATGGCCCATAAAGCTGTCCCTTTTACCATAATTTTTGATTTCATGTATAGTACATATGAAAATAGGGATGTCTTTTTTATCCCCATCTCTGCATCTCATTTTTTCCAAGGAAAAATAAGACAAAAAAAAATTTGTCAAGAGGTCTCAAATTTGAGTGGTGGATATAGCATAAATAAACCTTTTTATTTATTGGAATTGATGGATTGCTTATTATATGTATTTGACTATTTTATTATAATGTATTTGACTAATGAATACATATATATATATATATATATATATATATATATATGTGTGTGTGTGTGTGTGTGTGTGGTGTGTGTGTGTGTGTGTGTGTGTGTGTGTGAAGAGTTGGGGATCAAAGTGTTACTTAAGGCATAGTTAGAAGGGGGCCAATGCATCACCTTGCAATGTATATAGGTGTGCATATATAATTAATTATAAGCATAGACATTAATATTAATTTAATAATTGAAAATACGATGTAATTCTGAACACTAATGAAGACTATTTATTCTCTTACCATTTGTAGTTTACAGATTTTATTTTATTTTTTAACATTTGACAGCTAGTCAAATGAGGCAAATTAATTGAATTAAAAAAAAAACATTTGACCGTTAGTTGTCTTAGAGTTGATCGGGACGATGTGTTTCTTGCCAAATTAAAAAAAATTATTAGAATTAATAAAAAAGATTAATTTTTTCATGATATTATCCTATGATAGAACACTCCAATTAATGGAGTCATACTATGACTTAAGACTAATGAAAACAATTGTAATTATAAATTATTCTACCTCATTACGAAAATTTTGAAATTTATAAGAAGGTGTTTGGTTTTTTTTTTTGTTTTTTTTAAATGTCTTATAAGTTTTTCGGAATGCATATGATGTTAGATATTGTTTTAAAACTAAATTATTGAATTATTTAGCTAAAATAAGATCATAAAACTTATAAAATATTATTAATAGAAAATCTTAATTTATATGACCAAATTAAAGATGTTTGTAAAGATACTAAAAATAAATAAAAATGCCATACATTTTTCAAGTAGCTTATAAGGATATAATATCTTATTCTGAATTTTTTCAAAAAAATAAAATAAAAAATCTTAATTTGGAAGTATAGAAACTTCTTTCCTAATATTTTTACAAAATACTCAAAAATATTTAATAAATTTTCAAATATCTTATAAAATAATTTAAAATAAGTGGAAATCATGTTGTTGAAAGGAAGCATAATCATGATGAAAAAATATCCCCGTAATAATGATAAGATAGAAGTCAATTAATTATTAAAAATAAAAATAAGTGTAAATGTGTAGCTTTAAAAGTTCACATGGGAATTGTAGTAGGTGGGAACAAAGCTAGCTAGAATGAAAATGACATTGCCAAATGCCAAGGGCCATTGTGTTGTCACTATAATTCAGTAGCCCTAGACCTACTTTCACAACCACATCCAAAAATTTAAAAATAACACAAATAACTATGTAAAACTATTATTTTTTTTATAACTTTATATAGTTTTAAAAGAAAATACGAGAGCGTAGGGATTTATTGATTTGTACATTTAATTTAATTTTTTTTTCTTGGTAATATTCAAAAAGAACATTAAAGTTTCTACTTATTCTGTGTCGAAAAGAAAAATGTGATGAATTTTGACTTTTTAATTTTTTTTTCTTTTTCTTACTAAAATTATAGAGTCAAATATATCATGGTTTTTGAAATTAATAATTTACTCATTTGCCCCCCAACATGAATATAAAGCCACACACACATCTTGACTCTTGAGATATTTGGGAAAACAATTCAATTTCATAAACAATAATAGTTAAATTTGGAGCTTTCTCCTCAATCTTAATTAAATTATGAGTCTTGGAATTTCAATTTTTACGTGCTTTTGTTTGTTAATTAATATTATTCTTGAGCAATACTAAAGAATTTATCATCCACTATTTTTGATCGTTTTTATTCTTGAGCATATGCTAAAAAAAATTAGTAGTCACTGACAAAACTCGAAGACTAACAATATCAATTTTCTAAAATTGAAATAAAAGCCAACCAAAATTGACCTTGTTAATCAATGATTTGCTAAATAATTAACATATTTAATTTTATTTTTTTGAAATACTTAATCATGATTTGACTTATCATTTATACTTAATTTCTTATTGCATGAGGGAAAATTGAAGACCTTTTTTTTTTTTAATAAAAGGGTTAGCCAAAATTGGCATATATATTATTATTATTTTTTAATTGCAAAAGGTTAAGTTGATATGTGGGCTTATACTTCGAAATTGGAGCTGGCAGGTAAGCAGTTGTACTTGCAATATTGTTTTTTGAAGAATGGATAGGAAAATAAAAAAATAAAAAAAAAAAAAAATATAATTGCATTGGTATAACAAAAGATTCCTCCTAATCAAATCTTTGTGAAGCACATACATTTATAAATAACTATATTAGAATTTTTTTCTTTTTTCTTTTTTGGATGAATTTTAAACAATATTAAACATGAAGTTGGTAATTAAGGGCATGCATGCTTCATTTTTAATTTATTGAATCAAATAGTATTGATTATTGTGGATAATCTTCTTAATTATCTTAACACATAACTCGGATGTCATTAGAAGTCTGTAATATATGGACTGTATGTATAAATCCCAAGTTACATTCTGGTTGAAATTGAATATAATTAAATTACTTTGGTAGTGAAAAAAAATTTAAAACTTTATTAAAATATGTAATGTATTATTCTGTGAAAGCTGACGATAATGGAAAGGTGAGGCTTTGTGGGAAGAGCAAGCGTATCAACTGCAACCAATGTTTTTGATCTTTGCTGCTACGGTAGCTGTTTTTGTCTGGAATTTTGTAATAAATAAATAAATAAATGATGCAAATAATAAATAAATTCTTCTGCAGTAGAAAAGCTGATAATAATGAGAGTGTATTTATATTATAGTAATTTTTTATATACACTATTTTAAATTATATATATATATATATATATCTTTTTTTGAGTTAAGTATTCTCAAAGAAAGGTCTAAATGAAGCCTTTTTGTCAAAACGGTTGTTCTTATAAGTTCTCATTCTTTTGTTGCTTTTATCTTTCAAAAAATTAGAATTTTTTGGATTTAATTAAAACCCGCAACCTGTTGAAACTTTGTATTTTATGGTTGGAAATAGAGTTTTGGAAAAAAATTGCTAAAAAATGGAAACAATTGCTATTTGTTAATTTATAATTCTATTTGAATGACATTCAATTACATTTAAAAAGTATTTTAAATTGATATTATTTTGCACAACAAGAAAATGTGATGAAATTTTGATTTTTGTACATGGGCTTGTTTTCTTGGATTTGAAAAGGGGAGGGAAAAAAAGGGTTGGGGTTGGGGGGGATGGAAAAAATGATTGCTTCCTTTTGTTGCTAATCATCCAACTCTTTGCCTTTGATTATATTTCAAGTACTCTCACTTTATAGTGTTGGTGAGGTGTTTGTTGAAAATGGCAAAGTCTCTTTGTTAGTGCTTCACAATTCATCATTGTCCTTTTTTTGTTCCAAACAAATGATTATTTGGGTACTTTTGCTATCAAAAAATTTATAACAAGACAAGGGGATTATGCCCAAAAAGCATTTTTTTTTTTGTGACGACGAAAAGCAGGAATGCAAAAAAGCATTTTCATGAGCAACAAAGCTCACATAGGTTAGTCGACCATTATGGGAGGATAATGATTGAATTCGAATAATTGGATCTAATCTTTTATTACAGAAAAGTGAATGAAGTTGTCAACTGTTTGGTAAAAATATATTTTAACATTCATTTAATAAAATTATAATAAAAGAAATTCAAAAACTACAATTTTACTATTCTTCAAAATGAACTTTTGAAAAAATAATTTATTTTAAAAATTCATTTAAAAATAATTAGCAAACACATAATGTTTTTACAAATTGACTTTCATATCTAAAAGTCCATTTGGAATAGATTTTCAAACACCCTCAAAGAAATTTTGTAAAAGTCTATCTGTAAAATATATACATGATGATAATTAATACAATGTACTGTAATAAATTTATAATAAAAAATTATATCCACAAAATTTGGTGCTTCTAATGTCCCATATGCATAGCTATATATTTTCACTACTATCCTCCTCACTATATAAATTGACTTCAATACTCCAAAAATAAGTCGAAACGCCATATTTAGTTGATGATACATGAGACAACTTTCCAAGATATCGTTTTTCATTAGTCCTAAGTTAATATATTAAACATAATTAAAATCTTCATGTAGACATAATTAAAGCCTCACATATCAAGACACCAAACTTGGTTGTTTTCAAAAACATTAACCTCCAAACCACCTTACGTACACATCATGGTTATGTTGGATAGAGATTGAGAAAAATCTTGATGAAGATGGCCCAAATGTAGCAACTCAATGAACAATAAAGTGAAAAATAGGGGCCCAAATGAACTGAAATTGGGCCAATAGTTTAAGAAAGATGGAGTTAACAAATGCAACTTTTTCACAAATAGCCCAAAGTGACAGTTGATAAATTATGTTGCCCAATAAGATTTTATGTCGACATTTGGCATTTCAGACAAGTAGGGATTGAGTTCGGATGATATTACAGGGAAAAAAAATTAACTCGATCTTAAATCTATGAGTTGGTAAAAAAACTAACACATAATAACATAATTATCTTTATAAATTAAGCCTTTAGTTTGGTCGGATTTGGCTTATTTAACGATTCAGTTGATCAGTTGGCACGTTAGAAAATTTTAAATTATAGAATAGAATGAATGGGAGAGAGCAGAATATGAGTGAATAAAATTCATTAAGATAAATATATAGATCACTATGAGAAAATTTGTGCTGATTAAAAAACTTTTAATTGATAATAATTTTTTTTTTTACCATTATAGGGAAAAAAAAGATAAATTCAAAACGGGTTTGGACAAATAGATTCGGTTTGAGCGGGTCTCTCCAGTCGAGCGCTATGATGTGGAGACAAAAGAGTTCGATGGAAGAAAGAAACAGGGCTTGAATCTTAGTACTAATAACAATACTTAGTCAGCAACATCAGTTCAGTTTAAACTGGCATCTGGGCATCGATCATATGATCGAGAAAATGGCAAGACACCGAAGCCTGCGAAGAACTACTGCAAAAATATTCATTTTCTTGATATTCCTGATTGTCTTGGGTGCTTTTGCTCCTCTGCCTTCAGCTTTACACCATTCTTCCCAATTTCATTTGGATCAAGTAAGTTATAAAATTCTGTTATCAGATCATTATCATTCATTCTGTCCTTTTTCTTTTTCTCTTTTTTGTTGCCACATGATATAGAAAACTGAACAGGAATGGTGGTATTTATTTGTGTTGTGGTATGTTAAAGTAAGAGAATGTTTCTTGGTAGAGTTGAATTTTGAAAGCTGGCTTTGTAGTTTGCTTTAATGGTTTATGTGTTATGGCTTGTTGAAGATCAAGAAAGTGAGAGAATGTTTCTTGGTACAGTTGAATTGAGGAAAATATTGTCTCCCGGAGCATTTCTGCGGGCTTACATGGCAATGGGCATATCATTTTGTGCTGCATCGGACCAATGCGGTGTGTGTACGAGTGTCTCTGCCTCTCTGCTTTATGTTGTGCTAGGTCTACTGAGGGATATTTGTAAACTTAAACTTAAGGGATAGATGTAAGTCTTGTCAGGACATTTAATTATTGGGTGAGTGACAAGTCACTTGTCATGTAACTAGCTGCGCTTCCAAAAGGTGTGAGCCAACAATCAAGAAAGTGACAACTGCCATTACTTGAGTGATTTAAATTCCTTGGGTTAGGACTTGGAGTATTTTTTCTATCATGGCCATTTAAAGTCGTAGCGTAGGTTGGCTTTGAGTTATAAGGTGTTCAAGCATTATTTGCATTCAATGCTGTAAGTTTTATATGCTTTAATAATTATGACATGTTAGTATTTCTTATAGTTTTATATTGTTACAGGGAGATGAACAAAAATTTGTGATCGCGAAGGACATGTTCTGGAAAGATGGGGAGCCATTTAGGATAATTGGAGGTGACTTGCATTACTTTCGAGTGCATCCTGAGGTATATTTCATCTTCACGATATTAGTTTCTTCATTAATTACTCTAGATTGCGTATTTGTTATCTTCGGAAAATGATCGCTAGTCATACACTTGTTCTTGCTCAACTAGAATTAAAATAGAATGGTAAGCTTTGATGCTAAGTAAAACTTCAATAAAATTGCAAAATGGGAAAGTTTAAACAAAATGAAGCGACAAAGATGTTCAGAAAAATCAATTATGTCTCAGTTAAAAGTACTAGGGGCTGTGAAAAAGTTCTCTATGGCATTCCAATGACTCTGGCTTATCTTTACTCCTTTCCCCCAACCATTTTCAGTTGTAGTTTGATGATGACATATTAATTTGGAATTTTCTGTAAACAATGGGTTTTAGTACTGGGAAGATAGACTGCTGAGGGCAAAGGCATTGGGCTTGAATACCATTCAAACTTATGTTCCATGGAATTTGCACGAGCCAAGACAAGGCCATCTGGTATTTGAGGGCATTGCTGATATAATTTCATTTCTCAAGCTATGCAAGAAATTGGATTTGTTGGTTATGCTGCGTGCTGGGCCGTATATTTGTGGAGGTTAGCATCATTTTCATGTGGAATCTCATATAATATTCTATTTCCAGTTTCTATTGATTCTAAAATTAATAGATTTGCATTTCAATTCAAGTCTTTAGTGAGCTGAAGGTTGGCTCAGCTTCTAAGTTTTTGGACATGTTTGGATAATGGACCTTGGTGCCTTAACGTCTGGATGGTTTAGTTAACATTTGGAGTTTATATACTCCATTGCCAAGTTATCTAATCACAATTGAAAATTGCAATCCATCATCTCTCTTTGGCAATTTTAGTTGATTTTAGGTGACTTATTTGGTACGGAAGAGTTGGAACTTTGAACTGAGAACTTATTTAGTTATGAACAGGGAGCAGGAATAAACAAATTAGAAGTATGTATGCTGGTTATTTGTTATTTATGATTTTCTTGATCTTCAGTCAGATGCAGAATATTTATTTGGAGTTGAGTAAAGTACTTCACAGACAATTGCAGTTATTTAATGATCTTCATTGTTGTCTTTCTCCTTTAGCATTTTCTTCCTATCAAGGATCTTTCAGTTCTGATTGTAATATGAGCTTTGCTTGTGAATCCTGATTGGGTAAAGGTCTAGTAGCTTAAGTATTATATGCTTGAGCTGTTTCCATATTTGAACCAACATCTTGCTGTTTTCAATCCAAGCTTTTGACTCTACATTTGACAGAGTACCCCACACCGTTGTGCCCGTCTTCTGTTTGTTCCCAAACTCATGTAATTAGACTTATTTTGTACCTGATTTTCATTATCTAGCAATTGAGATGCAATTTTGATTAGGAAATGTTTACTTGGTTACTAACTTTTTGGAGTGCCTTCTACTTAACTTTACCTTTACCCATTTTCTTTTGGTTGTAGAGTGGGATTTGGGTGGCTTCCCTGCATGGTTGCTTGCTGAAGAGCCTGCCATCAGACTAAGATCATCTGACCCTGCCTTCCTTGACTTGGTAAATTTCCTATATACATTGTTCATCAGTTGCAAATCAATTGTACTTGAATGGTGCAAGTACAATTGGTTTGCAGAGATATAATATTTGATATTTTCCATGCTGCAAACAATGTGAAAGATAGCGTATTAAGTGTTGCAACCACCAAGCAATATGAGAGATCTAAAGTATTAGATGCAACAAGAATGCTAGAATATTAGAGGGAACAAGAAATGCAAAGTACATGAGCTGATATCATGGTTGTTGTTGATGAATTTGCTAAGACCAAGACATGAAGTATTTTCATACTCCCTCAACCCAAAATCCATAGCCTTTCTCAGAATGCGAGCAATCTCAGAATGTGAAAATTGCTCACAATTAACGTAACTAGATTATTCCCATGCAGCACTGAGTAAAGGTCAGTGTGCACCTAATAAAGTGGCAGGGTCATACTTTGGCCTTGAATGTTCACTTTAAAAACCATACAAAACGAAAAACTGATTAAGCCACTCTGATATGCATCACAACAATCAACAAGGGCTTTATTTGAGTAAGTTGGAGAACTGGATAAATATCAGACTTTGCTTTTCCATTCTTTCTATCTCTTATGTTTCCTTTGCTACGGATATGTATAAGACAGACAATACAAGATGCCTTAAATTAAGTAGATAGCTTCACTCAGTTCTCTTAATTGTATATTTATTGGCATCTCAAAACTCTGGATGAGATTAGACATCTACAGTTACTGGCTTAACGACCAAAGATTCTGCTCTTAATTCTTATGCAGGGATTTTGAGGTGTTAATTTTCAGTATTGACCTTGCACTGGTGCTGGCAATTAAAGGGAAAATGTTGAATCCTTGTTATCTGTTGGCATATGTATGGAACTGAGTTGGAGTGACTGCAGGAGACATAACAAAGTTGTTTGTAAAAGTTCAATACCACCTTGTATTTAGATAGAGGAAAAGTCGCATCTTGTTGCTTAGGTTCCTGAGAAAATGTTTAGCATAGTGTTGATGAAAAAATTACATATTATTAATAACTAAGTGTTGGCTTGCTTGTCAATTGACTTGAAACATTACTTGATAATTGTGATTACACTTCCTAAAAGCTGATACCTTCTGGTGCTTGATCATGAACTATTACAGGTTGAAAAGTGGTGGGGCATCCTACTCCCGAAAGTGTCTCCTCTTCTTTACAGCAATGGAGGTCCTATTATAATGGTCCAGGTGGGCTAAAACCATACATGCCTCCACTAAATTGGATAGAGAATATGATGTAGTAACTCTTCATCTAGATTAAGAATTTATGAGCGAAGGTTAAAAGAATGCAAAAAAGCCTTGGATTTTATTTGACATGAAAGCACTGGTAGAAAACAATCTGTTTTTGCTCAACTATTCTGCATCCGTACAATACACTATTAACCCCACTGGATTAATTTCAGCAGATGATAACACAAAACAAGGTGAATTGGTTATTGTACTACGTCATTGGAACATCTAAAGCAAGTACTTCTTTGATAAATAGCCTCTTGAACTTGGTTATTGTACCATGTCATTGACCCAGGCCTCTTTGTTGGTTTCAAGTAACCGGGCTATGGAATCACCAATTAAGTGGCTAATCAGTGTAGGCAGGGATGCAAAGTCAAAGACAACATGATCCCTATTCCTTGTGAGAGTTTTCTCATTCGATTGATATTCTTGCAATATCCCCTCCCTCCCACAAGAACTACAGGAACTAATTCCCGCCCACCATCTATAGAATTAAGTGATAAAGTCCTTGTGATTACTGGAGTTATGACTTGATAATGATTCTCTATAACAACAAATAATTTCTTTCAAATATTTGACTTCCAAAAAACTTTAGGTCCTTTTCTGAAATGCTGTAACCTTGTTTTGCTGCTTATTAAGTACTTCTCGGAAAACCTTTGCACTGGTCCTTGGTTTTGCGTTTGGCACCAGAATAGGTCAAACAAGACATAAGTCTATCTACAACTTTAATTTGTGCATTGGAAATCTAGCTGCTTGAAGCTTCTTATTTCAAATAATTGGGAAGATTGAATGCTAACCAAATTATTTTGACATGACATCAACCTAAACCGTGTTATAATCTACTTATATTTAACTGCATTAGTAGATTTTTAATTCCTGACTAATAGAGGTTATTCTAAGCGGAAAAATGTAACAGATTGAGAATGAATTTGGTTCACACGGGGATGACAAAGCTTACCTGCATTATTTGGTCAAACTAGCACGAAGGCATCTTGGAGATGATATAATATTGTAAGTGGAGTGTATATATAGTTGAAAAAGTAGCTTCTTTGTTTCAGTGGACATATTCTATTTATGCATTATTTTCTTTTAACTTCAATTCACACGTGAATTAGTGAAATTACAATATTATCTCTAGAGTATCTGGTTCACTATGCATTTGTGACTCCTTGAATTACCCTGGAGGTAGAAGAAATAGAATGATTGTGACTGTATTGTCATCTTTCAACATTTGTAACCATAAATTGGTGGCCTTTATAGTTTCTTGTCCATCTCTTTGGAATATCTACTGGTGTTTGCAGGTATACTACTGATGGAGGTGCTAGAGAAACTCTTGAGAAAGGAACAATTCCAGGAGATGCTGTCTTCTCAGGTTAGATGACTGGAATACTGATATGAGTTTTCTGGATTTTCAATGTGAGTTACAACTTAGATATTGCTTCTGTTGATACATATTAGCTATTCGAAATTCATAACTTCTCTATTTGTTGAGAGGAAGTATATCCAATCTTGGGTCCTTCTTGATGGTCAAGTCATTGACCCACATAATTTGTAATCCAAATATTCCTATTTCCATCACCACCCTTCAACCAAGCTTTAATGTGTTTGGTCATGGTTCATTAGCAATTACCTGGTTTATGCACTTCTTCTTCATAACTTAAATGTTGGGCTTTACATGAGGAATGAGAGAAGTCTGTATTAGAAGTTTGGCCTTCAAGCTACTTGAACCTTAGTGGCTGTTATAACTTAACCATTTAGTACTTCATCAGGTACTCTAATCAGTTTGATCTTTTATTTTTCTTTCCAGCCGTTGACTTCACAACTGGAGATGACCCGTGGCCCATATTCAAGTTGCAGAAAGAGTTTAATGCACCTGGAAAATCACCTCCTCTTTCAACGTTGGTAACTTATCGATATTTCCTTACATCTTCTCTGCTGAATATATCAATAATGTTCTTCATTTCAGCGAGTTTTATACTGGTTGGCTTACACATTGGGGAGAGAATATCGCAAGTACTGATGCAGCTTTTACAGCTACTTACTTGGAAAAGATTTTGTTGAAGAATGGTTCTGCTGTTCTCTATGTATGCCTTTATACTCTACCTTCATTTGTTGAAAATGACTATTTCTACATATCGGATTACACATGCTCTGTAATCTAGATGGCGCATGGTGGAACGAACTTTGGATTTTATAGCGGTGCTAACAGTGGAGCGAATGAGTCGGACTACAAGCCTGACCTTACATCCTATGATTATGTGAGGAAGATAATGAACTGTTATGTTTTCTAGTAGCTTGAACAATAATTATCAGCAATCTTACTGGACTCATCTTCCTTGTCAAACTGACACCTCGTTCTCTAGGATGCACCTATTAGAGAATCTGGTGATGTGGACAATAAAAAGTACAAAGGTAGATCTAACCTTGTCGGATCCTACTTGCCATATTTTCTACATGTCTCTTTTTTTCATGTTTGAACTGCTGCTTGCAGATGATACTTTTTCTAGTAAACTGATTGAAATAGACAATCAACTTAGTTGGCTGCTTATATTCTAAATGCATGGACAAAGGCTGTACTTGTAGAACTTCTATGCATATGCAATCGGTTATTTGATCTAGTTGTGCTTTTGTAGAACTTATATGCACACACAAAAGGTTATTTGATCTAGTCATTACAGCTTGGTGGACAAATATCCACCAGTTACTACTTTCTAGTTGGCATAGTGTGCAAAGTTGTAGATGAAAAATGTTGACTCAATGACTAAATTTGCAACAAATTGGTAACCACCTTGTAAGAAGCACTCTTTATCCTAAACTAAAATCTTAGTATAGTTAAATCTTTTACACTGTTGCATCTGCCTGTTTAAATAGTAACTAGAAGAAATGGTTGAAAATGAATAAAGCATTTTTATGAATCTTAAGGCTTTCATGAGGCCTCAATCGAGGTCTGTGAGAGAACTTGAATGTTTCTTCATATTCTCACCCTCTTAAAAGGCAAAATCAAATTTACTTTTCTTTCTTATGCTGCTTCAGCATTTCCAATCACTAAATATAAGTCATATATGAGTACATCTGTGATATTGTAAAATAATGTCTTTCACTTGCTCTAGATGTTATTTTTACCTCCCTTTACAATCATTAGGCTGTATGAACCTTGATTTTATTGCTTAAAACACTTTAAGAGTTATTTCATTCCATTTGGTTTTAAAGAAAAACATGAACATAATTATGAGAGGTATTATTAATTTGTACACCTATTTCATTTTATTTTTCTCACAATTCTCAACTTCGTTCAAAAGGTAGTTAAAAGTGATAATAATTTTGTCTGTTAAGCAAAATGTGATGGAATTTATTTTCCAATGCTTTTCTGCCTCACTAAATCCAAGGTCCAAACATAACCTTATACTCTAGCCAAGAGGCTCGCTTGTTTGCAGGGGTTCATTTTGATCTGTCATCTTAGCTTATGTGTCGTCTCTGTATTTGTCTCTAGCTCGCTACTTTATTCCAATTAAACACATTGTGAAGTCTTCTCTACAATTGGTCCCATTCAAAATATCCTGCTGGTATTTTCTCATAATTTTTGTGGTTAAGTTTAAAACTAAACCCTTACTGATTAATCTGTCTTTTTGATAATGACATGATATTGCTTTCAGCTCTGAGAAGGGTCATTGCTAAATATAGTACAGAGCCTCTCGCTACCATTCCTTCCGATAATGAAAAGATAGCTTATGGACATATTAAGCTAGATAAAATTTCATTTTTGTATGACATGCTCAGTATGAAAGACCTTGTTGATGTGGTTGAGTCTGAGAACCCAATCTCAATGGAAGCTATTGGACAGGTGATAAAACATAAAAATATTCTGTGGTTCTTCCAAATAGTTTAAATGGATGGATGACAAGTTCAGCTTCATTTGAATGTGTTTTATTTTCAGATGTTTGGCTTCATGTTATATGCCTCTGAATACACTCCAAAAGGCAACGGAAGTGTGTTGTTCATACCAAAGGTCAGCTCGTCATATTGATACCCACTAAACATTCCTGGTTGATCTTCAAGTTCATTTTCACAAATTTTTCATCAGAATACAAATATTTGACAAATGTCTGATGAATATTTCAAATGACTCCTTTATTACTATACAGCATAGATGAGTATGTTGAAAGTAGATGATCTGAATTGTGTGAAGAAAAGTTCATTTCGTGCATATTATCCTATAGCTGGAGTTCTATTTAGCATCTTATGCTCCACTTATTTATTTCACAAATATGCAGTGTTGGCCTGGTCTTAATCCTTTGTCGTGACAATTAGCTTTTGACATGACCATTTTTAATATTTACAAAATTCTGATCTCATCTCTCCAAGAATCATCTATTGCAGGTGCATGATAGAGCTCAAGTGTTTATTTCCTGTCCTGAAGATAGTGGAAAAAGGCCAACATATGTTGATGTCATCATGAGATGGTCTAATAGACCCATTGACCTGCCTTATTTAAAATGTGAATCCAAAAATAAACTATTTATCTTGGTATGGATGCTTTCTTTTATCTTCTTAATGTAAAAAAGCTGTACATATCGCTTTAATATTTTCCAGGTAATAGCTCTGGCATAAGTTTTGAAGATAGCCACTCATCTAGAGAAGAAAACACAGTAGTTTCTTTTACTTGCATTTCACAATCCATTTTTAATTAGTTTCTGTTCCTTTTTTTGATGGCTTTTTGGATAATTCTATTCATGGATTCAGTAGACTATATAATCTGTTTAATGTACTGTTTAATTTAATTCCCCCCATCTGGAAGTCTAACCATACAATTTGAGATTCTTTTCCTTGGGAATCTGAAGAATTAATTGTGTATCTTTAGGATGTTTCCTAGGTTTAGTGATATCATTAGCTTATCGAGCTTTCCTCTTTGATTACTTCTTCTACAGTCGAGCTATCGCTGTTCAATAATGATTATTAGTGAAGTTACTTGTACCTATTTTCAGTACTTGATCTGGAAATATTTCTAAACTGATTCATCCTTTAAATTGCAATCGTCACATCTGGTGGAACAATATTTTTGTGAATTTTGGCTAGAGTTAAAGATGATTCATATTGATGTGTTCAGGAACAGGCTTTACATGTTTGCTTCTTCCTTGGTGTGGCTGCTTGGCTGTTAAATATATACTGCATCTTATACTTCTATGTTATTTGGTCATGTTGTGGCCACATTGTTCAATCACAAAAGGTTTTTGGTGCATCTAGATTGAATGAACAAATATTCACTCTCAGACTCGCCTACCAATACTGTCTCATTTCAGTGTGATGGAAAGGCCTCCACCTTCTAATCAATAGATTTATAAAGCTGTTTGTAAACAACCTAGGATGAAATACCATTACATGTACCAATATTAATTTAGAGTATTTTTTTTTTATTAAACTGCAGTTTGTCCATTTTAATCGGTTTTTGTTCCTAAATTGGTTCTTTTCAGTAATGTTGACTGTGTTTTACTCATATAGGTTGAAAACATGGGTCGCTTGAATTATGGGCCATATATGTTTGACAGGAAGGTAAAAGTCCAGTAACTAGCTGTTTTTTTACTATATCCTATATGGTGTCTTTTTAAAATATATATATAAATTATGGGCATTCTACCATTTCCATTTGATGTTATTGTCAAGACTCCATGTGTCTATTTTTTTGTAAATTCTGATATCAGTAATAGAAAGATTCTTCGAGAACTTTTGGCTGTCATAGTTCCAATTATACATTTTGAGGTGCTGATAGTTTGGCTTTTCTTTTCCCAAGCTTTGTGCTCCTTGTGTTTAATAGTTATTGATCTTGCTGCCTAACTTCTGCATGCAATGCTTCTCCAGTTGCTCTTATTTACACTTTGTAATGAGATAAATCTTGGTGATTGGACACCCTCTGTAAAATTGCCTTCTGCCTTGCCTCATAGAGTATATAATCTGTCGTTCGAATGATCATACCTGGGGAGTTGTAATTCTGAAATCAGCCAGTATTATATGGTCGGCTTAGAGGAGTGAAACTTGCTTGTCATTTTATTCCTGAGATCTCTATGGCATTTCATCCTTTTCATCATTGATTGATAGCCAACTCCTGAGCCCATTTGGGACTCAGGGTATGTCTGCTGACAATTTCTTTGATAGGCATACTCCAGTAGTGATTTTTCCCCTTTCTTTAACTTTCCCTTTTTACCATTATTATCTTTCCCTTGACACTCACAAATTGAAGATTGCTTGGATATTTGGTTTTTAGGGTATTTTGTCTTCTGTTTATCTGGATGCAAGGCCTCTGTATAAGTGGAAAATGCTTCCCGTTTCATTTCAAAATCTCAATGAAGCCCAAAAAATCAACCCCATCATTCTGAATGCAACCACGGAATTTCTTAAAGGATCTGCCCGCAAAAAAATAAAAGACAAAAAGAGTAAGTCCTAGATCCTTGTGAAATTACAATAAATTATAAGGAATTTAAGTAGATATTGCATGCGAGATGATTAATAGCTGTGAAAGAGCATGTTAGTAGTCACATTTGCTTCCTTTTTGCAGAGCTTAATCTCGAACCAGCTTTTTATACTGGTCACTTCAACATTGACAAAGTCAGAGACACATACATATCATTCAAAGGCTGGAGTAAAGGAATTGCATTTGTAAATGAAATAAATATAGGACGTTTTTGGCCGGTAAAGCCTTTTTTTCTAATAAATCAGACAATTTAAACGGCTTTGATTGTCAAACCTGATGATCTTTCGCCAAGTTTTATTTTTTGTGAAAAAGTGAAATGTCCTTTTTGTTGGCTCATTTTGCAGGCTGTTGGACCACAATGCAACCTTTATGTTCCTGCTCCAATCCTCCGAGAAGGAGATAATACCCTGGTATGATATCTGAAAGTACTAGAGATATCATATTGACCTTATATTTCTGAAAAAATCAGTATAACATTTCCTTTATAACCTTTTAGTTGTGTCTCTGTGTTTATTTTGCATTTACTTCTCCAGAGTGTTATACTGTATAGCCTTTGAAACTGTAGAATTTCTTCACTTCTGTCTGTGATTCTTAATTGCACTTATCAAGTTTGTCTCCCGTCAGTCCATATGCTCGACTCACAAAGTAATACAGAAATGCATCGAGAAATGTGTAGTCAAAAGCCTTTTACCCCCAAGCGCATTCACCCTCTCCCATGGGGATACAATACTGATGCTGCATTTGTCAGTGTGCTTTAAATCTCATTCGAAGTAGTGATGCATTCTCCAAAAGGAAAACTGGCTCATAAAGGTTTCTAAATGATTCGATGTCCATAGTAATTCAATGTTTTGACTGCTTCATTAAAAATTCAAATAATTGTGAGACTAATAAACCTTTCGTTGTCAACAATCAGGTCATCCTGGAGCTAGAATCCCCAGAGCCTGATCTCTTTGTGATCTCAGTTGACCACCCAGACTTCACTTGTGGTCGTAGAAGTTCAAAACTTGGTAAATCCAGAGAACACCGTGTGCTGACTTCCTGATGGCACCATGCTGACTGAATATTGTTATCAAGGTTATGTAAAGCTCTGGTCGCCAGTGATGTTAGCAGGAGAACATTCTGCACTACCTGGTGCATCATGCTATGCAGCACCAGAGCACGGAGAACAAAATGGAGCAATTCAATTCAAAGCAAACACCGTGTGGCAGTTGGCCTAGGTATTCGGGTGATCTCATGCAATGAGTTCCTTGTAGTTCAGAATAAATTCCAGTGTGTGTGTGTGTGTGTGTGTGTGAGAGAGAGAGAGAGAGAGAGAGAGAGAGAGAGAGAAGCTGTGCATTTGTATTATCTTATATGGCAAGAATGTTATCTGACTCATTTAGACATGTCGAATCTGTCGTCTTTATATTTTCTGAATAGTACTGACTTCCCAACTGGGATTTCGTATATATTACACTACATATAATAAGATGTTACTAAGTTTTAACTGGAATAGTCCCACATTCCATATTCAGTCTCCTAGTTGCTATTTCAGTATTATTTTGCTACTAACACAGAGCAAATTCTCTGTTGATACTGAAAGGACTTAAATCACAAACATAGCTGCTTGTGCGATAGTGAAACATGAAAATTAAAATTCAGATTTACAGTGGTGGGAGATCCCACATTACTTTCCATTTTCTGCCATTTTTGCTTCCATCTCCCCCAAAGTTTGCACAAATTTTGGGATTGATTTCTTTTGTCTTGTTTGATTTAGTAATGTAATCTTTCGAAGTTTAGTTAGATGTTATATGTAGTAGTCTATATGATAGTTCCCAAAGCTGATGTGTTACCTGAATTTAGAAGAAACTTTGGATTCACTTGAATATAACAAAAGATTCACAAGAGATAAGCAGAACTATCTGCTCTAAGAACCCATTGCCAGTCTTTAGAGCCACAAAAGGGGAGAGAGATTTGATTCTGGTAATGCGCACTGATGATGGGGGTTGCACCATGGAAGCTAATTTCATCCTTGAATGGAAGGAAATGTCCATACAAAAAAAAAAAAAAAAAATCGTAATATTTTCGTTGTCAAGCAGATTAAATTTTGAGAAACCCTTTTCACTACCAATGTCTCTCATGCATTAATTTTCAATTTAATTGCAACATATTATTACAGTAAATGCAGAATTCAGTATGCCCACAACTTCCCCCAAAAAATAGAGTGGGAAAATTTTGCAGCTTCAAAAATCCTATTTTGAATATTGTTCAGCAGAGTTCTTTGGATCCTGTTTCGATCCTGACACAGCAGCAGTGGCCGCAGCAGTCATAGCAGCTGCAGCGGCACCAATCTTCACTCCACCCGCAGCTTTCATTGCGCCTCCAATTTTAGCAAAGGCAGCAATTCCTCCTACGAGCAAAGCTCTTAATGCAACTGTTGGTTTTATCGACATAATTGACAGCCTGCAATGCCCATTGTAAATCAGAATTTAATGCCACATATACAAACTAGAAGAGATCTCAGTGTCTCAAATTAGAACACCCCAACCAGAAACTCAAAAAATAACAGTAGAAGTTGATATATATACGTGGGATTGCTTTATTTTTACAGAAGAAACATCAAATTTCAGCAGAAATCGCACTTTCAAGGCAAAGATTAAGTTTTAAGATGGACAGAGAACCATTATGCTTCAATCGAGTACCCTAACAAGATCCAAGTCATGTAATGATATGTCAAAATCAATATATGATATGTCTGCAACTTGCAAACCACCCAGACCAGCCTTGATACAAGAACATGATTTAACTAACAATATCCTGAAAATAATCAGGAAAACATTGGAGTGTCAACTATATATTTGAGAAATACTATGGCATAGAAGATGGAGCATCAACCAAGTGTTCCAGATACGTTTTTAACATGAAAATCTTTCTTATCGAGCAAGAATGGAATTATTCAACATTAGTTAGGAATTGCTAATGTAAAGAGTGTGTTTTCTTTTGTGTGAGGACAAGACCAAAACTACTGAAACACATTGCATGAGAATGGATACTCCAGCAAGGACATACTGCCATCTTCATGATGTCCTTTCTTGGATTGAAAAGAAAAGATGCCAGAGTTAGTTTGATGCTTCTTTGCTTTGTGTTTTGGTATTAAGATACAGAATTAATCTTTTTCCCTAAATGGGACTTTTTCAGGGGGTGGGATGGGGTGGAGTGCAGACTATATGTCGACATTCTTCAAGATGGTTACTCTGAACAACCATGCTACTCTTAACAACTAGCTCAACATGCCATTCCAGGTCCAACACGGCACAAACTGTGTCCGAATCATTGGAAATGAACAGGCTCGCGGGCACATAATAGGATCTTCAAAAGAATTAAACTTCACTCTCAAACATTAGAGCTAAACACACAAATACACCCAAAAAGAAACACATTTGCAGCATTTCTTTTCAAAATGCAGACCATCATCTCACCACAGAATAAAGTTCTATGTCAAATTCAACTCACAGTCACCTAAAGAATTACCAAAAGAACCCTTGAAACAAACTGCGACAGAGAATATCCCAAATGAACACAGAAAATATTTCCAAATTCATCTGCTATCTCCAACAGCCTAAGATAAATACCACTCCTTCATAATTTGCCATTTATGCCCAACAAATTCACTCTCCATCACTCAAATTTTAACATCAGCAAGGACATTCTTTAGCAGCCAAATATATATCCATATCTATCTATATACCTATATATATATATATATATAATGGGCATTTTTGCAAACCCTTTGGCCAAATTTAGCTGCTGAAGTAACAAAAAAGTAAATGAACACACAAAATTTATGTTATAGACGTGCAAGAGCAAATGAATTCGATTGAGTAAAAAAAAATTAAAGTAAATCAAAATAGCATGTTGAAAAATTGAACCTCGATTCCAAGCTCCAAATCTGCCGAAGCAGCCACCGTTGGTAACAAATGAATGAAGTTGATCTTACGACGACGTACAACTGCTTGGTTAATAAACTACTTTAACCACACAGACGGGGGATATGTTATGAAATAAAATTTTAAGAATATAATAACAACATCAATAATATGAACAAAATACAAGTATTATATATTAAACATGTTTTATTTTAACAAAATTACCTCATTTTTAGTTTTTTCAACGGGTTCAAATTATATTTTAATTCAATAGAAGAGAAAAAATGATTATGAAAGATAAAGAATTTTAAATATAGTAAAAATAAAGTTGGAATAAGTTAAGATTTTTATTTTTCATTTTTAACTTTGAACCCAAATTTTCTTTAAAATGTCAAAAATACCCCGCCGTATCTAAAACATAACGAATATTCCTATTTATGGGTTAGGCCCAAATAAAGACCTACTAAACAAATTAATTTGGTTTGGTTTGAGCCAGGCCCTAACCCATGTTCACAATTGATCAGGACCCTTTTTCCTCCTAATCTTGATTAGGTTCGTAAATCGGGGTTGATGTATTCTAAATAAATAACAAGAAAATTGACTTGATTTCGACCAAACAGATAGGTTAGAGTGAGAGCGTATATACCTATGACCGTATGTCAAATTGGCAGGCCTTGTTAAATTTTAGCTACTAAAACTAAGTTAAATGCAATCAATGAGATAGGGAAGGCGCAACAAACCAATATTTGGGAAAGAAATTTTTGAATAAAAATTAATTATTGAAATAAAAAACACACATGGAATTGGAAAAGTGATGTCCAAACAAAAATGGAGAAATTGACAGTAATTATTTGAAAGAAATGCTATTGTTCTATTTAAAGAAAACTAATCTGGGCCTGTGGCCATCTAGGGCCCTGATAGATCGTTGGGTAGGGTTTCTGTTGAAGGCCCAAGAATGTAGCCCAATAAACATATCGAGTCCAAACGATATTTGGCCCATGGAATGAAACGGCATCATCTCAATTTCCTTGTTTCTTTCTTCTCAAATGCTGAACTGAAAGAAACAGAGCGGAAAGGCCACAAATATGGAGCATTTTGGGGGAGGGAACTGGGCGATGATCCCCAACGTCCAGTCACACAGTAACCCCGCTACACCCTCCAGTCAGGACCAACTATTCCTCCAACAACAGCAATTCAACCAACAACAACAGTTTCAACAGCAATTCAATCAGCAGCAGCAGCAGCCTCGTTTCCAACAACAACCGCAGCAACAGCACCAGTCCCTCGCCTCTCACTTTCACCTCCTCCATGTATTTCCCCTTTTTTTTTTCTAATTGAATAACTTCTTATTTTTTTAGGTATTTAGGGTTTTGATTTGGATTTTTTTTATTGTTTATTATTTATTTTTTCAGCTGGTGGAGAATTTAGCTGATGTAACTGAAAATGGGACAAGGGATCAGCAAACCGATGCATTGGTTGGTCATTATTTGGTTTTTATTCATCGATTATTGTTTTATTAATATTAATCACAAATTTATTGCAGCCCTACTTAGTGAAAAGCCGTGTCTTATTTGTATATTATAATTATATTCAAGCAATTGGAAAATTGCTTAACAAAGAATACTCGTACTTCCGTACTTTTGTGTTGAGGTGAATTGTAAGTATTAAGTACTGATTTTCTGTATTCTACTAACTATGGTTTGTTGTGAGGGAAAGCTGCTATCTTTTGGAATTAGTGTAAAATGGTGTTTATTTGTTTTGTTGGAAGGTTGCTGAGTTGAATACACAGTTTGAGAAGTGTCAGCAGCTGTTGAACTCCATTGGGGGGACGATTAAGGCCAAATCGACGGTATTTTGAAATACTGTTTTGTTATGTTAATGGAATTATTATTTCCTATTTTGAAAAAAAAAAAAAATTTGCTTGGGATGGTGACATGAACACGGCTTCATAATTGTAGTATTATTTTGTGTTTGGATCGAATGAAATTCCTAAGAAGTTGAAACTTCAAATTCATGGTTTTGAATGATAAAAATGTTATACCGAAATAAGATTCATGGATTTCAAATCCAGTGTTTTGTTTAGAAATCCATGATTTTCATCTCATCATAATTAACATGTAGCGTTTTGGACCATGAGTTGAAATGAAGATTTCTAATCCATAATAAAGTCCTTCAATCCAAAGACACTGGATTGCTGAAATTATGATTTTGTTTTGAATTTGAGGGAAGTAAAATGGTATATGCGTTAGTACACCTTTGGGCTGATTTATAGGGATGAATTTTTGGCTTATATTTCTTTCGCGCCTGGGGTGATATTTGTTGTTGACAGACTGTTGGGGAACAAAAGCGCAGACTGGAGGAAACTGAGAACTTACTGGCTCAACGAAGGTTTGTAATTTTTTCCCTTAGCTTAGAGTTGTATTTCTTTGAAGATTAAAAGAAATGGCTCATGCACCGGCAAGTTATACATCCCTTCCCCACTTTTCAGAAGAAAAAAAAGAACTCCATTCATGTTAAGTTGTTCAAATTGAGATGATTAATGTGCCATGCTCGGTGATCTATATCAGATACTCACAATACATAGATGAAAAACAAAGTAGAAATTTGATAAGATGCGAGTTATTTTGATGATTTTTGCTCATTTTTTGTTGTTTAATCGCAGGGATCTTATTTCAAATTATAGAAATTCAGTTGAAGAGCTTATCAATTCTCAAATATAAGCGGTTGTCTTAACCTGTCTGAGGAAGGAATCATGCATTTCTCGACTGGAGATCGAATGGTTGTTTCAGCGAGTCATGAGCTGCGTGTATTGAGTGCCTGAGAAAATAGTTGAAGAGAAGTACTTAATCATCTTTCTCTTGGCACCTATAATCATATACTTATATGATTGTGAGTAACAGTATTTAGCCCGAGCTTCTGACTCTCAGTGTTTACATGCGAGTTACTCTCTCAGAACCCCTGAACCAGCATTCATTTACTCTCAATCTACATTATATTTTTTGCATAGGTAGGTAGAACTTGGTTCTTACTTTATCTTTGAAAAGGAATTTACCTTGCAACTATTTAGTATGTAACTCTAGATGAATTTCAACAACCCATATTATGCTCCCATTCCAAAATTTATTGACATTAGTTGCAACGATTTATATAAATACCTTAAAACAATAGATAAGGCTTACTTCAAGTGGCAAGGCGATGATCCAAGACTTTTAACATTTTTTGAGGTTTTGGGTTCTAAACTTTTGTGTAATTTCATATTAGTTTTTGGGTTTTAAACTTCAGTGTAATTTCATATTAATATCTTATAAAAAGCTTTGATACAATAGAAAATAATTATTTCTATACCCCTTAGAGAAATTGTTGGAAATGCAATATAAAATAGCAAGACAATCAAAATTATGAATTAATCTTAATGTTTGTCTCTTAGCACCTTAATAGTTAGACCCATAACTAACACAATGAGTCTACTTTGACCGAAGAACCATTTTAAGAATTTCATCCACAAAATTATTTGTACAATAACAATTGTCTCTCTCCCCTTCAATTTCCCTCCACCCTCCATTTTGTTTTTCCCATTCTCAGCGAGAAAAGATGGGAGAAAGACCAAAGAAACATCAAAAACTAAGCCTCAATTCAATCAAGAAACAGAAAATATTGGCCCCCATTTCCATCGCCCCCGGAGCCGCACACCACCACCCCCCCATCTCACATTAATAATTATCCATGCAATCCCAAAACATTGTTATGCACAACAATAATCATAACAAAAATAATATTGCTAAAACTACCAACAATAATAAGAAGAATATTCCCCAGCCCCACAGCCACGGCTCCACCACCCAAGCTTGCGCCGCCTGCAAGTACCGACGCCGCAAGTATGCCTCCAATTGTGTCCTCGCCCCCTACTTCCCCACGACCGCCAATTAACCACAGTTCTTGAACGCCGCACCGCGTGTTCGGTGTGAGAAACATTGTCAAGATCGTCCGCCACCTCGCACCACAAGAAAAAGACCACGCCATGCGCACGATTATCTTCCAATCCAATGCACGAGCCGTCGACCCTATTGGTGGCTGCCACCATATTATACGTGACCTCGAGCAACGGATAAGCCTAGCCAAGGCGGAGCTTGAGATTGTGCTCCACCACCTCGCTCTCTGCCGTGCCGCCGCACAACGGTAGTTGGTGCCACCACCGGATGCTAGAGACTCTTATGAAGAGAAATGGAGGAGGCAGTATGTCAGGGATGATGAGGTGGTGGCGGTGGATGATGTGAATTCTTGGGTTTGCATGCCTGGGAATGTCCATGCACATGCAGTGTCTACATCTTCTTCGTTTCCTAATGATACGATCAGACCCATTCTTGATCATTTGGCTTGTGATGATGATGTGAGAGAGGAAGAGTTCAAATTTGATTCCGATGGAAACATTATACCAAGGTTTGTTTGTTGCATCTGTTGTCATAATTATAAATATCTTGTAAGTAGGTTATATAGAGCAGAATAGTATTGATGCCATCACTAACATAGATCTTGTTCCTTTTTCTTGACTTACAATTTGGATAGCTGGTAATCTCCTATCCAAATAATGTAAGAAAAACATGGAGTATAAAACAATTTTGATGAGGTACATTAAATGCTCAAGGTTCTAAATGGCACCTTAGAAAGATTCACACCTTGTCAACCAGACACGAGATCATCTCCACCTACTCTATCCGGTTAATCTCCAAATTTATCACCACATGCAATGTCATAGCGACACATGGCACATCTCCCCAATAAAACCAAAACAAATGGTGCATTAACCCACATAGCAACACATGGTGGATATCACCTCTATAAATACTTAAAAGAGTAATGTTAGAAAGCCTAATTGATCGGGTTGACCCGACTCGGGTCAAGCCATGACCCATTGACGTGGTTATACATGTTACTTATCAACCATGGTTCAATTGTCATGATGCATATTATACATGTGATACTTACCAGCCATGTTACACATGGTACTTACCCGCCATAGTCCAAGTATCTGATACATGATTTGTACTTAATTAACCAAAAAGACGACACGTGCACCTTCACTCCTGTAAGAACGTACCAGTAGAAAAAACTACAAAGGGAGATGAAATACAAAAAGTCACACATCCATCCACACACACAAGGTTTGCGAGGTCGCCGTGATCCGACAATTCGGATCGGATCAAATTTTGTGCCCACACAAATTCATATTGATGCAGCAAAACAAGATAAGAGATTCTTCAAGTTTTCCTTCAATTGACTGATATGAATTCAACTTGATACTGCAGCAACAATGCTATTTTAACAGAGAAAGCCACATTCAAGGAAGATGATGAATGCTTTTCATACGTTCAAGTTCACCACGATTTGAAGACTGCTGCCACATTCTTTAGCCTCACAAACTGTGATATTTGAAATATATGGTAACCAATTTTGTAGAGAAGTTAGCCAAGATGTACATTGTTTTTGTTTTCATTTCCCATAAGATGATAGGGAATATGATGGAGAACTGAAGTAGTAATACTTTTTCGCTCTTCGACACGAGAAAATTCAGATAATTGTATAATTGGAAAAGCTTTTCAGAGGAAGGGGACAAGAACTTCTGAGTTTACTAGTTCTATAGGAATACATGTAAAGATTGCAGTTTCCTGCTGAAAAACGTGAAGAAAAAAGAAAAGAAAAGAAACAAAGAACACATCAAAATGGGCATTCTGCATGGACAATTGACCTTGATATTTTAGCATCCGAAAAAAATGACCTAGCCACGGATTAAAGTTGAAAGCCAGTGCATAAGCATAACTCCTAGCAATGATAAACTTGTGTTGCCTGAATCAGTAAACGAATTGTAGTATTTTCTGCCAAGCGTGCTACCATAAATTTACATAGCATTCATATTTGGCATGCGGTTTTTAAGTGGATTTTTCTCTCCTCGAGCGTCAAGAATAGTTGCCTCAGTCGTAGTCAACAGCAATGAGACACTGCAAACAAGTACTGAGTTGGTTAGTAAACAATAAACATTTCAAGCATGCAAACATTGAATGACAAACTATAATCCTCACCTAGCAGCATCTACCAAAGCTGTTCTAATAACTTTTACAGGATCTATAATTCCAGCCTTCACCATGTTAACATACTGACCTGTTTAAAAACAAAAAAAATCAAGCACCAAGAGAATGAGTGGAGTACTAAAGACCGTGTAAATCACTATTATGGTGTAATAACATCCCTACAGATTAGGCGTGAGCATAAAACTAGGGCCAACATGAAGCTTACACCATAAATCAGTTCTACATCATGATAAGAAACAAATACCGCCAAAAAGGAGGAAAATATAAGAAATCAGAATAGGAGAAAGGAATTGTCCTCATCATATTCCAATACTGCGTTTCAAGGCATCAGGGTCATCTTATAAAAGTTCCAGCATCTTTTCCTTCTAACTGGAATTACAGAGATCCATCTCATAAGACCATTGAACATGGAAACAAAGTCAATTCCATTTTCCAGTTCAAGTTACGCACATTCAAGGAAGAGACAAGAATTTCTTAAAATCCTACTAACTGATAAAAAACATTCTTTATAAATAATGCAAAAACAGAGTCTCACATTTCAGCCGCAATCACAGAGTATACCTGAAAGTTTGTTAATTCCCTGTGGCCTTTTAGTTCTGGCCAACACAGTTTCAGACACATAAAATAATTTCAAGTTTAGGTGCGCAAATATCTTGTGTCTGTACATACAAGTGAAACATCCACAATATGTCCATCAAAATCAGAGAACATGACACTATGTCCTATGTTTTCCACAATAAAACACGTGATAGTATGCCCTGTGTTCTCTCAACAGGTTTGCAGTGGGGGTTCACCAAATTGAACAATAGTTAATTCCTAACTAAAGTGAGCTGTTGCAAATTATTGACCCAGACTAACAGGGCATTACTCAAAGATATGCAGAAGTTCTAAACGGTGCAGAACAGTCTACTTTGTTCTTTTTCTTCAAAGCAAATCTATTAACCCAAAAAATAGACCAAGTGTAAGCTCAAACACTAGAAAGATGGCATTCAGAAAAGAGCATATATATTTCCACATACACAACCAGATAAACTTCAGAAAAAAGTTCATAAAGTTCATGCTTTTACTGTAATAAATTGCCAAGGGAGAGGGAGCCACTGGACACAAACCTTTAGCAGCATCATAGCCCAAATTCAGGTCATCCTGTTCCAATAGCTTGCCAAGAACTAGTGCCCCATCAGCACCAGCATTTGAGGCAATAGTAAAAGTAGGTGCCTGTTACCCAAAAAGATGTCAGGACAGCAAATAAACAAAATATCTGCACCCATAATCATGCTTACTAGCCAGCAAGGAGACACACCACACATATACAGAAAAGGAGGGGGAGAGACAGAGAGAGAGAGAGATCATAAGAACGAACCTTAAGAGCATTCTCTATTATTTCAACTCCTCTTTTTTGGTCCTCATTTGCAGTTTGGAGGTCTCTAAGAACTCTTGTGGCATACAAAAGAGCAACACCACCCCCTGAAAAAAAGCCACCCATTAAATGCGCACAAGAAAAATATTTTTTACCTTTTTCTGGTGATCACAAGATGTCTTCCAGGGGACATCATGTCTGAAACTGATGACAAGATTTTAGAATCGACGTCAAGATCCTTGACCGCAGAACCACCCCCTTCTAGGTGTGCTAATCGATGGATGGTAAAATGTGTGTTTATATTCTACCTTTAAAATAAAACACGAAGTTTACCTGGAACAATGCCTTCTTCCACAGCAGCCCTAGTTGCATTCAGAGCATCTGTCGCCCTATCTTTCCTCTCTCCAACTTCTGCTTCACTAGCCCCTCCAACCTGTGAAAGGAAAATTGAAACTAGCATCAAAAGAACAGGACGGAAACCTGCATGTGAAATCTGTTGACTTTATGGTGATGAATATACCTTGAAAACTGCAACACCACCAGACAACTTTGATAACCGTTCTTGCGCTTTCTCCTTGTCAAACATTGCAGTACTCTTCTCAATGGCAGTTCTTAGCTGTACGGATAGAAAGGATTACTAGTGCCTCATTCATATCTATTGCAAATTATTGGTATTCTTCAAACCTAAGAAATTCTATTCTTCGTCATTACGCGACCATAGTCAAATGGCAAAAGGAAAACTCAAAAACATATTAAGCTCAGGTGAACTAAAGCAATATGTGAAAGATCCTTGATTATCAACAAATCAATAATGCAAGCCCACCATATAATGTCAAGAGGTATTCCAGTTATTATCTGGAGTAAAAACTCTCAGGTAAAGACACAAGGGGCAGGTGAGGTTTCAGAGAAGGAAATAACATATACTGCATCATTAAAACAGATCAAATGTAAGAAGACTTCATTACTTAATGAATATATTTCAGATTAATGATATGCTCCATATACTTCTCAGAAACATCAGCACTTTTGAAGAGTAATAAGCGTTAGATGTTGTACAACCAGAAGAGAAAATAAAAAGACCAAGAGTAGAGGGGTTTTCAGATTGTCTTTGAATCCACTAATACCTGCTCACATCTTTCTTCTATCAACTTCTTATCCCCACCCCCATGTAGAATTAAAGTGTCATCAAGAGAAACCGTCACCTGCTCCAACAAAACACAAACAAGTCAAGTAGAGGTTCTAGTCAACAGAAGTACGGATACGGACTTCATATAATTACACTAACCCTTTTAGCAGAACCAAGCATATCGATCTGAAATTTGTTAAGACTCATGCCATGTTCTTCACTAATAACCTGCAGAAATCACAATGAGTTGGACACCACTAAAAGAGTATAATAGATAGAAAAGTGTAGGCTGTTGGAGCTTGTCTCACCTCCCCTCCAGTGAGAATGGCAAGATCTTCTAAATTTGCTCTTCTGTTATCCCCAAAACCAGGAGCTTTCACAGCACAAACCTACAATACATCATGGAATAGAATATCATTTTCAGGGACAAAAGAAATTTTATAATGGTTGACCATTCCACTTCCCACACAGAGACACGTTTGAATTCAGCAAAATTCACAAAAAGTCCAGTTAAGTTGATAAATATATAGCACACGTACCTTCAACCCTGCACGATGCTTGTTGAGAATAAGCATAGTAAGTACCTCACTTTCCACATCTTCTGCAACTATTAGCAGAGGACGACTTCTCTGTCAAAAGTAAAGCCACAAGATGAAATCATCAATCACAAATTTCTTCTCAAGATGTACTATATTCATTACTTACTTGTTATCTACGTTTTCTTTCAATCAGCATTCATCGTATGTGTGCACTACAAAATTCCAATTGAATGAACTCTTATTACCTTTACAGCAAGCTCCAATATTCGCACAAGCGCGTTCATGTCTGAAATTTTCTTCTCATGAATTAGGATCAAAGGATTTTCAAGTTCCTGTTTACATTGAGATTTGTAAACAGAAATAATTAACATGACCGCTTCAAAATAAAAGTAGAAAAAAACATAATTTCTGAGTAAATGCATGTTCCTTATCTATTTAGTTGTCTGTTGATCCTACAACAATTTATGTTGGTAGTAGGCAAGACATTTGCCAGTTAGCATCTGAAAATTCAGTTTTTTTAAGACAAAAAATTGGACCAATGGAAGACTCTCAAAACAACTCAACCAATCATACATGCTTTCAATCGACAAATGCATTCAGCGACTGAAGGAGTTAAACATGTATTATGAGTAACACTACTTTTACATACACACTTTTGAGTCTTTGCATCTGTAACAAAATAAGGAGATATATAACCACGGGCTAGCTTCATTCCCTCCACCACTTCCAACTCATTATCCAGGGTATTTCCATCCTGCAAAATTTTCAGGTAATTATATTTCATTATCCATTGACAGTTACAAAACAAAGCTCCCAAGATGAAGACAAAAGCGAACTGACAGCAATAGTAATGACTCCTTCCTTCCCAACTTTCTCCATAGCCCGTGCTAGAAGTTCACCAATTTCACGCTCACCATTTGCAGAGATAGTGGCCACCTTTAATTAGGATATACCAGTTAGCAACACTAGAATAAGATGAAAAAGGACGTGTCCAAGCTATGCGATGCTTGTTTCTGTGAACAAGTAATTAACTAGCAATCAACAAACCAAATTAACACAGAAAGATCATTTATCTTACCTTCATTGACTAAAATTCTGAAAAACAAACAAGTAGCTCCGAAAAAACTTATATACCATTATTTGTAAAACAAATGCTTCCAAGGCTTAGTTAGTTGGTGGTGAGCTAAGGAAGGGGTGCGTAGAAGAAATTAATTCTGCTATATTCTTCAAAGTGCTAAATAGCAGGAAATGAAAATAAATGTAAAATCACTGTTCATGCCTACTCTATTTTGGATGTGTTGATGACCTAGCAACACAAATGTACGTTTAAGCATCAAAACCTTCTCAGGAAAATCTACTTGGGGCTACTTAGCTAGAAAATATATCCACAAAGCAATTCAGTTCAAATTTCCATATGCCAGTCACCTGTGTAATTTCTTCAGGTGTACTAATCATGAGTGCTCTGCTCTTCAAATCTGCAATAACAGCATCAACGGCCATGTTTATACCCTTGCGCAAGTCCATCACATTTACACCTGCGGCCACTGATTTGCAACCTTCTCTAAATATTGCCTGAGTCAGTACAGTAGCACAAGTGGTACCTGATGCAGTACCATGTTCTGGGTTGAGATCTTATGTAACTTGACAGAAAGCATGAACAGTGAAGAATTCGACTCTGCAGATATCTACGTTATTTCAGCACATCCATTTACGAGATCAACATTTGAATCTTTCATAAGCAGAGATACATTGTGAAAGAAAATGCCAGATATCCATTTAATATGATCGTATATATCAAAGGACAGTTAGTAAGGGCATATGGAGGAAACAATCAGCATGTGACCTTGCAAAAAGAAGTGCACTTGCGATTAACTGAATCTATGCATTTACTCATTTTCCTTAAATAGAAAAAGTCGTTTCCAATTCCATATAAATTTTTGAAAACCAATGGAAAAACTCCATTCTGTTATGACATGAATCCAGGAGATTACCATCACCAGCAACCTTATTGGTCGCATTGGCAACCTGCTTCACAAGATCTGCTCCAACATTTTTAGCCCTATCTGAAAATTCGATGCTTTTGGCTACTGTGACACCATCCTTTGTGACCTTGGGATCTCCACTTTTCTGAATAATTACATTACGACCCTGCATAGGATTTGAAGAAGAATTAATCATTTTGCCTCACCAATTTTTAAGCTGTTTACGCCAATATGAATTCTTAGATGAGTGTCCTAACCCCAAGGAGGCCTCATAAGATTGGCTCATATACAGCAACAGAATGATTAGTGTATTATTATAAGATACAGTATAATATGAAATATTCACCACATCCTGCTGTTTTACAACTTAAGTTGCAGAAAGATCAAAGTGTCGAAAAGACATTAACGAAAACAATGAACCCGGAACAAAAAACATGGGGACCAAAGGAAAAAAATAATTAGAACTTCAAAGTCCAAATGTTTTAACATGAATGAGTTCCAGCATCTTATGGAAACAATCCATATAAAGATATACACTGCCACAAAAGTATGAGATAAGGCTTTCTGACTGTGAGTCTAAGTATGTAATATGTATCCATCACACAAAAATTCATAACCACCAATGGGCCCATCAGACCGCATCACTCTCAAGTCAGAAAATGTAAGATATAACACATATACACATGATTTATACCTATTCAGTCATTGTAGTTCATCAAGATGGAAATGTCAGGACAGATCGTCATACTGTTTAGCAATCATGAATCAGAATTGCAAATATTTCTATTCAAATTTAACCAGATTCCAACCGACTTCAATTCCATGAACCCAATTCTGTGTATCCAAACACACAGTGAAACCATTTGGATTTGGTAGTCTGCAGAAAACTTTGTTGCATGTACTTCTTCATTTTATTTTATTTTATTTTTTAATTGGAGTTTGTCCAAAAATTGCAGAATAAAGATGAGAGAACTGGAGACAAAGCCTAGTTACCTTTGGTCCCATTGTCACTTTTACAGCTTCCGCGAGCTCATTAACTCCGGCGAGCATAGCCGCCCGAGCTCCGATACCGAAATTAATATCCTTGGCAACATAATGTCTGCTATAAACAACCCTACTGCATACCTTCCCATTCAAATCATTCAAAAAAAAATTAAGACTTATCAAAGAATCAAGTAAAAGTAACCAAGCCCAAATTTATATTTGTAGTTACCAGTGTTCTGGAAGTAGAGGACCTGCATACAAAATCATTCAGTAAATATCATCACTGAGTGCATATTTCATATTTGTGAACACATTGAGATTAATAACCATTTCTGCCTGTGTCTGACCTTATTGATGAAGCAATGGCAGCGGCGGCGACTCTGTACATGGCGAAAATAGAAAAAGATGACGAGAGAAGAAGAAAAAAACAGATAATTCAAGGGTTTTGCCTGGAGAGAAATGTATCAGCTTCGAAGGCAGGCTAGAGATTTAGGCTCTAGGGTTTAAGCCTTGGCAAAGAGGGCCTAAACCCCTATTTCTTTCTTTTTTTTTTTTTTTTTTTGATAAATCTATTTCTTGTTTATTTAAGAAGCAGTTCATATACATTATTAAATTTCTTTTTGGCTCAAATTTTAAAAATCAACCAAGAAATACCTAAACTCAATATAAAATAATTCAAAAAAAAACTCAATATAAAAAATGTCAAATGAAAAATATTGCATAATTATTTGATTGATTTATGTTGTTATACATAATTTTGCACAAAGGATAAAGTCGATTTTTTTTTGGTGATTAAGAAAAATAATATATGAAATAATACAAAAGTAAAGTTTTATTATCCGTGACTATAAGGGTTTGTTTGATTTTTTTTCCATTGAGATTTTTTATTTTCATTACTTTTAATGAAATTTAAACATTGGTATAGGTTTTTTTGTGAAAAATAAAAATATATTTGATTTAAAATTTTGAATGAAAAATATATAGAGTTGAAAATAAAATTATGTTTGAAAAAAAGTAGATTTGGTACTTTTTCAAAAAAAAAAAAGTGCCATTTTATATACCATGTTTGTTTTCAATTTCATGAAACATACTTCCCAACAGAAAATTGTGAGAGAAATCTTAGTGGTGGACCCAATTTTTAATTTTTTTTAATTCAATGTCAACATCTTGTAAATGAATTGTCATCCATTCACATGGGGGAATCCACTTTCATTGGCTGCCAATGAATATATACACAAGACATATTTTTTAAATTTTTTTTTATTTCTTTGTCTCATATACACAACACAGATTTGTGTTCTACATTGTGTAGTACAAAGGTTGTTAGAATCTTGTATAATGTCAAAAAATATTGTTCATTTTTCTATCTATCTTTGTGCAAAACTATAAAATACCCCTTTTTAGATTTAAAAAAAAAAACTAAAGATAAATTCTTTCAATTATAATACCAACATTTTGAGTACATTGAGTTCCCATAAAAATTTTAGGTAAGTCAATAGTTGAATATTTTGCTACAAAAACTCATAACTCTAACATAGTCTTATTATGCTACAAATCATGCCTATACTTTTGGGCCCCGACTTTTTTATTAATTGATCAACATGACTTGGACAATCACAGTTTGATTGAATTAATAAAACCCAGTTTTTGAATTTTTTTCATTTTAAATATGATGAAGTTAAGATCTTAAAATTTATTTTTGTGATGTGAAATAAAAAATAAAATATCAATTTAAAATAAAGAATTTAAACTGTCGAGGTCAATTGAGATCATTGAGTTAAAAAATAAACTTTTTTATTTGGTAAATATTTATTAAATTTTATTTCCTGCCCATTTATGATGATCAATTTCTTTTTCTTTTTTTTCATATTTAGAGTAAGCATAGGGAAAATAAACAAAATTGAACTAGTTTAAATTAGTAGGGGTATATACGGTGTGACTGGACAAAATTTTCTAATATTTTAGCCTTCAACCGGCTAATTTTGTGCAATTTAGGTTAGGCTAATAAACAATTTTGTTTAGCACCCCTATCTATTTGAGATTAATTAAGGCCTTGTTTGTTTGGTGGGATTGCAGTTTTATAGATAGAAATATGATTCCCATGAATTTGTTTGCTATAAAGTCGATTCCATTATAGTATTTGGATAGTAAAATGAGTTGAAGTAAGTGAATAAAACAAAATCCTTTTTAAATGTTTTAAATTGTATATAACAAATGAATGGAAATTATGCTGGCAGAAATGTCCTTGTTACAAACACATACATATAAATAAATATATATATATGTATATATATTTGTATTTTATATTAATATATGTTCATAATATATATTTTATATAATAAACCTATAGATGAATGTATATGAGTAGATATATGTATATTATACTCCTATATGTATACATATATTATAGGTACATATAATGATATTAATTTGTATATGTAGGCATATATGTATATACTATATTTTTTTTCTAGTCATGTATTTTTACATATAAGTACATAATTTATATTTAACTACAATAATTAATCATTCTATCCTAAATTTACCACTCTCTTTCTCTCTCTTTGAAGTGTAGAATCAATTTCTTTAAAAGGAAAACTTTTTTGTTTTCTTATATAACCCTCTCATTTAAAGTAACGATATAATACATTAACTTTCAACTACCACTTTTGAGGATAATAATATATATATTTATAAAATATTTATCTTTTTAATTTTTATCTAAAACTCCATAATTAGTCAAATTAAACTTTTATTTTGGGACGAAAGGAGTATATATGTGTACAAATATATTTATATTTATTTGTATAAATATTTAATGTTAAATTTGTATTTTTAAATTATTAAAGAGTATTAGAAATTTATAAATATTTATAATTAACAAGAATAAACACAGAGGGTAACAATATCTTGCAAATTTTGGAGAAAGGGAATAAAAATACCATAAAAGAATATGGATTCAAATTCATAGGTTTTAGCTTCAATATTCCTAATTTCGAGGAATCTGTTTCCATTCCCAAATCTTAAGAAATTTTATCAAATACAAAATTTGGTGCCAGGCAATCAGATTCCCTAATTGATGCCATTCTTTGCCAAACAAACAGGGCCTTGGAGAATTTGAGTCAACCTTAAAATAAGAGTGTAATACCAATTTCACCCTTAATATAACCCCTCTAGACCAGCTTAGTCTTAGTGTTGGAATTATGTGGTACAAATATACATGTTTAGGGGGTAAAACGAGGCACTTGACAGTTTAGGGGTTAAAATGACATAATCTTAAGAAGTTGGGGGAGAAAATGTTAATGCCGTAGCCATTACTTTCGCGAAAATCTCCCGACCCTTTTCTGTTTTCCTTTACTTTCACCATTTTATGCCCCAAAGAATACATCTTTATTTGTATGCATCAAACGGGTCTCCTCGAAGAACCCTTTTACAAGCAGCTGGCTAGCAAGAACAGAAAACACTTCCACCCATTTACGGTAAAATCCTGTTCTGCCTTTCGAAACTTTTGTGGGTCTCTAAGTCTCGAGCTCAAATTGTTTTCTTTCCTCGGTTTTTTGATTTCTTTGTTAAATTTTAATTGTAGGTAACAATCTGATGTGAGAATTCTGAAGCTTAAATTTTTTGGCTTCCGTGGTAGAGAAATTTAATTGTATCTTTTGTTATTTGGTTTAAATTAAAAAATGGAGACGAGTAGCGGTAGTATGCTAGCAAATTCAAACTTAGAGCCTAGGGATGATATGGAATTCGATACACACGAGGCAGCTTATGAATATTATAAAGAGTACGCGAAATCGGTAGGATTTGGTACTGCCAAATTGAGCAGTCGCCGCTCAAGGGCATCGAAAGAATTCATTGATGCCAAATTTTCGTGCATTAGGTATGGAAATAAGCAACAATCAGACGATGCTATTAATCCGAGGCCTTCACCGAAGATAGGTTGTAAAGCTAGCATGCATGTGAAGCGAAGGCCGAGTGGGAAGTGGTATATTCATAGTTTCATGAAAGAGCATAACCACGAGCTTTTACCGGCTCAAGCGCATTTTTTTAGAAGCCATAGGAATGTTGATTCTGTTAATAACGATGCTAAAGTTAGGAAGAAGAAAGCCATGGCTTCCGTGTTGAAACAGTATGGTGCATATCAGTTTTCAGGATCCTGTATAGAGAATGTAATCCGGAATCAGCATGATAGGGGGCGCTGTTTGAGTTTGGAAGAAGGTGGTGCTCAGGTTGTACTTGAATTTTGTGCCCATATGCATGAAGAGAATCCAATTTTTTTTATGCATTAGACTTCAACGAGGAGCATCGGCTGAGAAATGTGTTTTGGGTTGATGCCAAAGGCGTGGAAGATTTCACATATTTTGGTGATGTGGTTTCATTTGACACGACCTATTTTGCAAGCAAGTATAGAATTCCTTTGGTTCTTTTTATTGGAGTGAACCATCATATCCAACCCACACTGCTTGGCTGTGGACTGATTGCAGATGAGACATTATATACATTTGTTTGGTTGATGCAATCATGGTTTTTGGCAATGGGGGGTCGAAGTCCTAGAGTGCTTCTCACGGACCAAAATGAGGCTATCAAAGCTGCTGTTCCACTGGTTTTTTCAGACACTCATCATTTTTTCCATTTGTGGCATGTTCTGGAGAAGATACCAAGACGGCTTGATTACCTTAGCATCTGGCACGACACTTTCATGGAAAAACTCAATAAATGCATATATAGATCATGGAATGAAGAACAATTTGAGAAAAGATGGTGGAAATTGATTGAAAGATTCAATCTTCAAGAAGATGAATGGATTCAAGCTTTGTATGAAGACCGCAAACTATGGGTGCCTGCATTTTTTAAGGATGTATCTTTTGCTGGGTTATCTGCAGCTTCAAGATCTGAAAGCTTGAACTCTTTCTTTGACAGATACATCCATGGGGAAACTTCTTTGAGAGATTTGATAGGAAAATATAAATCAGTTCTTGAAGACAGATATGAAGAGGAAGCCAAAGCAAATTTTGATGCATGGCATGAAACACCAGAGCTGAAGTCACCTTCACCTTTTGAGAAACAAATGGTACTTGTTTATACTCATGAAATATTCAAAAAATTTCAAATAGAGGTTCTGGGAGCAGCAGCATGCCATCTGAAAAAAGAAAAGGAAGATGGTTCAACTGTATTATATGGAGTGAAAGACTTTGAAAATAATCAAGACTTTATAGTGGAATGGAATGAAGTGGAATCAGATATATACTGTTCTTGTCATTCATTTCAATATAAAGGCTATCTTTGTAGGCATGGTATCGTGGTTCTCCAAATGTCTGGTGTGTTCAGTATACCATTTAAGTATATACTGCAACGATGGACGAATGCTGCCACAAGCAGAATCCCCCTTAGTGAGAAATTGGATGAAGTGCAAGCTAAGGTCCGACGATACAATGACCTTTGTCGACGCGCTATAATATTGGGTGAAGAGGGTTCATTATCACAGGACAGTTATAATACTGCAGTTGGTGCCATAAATGAAGCTCTGAAGCAATGTGCAAATGTAAATAAACCTTCGGGGAATGATTTGAGACCCGACATATCTGCACCTCTTGCCATCCATGGTGTTGCTGGGGTGAACCATAATGACACTATCACATCTGGACAGCAGTGGCCTATGTGTAAAGTGACTAATACTAACAAAGGTTCCAAGAGAACAAATTCTGGAAAGGAGCCGGCAAGCAATGGTGGAATCACAAGTAAAAAAGGGAAGGTTGGTGTCTTATCAACTTATCTGCTCTTTCGTTTTGAGGATAACTTAATAATCTTTTCCATATATGCATCAGGTGCCACTAGAGCCACAAATTGCTAATATCGGGACTCAAGGCATCTTTCAGCACATGGTTCGCCTCTTCACCTCCTAATTGTGCTTTTATATTTCTATTTCTAGTCGGAAGTGAAATCCATTTTAGCTGGATTTCTCCTAGTGTCTCTTTGTTGAAAAAGACTTCTGTCTCTCTTCTGTTTAATTTCTTAGCAGTTTACAAAATATTTCATTATCTTCTTACTCAATCAGGTATGTTTGAATTCTGTCATTCCTCAAATCTGTCTTTTTTTGGTTGAGTGGAGTTTTACATTATCTCTTCCTTTCTCCTTCCGATGTTGAGACATGGACTTGCTGTTACTGTTCTGCTTTTTCTGATAAATAAAATATGTGCCTCTGGACTCCGTGATTTGTCCCAGCTTTGACATGGGTTTCTTGATTAAAGTTTAATGAACATGGGGAACTAGGATTTATGGATGTGAGCATCAAACTGGATGATTCTTCTAGTGTCCCTGTCAGGACTTGAGATCTGTTTTATGATGCTACGGGACCGCTTTAGTGTTGTATTAGAAAAAATTGAAAAGAAAATAAATTTGCTTCAGGTAAGCATTACCAAACTACAGCCTTGAGAGACTTTCTAGATAGATGTCTCTAGTGACTATCATAAAGACCCTAACATTATTTTTGGATCAGATGGTGTCTGGTGATGGGAATCTTTTTTTGTTTGTGGATGATGTATTTCGAGTATCAGTTTAATATTTCCATTTGTCAAAGTCATGCAAGTATAATTTATTAAAAAATCCTATCATATTTTGTGAGACCCATATTATTTGAAAGTCGCCTTGTTAATTAATCTAATTGAGGTGGCAGGACCTATCCCATGTGAGGCTAACTCAAGTTAAAAAAATTATTGTTCTATTGGACTTTCATGATTTGTCAACTGTGTAGCACTGTTTCTTGGGAAGTCATTTCACAGTTGTATAATATGCCTTGACAAGTATGCACAATTCCTACCTTAGTTCCTAGCTTGAGTGTTTAGTTTCCTTGCAGGGGTTTTGAGCTATATTAATAAAGAGATAAATGTCTTAAAAATGCTTTGAACACGACTCTATGCACATGCATAAACATGCATGTTCTAATAGGTCAGATTTCTTGCCTGCTTCCTGAGTGAAGTTTAAAGATGAATTCATATTTTTTATGTTTTGTAAAGAGGAAAGAGTATTATTATCTAATTCGTGCTATTGGGAAATATAAAATTTTGATTTTCTTTGTCTAGGATATGCCTGGTCCCATGGATTACCCTTCATTGTACCCGAGGTTCCTCACAACATTGTTAAAAGGTGGTGAGATGTCCAAGAGAAGCGTGGAGATGCTTGGGGAGATGTTGGAGGAACAAAGTTGAGGGTGCAAAGGTCATGTAGAAGGTTTTTGGATAAGGCAACAAGTTTTTTCTGTCCAAATTTGTGGAGGTATTTGAGATTGGTTTAATTGAACGAACTTGTAAAAATCAGTTTAAATGGAGCGTTATAAATATTCATCTCAAGTTCTCTAGCTAAAATGACTTGAAGATGCTGTTTCGTTTTTGAAAGAGCTTAATGACTTGTTCATTATTGGAGATCCATATGAATTGCGGACTTCTCTATTCACAGAACTGGGGTGACATTTGTTTACCTCCAGCAACACTTAAGTTTATCTTTCATTCGTAAATGTTCTGTACTCGTCACAGTCGTGACCAACACAACTTTTAGAAGCTAATTTCTTTACATAAACAATTCAATTTTTGTATGTCAGGAAAAGGGTCTTGGTCCTTCCCTTCTCACCTTTTCCTTCTTCCCTTTTTTTTTTTTTTTTTTTGTTTGTTTTGGGGGGGTGGGGGTACTGACAAATCTCTCTTTCCTTCCATATCAAATTAAATGCTGTTTGTTGGTTACTGCGCCTTACTAACACTGTTTCTGGCATAATTGGCTTTTCTTTTTACAGTTTCGAAGTTGGTGGATAGCTTATTCTCATATTCCTGAGGGGAGGAAGAACTCATTTGAAGGAAATCAAATCTAACTGGAGGACTCTGACTGGTTTCTTATATGAATCGGGAGTAGATGATTAGCAGCTCCATTAGTAACTCAGGTACTTCTCATATTAAATTCTTGGCAACTCAATTGTGCATATCTTGAGGTGCAAGGAGTCTCTCGCCTTTGGTAAAAGTAATTGGAAGATGTTACACACCCGTCCACATTCAGTCTGGCACTCCTTTGATATTCATAGCAGCAGAGCCACAGAGTTAAATGCTGGAGGTGATATCCATTCAGAATTAACAGATGAGATGTAAGTTTTACCTTCTGCTGCACAACCAGCAGCACATACACAAAGTGAAATGCAGATTTCAAAGCAACTGCCATTCCAACCTCATTACCTCCCCCTCTTTTTCTTGTGTGGGCTCATTCCCACTTTAAGAGGTGTATTGTAAATCAATGATTGAAGGAAGAAAACATGTTGGAAGAGTTATATCAATTCTAGTTTTGCAGGAATTGTCCTTACTGAGTGTCGATAGTGGCACTTGACCTGCTGGAAAAATTCAAAAGATTTGGGTAGCACTTTTGATATCAAATATAGTTTTGGAACAACCATGAAGAGTAGAGTCAAATTCACGAGTTTGATTCTCGATAACTGTTGTCGTGGATCAACACACTGTACTTGTCCATCAACACATGGAGGCTAGATGTCATTATACAATTGTGCACGCTAAATTTCAACATTGATAGAGAGGAATAATACCCTTTAAAAGAATAAACATACACAAGGACGTTGCCGTCTTGACCCCCATTTGTGCTGCTATGATTGCAAATAAAGTTAAAAAAATTCCAACCTGTAAATGAAGTAATTTTGTAAGCCGAATGGAAAGTTAGGATTGCCATCCAACAATAACTTGAAAAAATTAAAAATAAAAAATTGTCCAGTTGACAATTGCGGTGTAATAAAGAATGCTGCACACGGATTCTTGATTTACCTGGTGGAAAATTTCTGTTGCCTCTTGTGGAATCTGAATAGCCAGTCTTATTTATGCATTTCATGTCGCCTTTCTCTCTCTTCTTCTTCTTTTTTTTTTTTTATAAATATGAAGAAATAAGGTAAACGCGGCTGGAAAAAAGAAAGTATTCAAGTAATTAAAGAGGTTACAAAGAATAGTTCAGGCTGTTCAGCAAATCAATCAACGTCTTGGAAGAGTACTGTATTATCATAGGAGCAGTAGTTTGGCAAAACACCAATTCTCCATCTATAGCCAGCTTTGAGAAATCATTAGATACTATCACGTTTTCACTGCTGAATTTTTCTGCAACTTTGAAGAAGTTTAGAGGTCGGAGATGGCGGCTTATGCAGCTCAGGTTTCTCTTATGCATATTATAGAGCAGATCCAGCATCATCCTCGCCCTCCAATTTCTCTTGACCAAAATCTGGTTTGCAAGATTTTCTTGAAGCTTATTCCCATGGTGGCAGCGAAGAAGCAGATGGCTTGGAGAGTCGCATTGCTGGTGCAGCTTATGCCGCAGAAGACATCATCGAATCCCATGCAGTGGACCAAAATCTTGGTGAATCCACAAGTCATTGGAAAAAAAAAAATCAGTTTCACTAATATTTTTCGAGGTCTGCTGGGGGAAAAGATCAGTTCCATTAACTTCTATCAAGCTCTACAGAAAGTAACACAAGACATGGATGTGATCAAGGAAGAGGTGATGGAGATTAAAGAGAAGAGGGGAATCCAAGATCAGCTGCACAGAAATTCAGTGCCTGCTGGTTCATTAAAATCTACTTTCACGGGGCAGAACACCATGGTGGGTTTTGATGATGTCTTAATTGACATCATGGATAAGCTCATCGGACAACAATCTAATCGTCAAATCATCCCAATTGTTGGCATGGGCGGTATTGGTAAGACTACACTTGCTAGAAATATTTATTTAAATTCACTTATTGTGCAACACTTTCATATTCTTATTTGGGTTACAATTTCTCAAGAATATAGCACGCTAGAAAACTGCAAAGGACTTCCTTTGTCAATTGTTGTGATTGGAGGACTCCTACCAAAGTCTAAACATAGACGAGAATACTGAGAATATATTGCAGAAAATTTAAATTCATTTGTGAATTTAGAGGGCAAAATTCCAGATTCCCTTCTTCAGTCTATCTCCTTTGGAGTCTACAGACGATAATTGTTCATGATACCTTGGACGTTATTGCACCATTTGAAATTTGGAAGATGCCTCAACTTAGACATGTCGAGATTGATGGACTTCATCTCCCGGATCCTCCCAGTGGTCACATGGACGGGATAGATGGTGAACCTACAGACGCTCAACTGAAAATATGAATTTGTCGATAAAATGTTACCTAAAACAGGCCTAAAATAAACTGCCATTGTCAAAAATATTTCTCCACCTGCAACACAAGTCACTGCCCTGTGATCAGATTACAACCAGGCTTCAATATGTCTGAAGAACCTTCACACTTTAATTTTTCTGCTTCAACAATGATAAATATCGATAGAAGCCAGAATATGCCGTAGCATGAACCCAGGGAAGGTAAGGATCCATTGTCAACTGCAAAACATTTCTGGTATTAACTTACCTGAAAATTATAAAATTCAGAACTAAACTTTAACATTGACTCGGGCTTGTATTTATCAGGAAGCTGCACAGTTAGGTTCGGGTCAATTCCAAGGGAAGGCAACAGCAATATTGACAAAAATGTTACATTATGGTATAGAAGCACCTGCTTTTTTCTTGTAATTTTAATTGGTGACGAGATATGACCAAACTCACAAAGCTCAACAAAATATCTTATACAGGTCTAACACACAAGACTCGTCAAAATAATTCAAACAACACAACAATATGTTTCATTTCAATGGACCTTATGAGCCCATAAGATTCACACACAGCCTCAACACCATATCTGATAAGGTATGCAATTCATTCACATTACTAGTACCTCTCTAGTCTAATTTGAGTGTCGTAGGGTTTTTATTGGATAATCCCGATATCCTAACGACTTGTGTGCATCACAGACATGAATCTATCTAAGAGTTGAAAACTCGTAAGCCACTGATGTTTGAAAATTTGAATTCATACCACTATCACTTTGAGTTATGGGATATGATTCGGTGGTTGAGTGGATGATTAATATATTTATACAGTGCTTTTCTTGCAGAATTATTGGCAGCCCTGTTAAATTCAAATTCAAATACTTTACAGGGCTATTAGTGTAGTCACACAGGACTCAAATCTTGACTTGTATAGATCACATGCTGTGGATTTTAGGTTAAAGTCCCCATTATTAGGTGAGTATATATAATAGCTTGAATTCAATCTTCCATGATCGAGTTGGCAGATAGGGACTGTAAAAAACATGAAATCGAGGTTCACGGAGACTAAAAAATCTTGTAGCACATGTACAGCAGCAGAGGTAGAATTGTTAATTCGATCAAGTGGCTTATATCTAGTAGAGGAAACTACATAAACAATTCATTCTTATACTCTTTATTTTTCTTTACGGTAATGAACGAGCAGCAAAAATATACAAAAAGTTTTGTTTTTGCTGGAAATTTTCATGGTCTTGGTCTCAAAGAAGAAAGGAAATATAAACTTCGTTGTCTGCAGTTGTACATTTAGCAAGTCTTGTTTGTGGTTGATCCTACTGTGAAAGCAAGACCAAACCGAACATAAATTTTCATACAATTTTATACATAAATATATTATGGCTTTTTCATGGGCCTTTATTGGTCACGGCCCATTTCAGCTTAAGCTTTTGGGCCTCAGAAAAGTAGAAAGCAAACATTGATTCTCATTCATACTAATTGATTCATGGTGAATAAACAAAAGTTTCCAAAACAATAAAATTTTTAGATTATTAATAACTAATATTCCTTTGCTTTTCTTTTTTTTTTATCCATTTGAAACCAGATTAAGACCTCCTGTTTTTGCAAATTGATAACATGAGTGAATTTGCATCACCAACATATATGAAAAACGATCGATAGTATTTTTATATTACATTTGAATTGAAAAATTTGAAGGTAAAGTTTTTATTTTTCAAGGGTATCAAATTTATTGAATTTAGTGTAGCAATGAAATGAAATGTTTCTTCACGTTTTTTTTTCTAAAAACACGGTTTTTGGAACAACATGTTTAACATTTTATTTTATTTTAAGTTAGTTGGTGGTGAATAATACAAAATGGAATGATTGATAAAATTGTTTGGATGAGTTGGAAGCTGTAATAAGCGGTTGAGAGCATTGTGGAATCCAACCACACCACACCTTTAATCACACTAATCATTTTCATTCATATTAATTAATTGCCCACACAATATATATCATTACCAAACTCTTTAATCTTATATATATATATATATATATATATATATATACATTTCTTTTATTTGGCAAATATTGGTGTTTTACGTAGAGAAATAAAAGTAGGGAAATAATAATAACAATAAAAGTAGAGAAATAAAGCATATTCTCACATGCTCTCACTCATTTTTCTATACTTTTAATTTCATTCTAATCTCTGACAAAATTAATGGCTGTTCACATTTTCCCTCCATATATTCATATGCTACGTTTTCCCTTCTTTTTTTTTTTTTTTCAATTCCAAGTGGGTTTTTCTTAATTTTTATTTTATGTTCACTATCTTTGGAAAGAAGCAACCACATAAAAAATATTTTTTATTAATTCAGATAATGTTTTTTTAATTATTAATTTTATTGAAGGTTAACTTCCACCGACACCGAACCCGCCGACTTTTACTCACCACATATTTGTTGCCATTTTTAATATTGGCAGCTGAAATTTTCATTACTTTTAACATGGGACATATGTTCATTTTCAGTATCCAACATTTTCAGTGAATTTTAAGTTTTATATTGATTTTTGTGTAAAAAAATTAAAAATATGATTAGATGAATGATTTGAAATTAAAATTATATAGGTTTGGAAAATTAAAATATATTTGTTTGAGTGTATTTTTGATGTTTTAGGTGTGATCCATTTTTATTTGATTTAAATATAATAATTTATTAAAATAATATATTAGCGTCCCACTAAAATGATGTTATGTAGGTATAATAATATAATAATTAGATATTGTGGATAGTAGTGTGATTTATTTTGAATATTTAATTTATATATGACAATTTAATTGAATGATAGGAAAGTGGTAAGTCTCATAAAAATAATGTTATTTGAAAATATATTATATTATTTAGATTAAATTGATAGTGGTAGGATTTACTTTGAATATTTAGTTTAAATATGATAATATAGTAGGATGATTTACATCCCATTATATTGATATTGTTTGAAAATAATAATATTATATATATATATATATATATATATACATGACAGTAGTGAGTTCCAATGATGTAATATATAGTTAAAAATTGAGAATATAAAATTAAAAATATAGAGTTAAGAAGTGTTTTTAGTAGGAAAATGAGAATTTTTTTTTTAATAAAAGAAAAAATGAGAAAAGTGAAATGAGGTATTTATAGTGAGACGAGACAAAACAAATATAATTTCAATGTTTTAAATAATAAAAAAATTAGGAATATACTTTTGAAATGAAACCAAAACTTACCTTTCATATCTGGTAGTTGTAGTTTTTATAAGTTTTTTTCTTTCTTAATCTCATAGAATTAAATAAAATGTTTCATTATAAAATTTACTACCTCCATTTGTGCTGCTATTATTGCAATATGAAGTAAAAAAATTTCAACATGTAAATGAAGTAATTCATCTCTTTTTTTTTTTTTTGTTTTAAGCTGAATGGAAAAGTTAAGCTTGTCATCCTATAACTTAAAAATAAATAAATGAATAAACGGTCCAGTTGAGAATTGCAGTGTAATTAAAGAATGCTGCACATGCATTCTTGATTTATCTGGTGAAAATTTTTCTGTTCCCTATTGTGGAATCTGAATAGCCAGTCTCTCATGCTAATTTATGTATTTCAAGTTGCCATTTTTTATCTTTTCTTTTTAATCTGAAGAAACACGATAAACGCGGCCCAGGAAATTTGAATCCCATATTCTCAAGCTGGATTCTCTATTGCAAATAATATTTTACAGTGATCAAGAGGATAGAAAGAATCAAGTTCAGCTAATTAATTGCAAAAAGTCAACATCTTGGAAGAGTAATGTATTATCATAGGATCAGTAACAGTTTAACCAAGTCTTGTTGGCAATTCTCCAAATATAGCCCAGGTTTTGAGAAATCAACTATATTGCTGCATTTTTCTGCAACTTTAAAGAAAGAATAGAGGTTGGAGATGGCGGCTTATGCAGCACTAGTTTCTCTTATGCACATTATGGAGCAGATCCAGCATCGTTCTCCGATTTCTCTTGACAAAAAACAGATTGAATCTCTACACAAAAGGGTTAGTTTCTTGCAAGAGTTCCTGGAAGATTACTCCCATGGAGCCAGCAAGGAAGAAGAAGGTTTGATGAGTCGCATAGCAGATGCAGCTTATGCGGCAGAAGATATAACTGAATCCCATATAGTGGATCAAATTCTTGGTGGATCCCCAAGTGCTGGTGAAAAGAGTTCCCTAGAAATTTATCGAGGTCTGCAGAAAGTAATAGAAGACATGGATTTTATCAAGAAAGAGGTGATGGAGATTAAAGATAAGAGGGGAACCCATGATCAGCAGCACAGAAATTCAATGCCTGCAGCTTGTTCATTAAGATCTTCTTCAACTGGGATGAATTCCATGGTGGGTTTTGATGATGTCTTAATTCAACTCATGGATAAGCTCACTGGACAACAATCTACTCGTGAAATCATCCCAATTGTTGGGATGGGCGGCATTGGTAAGACTACACTTGCTAGAAATGTTTATGAAAATCAACTTATTGTGGATTACTTTGACATTCGTGCTTGGGTTACAATATATCAAGAATATAATGTGCGAGAAATTCTTTTAGAAGTTCTCCTTTGTCAAAAAAGGCAAGAGAGCAGTGAAAATTTAGCAAGCTTCACTAAGAGTATGAGCCGAATGAGTGAAACACAATTAGGAGAAACATTATACAAAAGTTTATTAGGTAGAAGGTATTTGATTATAATGGATGATCTATGGAGTATTGAGGCATGGGACAGGGTAAAGTTCTTCTTTCCTGATTCTGATTGTAACAACGATAGTCGAATAGTAATAACAACAAGGCTATCAAAGTTGGCTTTTCATTTTGGCTCTTGTGGCCTTGAGGTAAATTTTCTAGATGAGGATAAAAGCTGGAAGCTACTATGCAAAAAGGTGTTTGGAGAAGAAAGTTGTCCTCCTAATTTGGAGGAAATCGGAAAGAAGATTGCAGAAAATTGTAGAGGACTTCCTTTGTCAATTGTCGTGATTGGGGGACACCTTGCAAAGTCCAAACGGACACTTGAATACTGGAAATATGTTGCAGAAAATTTGAATTCACTAGTGAAGTTAGAGGACAATGAGCATTGCTTGAAAATATTATCCTTGAGTTATGAACATTTGCCGGTTCATCTAAAACCATGTTTCCTCTACATGGGGTTTCTTTCAGAGAATCATGACATTCGAATCTCCCGACTGATCAAACTATGGGTTGCTGAGGGATTTCTAAAACCAGATAAAGCAAAATGTTTGGAAGAGGTTGCAGAAGAATATTTAAAGGATCTCATTGATAGAAATCTCATTTTGATTCGTAAGTGGGGCTGTGGTCGAAAAATGAAGCATTGCAACATTCACGATCTATTGAGGGAACTATGCTTGAAGGAAGCTGAAAAGGAGAAGTTTTTTCTCACTAGTGTGCATAGCCTTGACATTCCACAAGGCATAAATATCGAGCGCCGAATCTTTATTCATCAAAGGGCATCGGAGATGGGATATCGTTCTCAGGTCCTTCATTCCTTGCAATCATCATCACTTTGTCGTTCCTTGACATGCAACTTTGGTAGGATTTCGCCACCACTTCCTTGTAGATTGTTGAGGGTATTGAATGTGGTGGATAAATTTTCCCTTGAAGTTATTTTCAAACTAGTTAACTTGCGGTACCTAGCTTTCGATCTTGATTGGAACTCAAAAATTTCCTTGTTTCCTTCTTCAATATACCTACTCCGGAATCTACAGACATTGATTGTTGTCGGAATCATGGAGGAAATAGTTGCACCATCTGAAATATGGGAGCTGTCGCAACTTAGGCATCTCAAGTTCCATGGTGTTGTTCTCCTTGAACCTCCGAGTGGCCGAATGGAGGGACAAGATGACTTGTTAGTTTTGGAAAACCTACAGACGCTGTTGACAATAAAAAGTTTCAAGTGTACTAAAGAGGTCATTAAAAGAATCCCCAATATCAAGAAACTGCGACTTATTTATGATGATTTATCCATGGAATGTGATCAAGGGTCACGTTACTGTCTCAACAATCTTGGCTGTCTACATAAACTCGAATCACTAGGCTGCTTCTTTCTTAAAAACCATAGGCCTAATCAGAGTGATTTGCTACGGGGCCTCGCCTTTCTGCATTCACTCAAGAAGTTAACTTTATGTGGCAGCTATCTCCATTGGGACGACATGACGAAGATTGGTTTGCTGCCTCATCTTGAAGTTCTCAAACTATTGTTCCAGGCAATTACAGGACCCAATTGGAATCCAGTTGAGGGTGAATTCCTTCGTTTGAAGTTCCTGCTAATTCAGTGTTGTGATGACTTGGTGCATTGGACGGCTGACAGCATCCATTTTCCATGCCTCGAGCAACTTGTTCTTCAACATATGTACAGTTTGGAGGAGATCCCTTCGGGTATTGGAGATATTGCAACACTTCGATTGATTCAGTTGGATTATTGCAGCAACTCTCTTGTAGATTCGGCACTGGCGATACTTGAGGAACAACAGAGCCTCGGCAATGAGGACCTTCAAGTTCAGGTTTAGGACAGATACGGGACAGAATTTTTGCTTCAAATGTAACTTTTTTTGGTCCTTGTTTGATTAACACAAGTTTTTTCAAATGCTCAAGTTTTATTCATACTACAACTAACTCAAGTTGAATCATACAAGATTTCATTCTGGCTCGGTTCAAATTTCTTTTTGAGTTTGAAATTGTGTTTAAACTTTGCTTTTTTAGTTCAGATGTAGTTGATGATTATTTTCTTGCAGATTTCTTATTGAACCAAGCTTGAAAAGTTGCAAACGATTAAAGAGCGAGCACTCAAGATTGGTTTGTTTAACCATCTATATCAACTGGAACTTTGAATTGCTTGATTTTGTTCTTCGAAAGATCGATATTGAACCAGTATCAAACTTCAAAGTGATTCTGGTAAACTACACTGATTTTTTCTAAGTTAACAATGTAAATGTGAAAACATTGTCTAAGTTGAATGAATACCCTTTTAAAGAAGAAGCCAACATAAGCTCATTGCCTTTACCTCCATTTGTGCTGCTATGATTGAAGTAATTTTATTTTTTTTTCAACATGTAAATAAAGTAATTCATTTTTTCTTTTTTTATGATTTTTTTTTTATTTTCTTTTTAAGCTGAATGGAAAAGTTAAGCTTGTCATCCAATAACTAGAAAATAAATAAATAACCGATCCAATTGAGAATTGCAGTGTAATTAAAGAATGCTGCACATGCATTCTTGATTTATCTGGTGGAAATTTTTCTGTTCCCCACCGTCTGTCAAGTGTCGTGCTAATTCATGTATTTCAAGTTGCTTCTTTTTCTTTCTATTATTTTTTTTTTCCCCTCTTTTTAAACGCTGCAGAAAAATACATTCTAGCAATTAAAGAGATTACAAAGAATCAAGATCAGCTACATAATTGTTATATAATATGTTGACCAAATTCAATTAAACATCTTAATATTCTGGAGTTTTAAATAAAAATCTTTAGTATTGTGTGAAATGTTATAACATCAATTGATTAGTGTTGTTAATAATGATGTGTTAAAGCACGCAGTGATTATAATATATACATAATTTTTTTTCATGTATTTCAAATACAAAGTACTTTACATTACTCAAGTCGATTTTGCTATTGATCAACAGATTAATCGATCGAAATCGATCCAATAAAAATTGATTATATTTTCTATTAATTGTATAAAATGATAATATAATAAATTAATTTTTATATATTAAATTTTAAAGATAAAAAATTAAATAATCAACTAAGAAAACATATAAAACAAAATTCAAAATTTAAATAATCACATGCATATATTCAAATATCAAGTTTAAAGTTTAAAATTTCTAAAAAACTATAAAAAATAATAAAATTGGTTATGGCCGGTTGTTGGTTAGTTTTTTGACCAGTTTTTGATAATTTTGAACCGATTTAACCTTATTTTTTATTTTTGATAATTAATCTAATTGGACCGATCATTGACTCGTATCAATTTAATCAACCAATTCGATTCAATTCTGAAAACACTGCATATGAGTAATAATATAATAAAGTCTTGTTGGCAATTCTCTATACATAGCCAGCTTTTGAGAAAACACTAGATCTGCTACCTCATTTTCGTTCGACGGTGCCTCCATTTTGCATTGCTCCATTTTTTCTACAACATTAAAAGTAAGAATATGGGTAAGAGATGACGGTTTATTAAGGGGTTAAACGAATCGAATTGAGATAAATATGATTTGAATTTTAAACATTATGTTTAAACATAGTTTATTTGTTAACTGAGTAGAACTTGAACGAGTTTTAATCGACTTGAATATGAATTGAGTTCAAGTATCTCGATTTTTTATATATATATATATATATATATTTTTATTTTTTCATTAGTGGAGTCGAACTTGAGTCGAATTTCAAATCTTATCAAATAAAAAAAATGTATTCAAGTTTGATTTGTTAAGTTAACGAATCAAACTCAAATGAATTTTTAACGATCTATCGAACCGAACATTGAGTAACTTGTCTCGTTTTTCAGCCCTGCGGTTTATGCAGCTCTAGTTTCTCTTATGCATACTATAGAGCAGATCCAGCATCATCCTCGCCCTCCAATTTCTCACGACGAAAAACGGGTTGAATCTCTCACTGAAAACGTTACTTTGTTGCAAGATTTTCTTGAAGGTTGTTCCCATGGTGGCAGCAAAGAAGCAGATGGCTTGGAGAGTCGCATTACAGATGCAGCTTATGCGGCAGAAGATATAATTGAATCCCAAATTGTGGATCAAATTCTTAGTGGATCCACAAGTCATGTGGTTAATATCAGTTCCATTGAATTCTATCAAGGTATACAGAAAGTAATAGAAGACATGGAATTTATCAAGAAAGGCTTGATAGAAAGTAAAGAGAAGGATGGAGGACTTTTGATATCAAATATAGTTTTGGCACAACAATGAAAAGTAGACTCAAATTCACAAGTTTGATTCTCAATAGGGGCAACTGGATCAAGACACTGCTGAAAAATAAGGTAAGTTATTTAATGCTGGATTCGAAATCGATTGTGAAAAGTTTATTTGAATTTGATTCGTTAACTTAATAAATCAAGTTTGAACATATTTTTTCGTTCGATAATATTTAAAACTCGTATCGAGTTTGTCTTATTTCGTATTCGATTAAATTAAAATTCGTTTAACTTCAACTCGATTAAAAAATAAATTAAATTTAAATATTATTTTTTAAATTTGATAAAATTTTAAATAAATTTGAATAATATCGTAATTAACTCGACTCGATTCATTTAAACGTATAACTATTGGGTTGCTATAAGAAGAGCTAGATCAACTAATGCTTTTGTGAAGTAACACTAAATGATCAATTTTTAGAGCAGGTGTACAAGAAGTGTATACACGAAGAAACATGAGTTTTGAATACATTTTTGCACGACCTTAATTCTCATACATATATATTTAGTTGGTGTACAATCTAAGCTTAGAATTGATTAATAATTTAAGTAGACCAATATTGACTAGATGTCATTGTACAACAGTAGGAAGAGATTAATTTATAATTTATCTGCCCACGGAATTTCAACATTGGTAGAGATGAATATCTTTTTAAAGAAAAAAAAGAAAAAAAAAAAAAAAAAAAAAAAACAACTAAGGTCATCGCCTTTTCCCTCCACTTGTGCTGCTATGATCGCAAAATGAAGAAAATTTTTCAACATGTAAATGAAGTATTTTTTTTTTAGGATTAACAAAAAATATTTTAATCTTTGTACTAAAAGTTTGATATCAATTACTTCTAAATTAAAAAAAAATCTAAATACTTCCTGAACTAAATATATATGTTTATATATATTTATTGATGAACAAAAGTATTCTAAGTTAAATAGAAAGATAAATTCACTTTGTCAATTATATATCAATTAGTTTGATCCAAGATTTTATTAAATAAACTAATCTGTCAATTAAATCTGAAATAAATAAATAATGAGGTGTGATTTTAGTAATGTAAAGAAGAAACATTAGATTTAAAAAAAATAACTCACATAAATTTATATTACTACCAACTTATATAAATTGCATTAATAACTAATTATTGAAATTTAAGATCAAATTAATTGATATCATTTAATGATATAAATAAATCTATTACGTAAGGTGAACATACATAGCTCAAATATAATAATCAATCTAATTTTAATATTTAGTTATTTATTTTGAAATAAAATTTAAAATTAAGAAAATTATATAAAGTATATTAATGCAATTAAAAATTTTTGAGTGAAAAAATAAAAATAAAAAAATAAATATAAGAGATGCTTTTCTGTTCCCTTTTGTGGAATCTGAATAGCGAGTCTGTTATGCTAATAATGCATTTCCAAGTGGTTTACTTTTGAAGAAACGCGTGAAACAGCATATATTCTAGTAATTAAACAGATTACAAAGAATTAAGATTAGCTAATTAATTGCACAAAATCAACATCTTGGAATAGTAATAGGATCCTCCATAGATTAGCCAGGTTTTGAGAAATCACTACATGCTATCTCATTTTCACTGACACCGCCGGCCTCCGTACTGTATTGTTACATTTTTCTGCAACTTTAAAGAAGGAATTGAGGTCGGAAATGGCGGCTTATGCAGCTCTGGTTTCTCTTATGCATATTATAGAGCAGATTCAGCATCATCCTCGCCCTCCAATTTCTCTTGACCAAAAACAGGTTGAATCTCTCATGGAAAAGGTTACTTTCTTGCAAGATTTTCTTGAAGGTTATTCCCATGGAGGCAGCAAAGAAGCAGATGGCTTGGAGAGTCGCATTGCAGATGCAGCTTATGCTGCAGAAGATATGGTCGAATCCCAAGTAGTGGGTAAAATTCTTAGTCGATCCACAAGTCATTGGACAAATCTCAGTTTCTTTAATTTCTTTAGAGGTCTATGGACAGCCATAAGGCATGGAGAATACTGGATAGAAGACATGGACTTCTATCAAGGTATGCAGAAAGTAATAGAAGACATGGATTTTATCAAGAAAGAGGTGATGGAGATTAAAGAGAAGACGGGGATCCAAGATCAGCTGCACAGAAATTCAATGTCTGCTGGTTCGTCAAGATCTCCTCCCACGGGGCAGAACACCATGGTGGGTTTTGATGATGTCTTAAATGAAATCCTGGATAAGCTCACCGGACAACAATCTAATCGTCAAATCATCTCAATTGTTGGCATGGGTGGCATTGGTAAGACTACACTTGCTAGAAATATCCATGTAAAACCTCTTATTGTGCAACATTTTGACATTCGTGCTTGGGTTACAATAACTCAAGAATACGATATGCGAGAAATTCTTTTAGAAGTTCTTCTTTGCCAAGAAAAAGAGAGCAGACAGAATTTGAGTAAAATGAATGAAGATAAATTAGGAGAAAAGTTGCACAAAACTTTATCAGGTAGAAAATATTTGATTGTATTGGATGACATGTGGAGTATTAAGGTGTGGGATAAAGTTAAGTTTTTCTTTCCGGATAACAACAATGGAAGTAGAATAATAATAACAACTAGGCTATCAAATATGGCTTTTGAGTTAACTGGTTCTCGTGGCCTTCACATGAATTTTCTAGATGAGGATGAGAGTTGGAATCTACTTTGCAAAAATGTGTTTGGAGAAGAAAGTTGCCCTCTTGAATTGGAGCAAATTGGAAAGAAGATTGCAAAAAATTGCAAAGGACTTCCTCTGTCAATTGTCGTGATAGGAGGGCTCCTAGCAAAGTCCAAACGGACACGAGAATCCTGGGAATGTATTGCGAAAGATTTAAATTCAATGGTGGATTTAGAGGACAATGAATGTTACTCAAAAATATTGTATACGAGTTACAATCAGTTGCCGGTTCATCTAAAGCCATGTTTTCTCTATATGGGAGTTTTTTCGGAAGACAGTGAGATTTGTGTTTCGGATCTCATCAAACTATGGGTTGCTGAAAGATTTCTAAAGCCAATTAGTGGCAAAAGCTTGGAAGTTGTTGCAGAAGAGTATTTGAAGGAACTTATTGACAGAAATCTTATTTTAGTTCATAAGTGGGGCTCTAATGGAAAAATAAAATCATGCAAAATTCATGATCTCTTGAGGGACCTGTGCTTGAGAGAAGCTGAGAAAAAGAAATTTCTTTGTATCACGAGGCCGTATAGTCTTAACATTCCACAAGGCATAGATATCCAACGCCGCATTGGTATTCACCTACGCACAAGGCCTCAAGTCCTTGATGCCTTGCAATCTTCGTCACTTGCCCGTTGTTTGATATGCTATTTTGAAAGAGCATTACCATTGCTTAATTTTAGATTATTGAGGGTATTGAAAGCTGTTGATAAACGTCCATACTCTGCATATCAATATCGGTATTCCCTGGAAACTATTTTTCAGGTAATTAATTTGCGCTACATTGATATCTCAATTGGTTGGAGCCTGATTTCCGAAATTCCTTCTTCAGTCTACCTCCTTTGGAATTTACAGACATTAGTTGTTGATCATTACGATGTGGTTATTGCACCATCTGAAATTTGGAAGATGCCTCAACTCAGGCATGTCGAGTTCAAGAAACTTGATCTCCCAGATCCTCCCGGCGAGACGATGACTTTGTTTTGGGGAATCTACACACGCTCTTGAAAATAAGAAATTTGAAGTGTGGTGAACAAGTGGTTAAGAGAGTCCCTAATATCAAGAAATTGCAAATATATTATGAGGGATTTGTGGAAGGGTCAGCTTGCTGTCTCAACAATCTTGGCCGTCTACATAAACTGGAATCCCTTGCTTGCTTCTTTCTTCCACTAATGAAGGCAACCCGGAGTGAATTGATGCAGAACCTCAGCTTCCCGCATTCCCTCAAGAAGTTGACCTTAGATGGCAGCCTCCTCCATTGGGAAGAAATGAGGACAGAGATTGGTTCGTTACCAATTCTTGAAGTTCTCAAACTGAGAACGTGGTCCTTCATAGGACCCGAGTGGGAAACAGTTGAAGGGCAATTCTGCAGCCTAAAGTTCTTGTCAATTAGCGCGTGTGATCTGGAATGCTGGACGACAGACAGCACCCACTTTCCACGCCTTGAGCACCTTGTTCTTGAAGTATTAGATAAGTTGATGGAGATCCCTTCGGGTATTGGAGATATACCAACGCTTCAATCAATTGTGTTGGACAGTTGTAGCGATTCTGCCGTCATTTCTGCTAAGAAAATATTAGAGGAACAAGAGGAAGTTGGGAATGGGGACCTTCAAGTTCGAGTAATACTCTCGAAGGAGAACCAAGTACTGGAGAGCTTGGCAAGTCATAATTTTGCAGTTGAGTATTTCCGACATGGTGTGTAATTAATTCGAAGGTTTCATTTTTGAGTTGTCTTTTTCCAGGCCAAGTCGTTTGACTCAAGATGTTTAAAAGCATTTGGGGGATAAGTTATAGAATTTCTACTTGGTTTTTTCTGTGAATATATGTAACTTTATTTGGACCTTAATTTTAATTTGTGCAACGAGTTGAGAGTTTCTTCGAATATTTTGTTAGTAGCGATGTAAATAAACCGAGTTGAATTTCTTAATGAACTTGAAATTGTGGATTTAGTCGAGACCGAGTTGCCGTTGAACAAATTTTGAAAAATTAGCAAATGAAGAAAGATGTTCTGAGTTAACAAATCAATTTCAAGTTAAAAGGTTTTAGTAATAAATGTGTGTGTTTATATAGTTCTTTTTTTGGCAGAATTTTTGGCAGCACTGTTGAATGCAAGACATGATATAAAAACAGATGACTTCAAATTCAAGTACTCTACATTGCAATTAGCCCAGTCAGAAGACTCAAATCTTAACTTGTATTAATCACATGTTGTGGGATTGTAGGTCAAGTCCCTATTGTTGGTCGGGATAATAATAGCTTGATTTCAAATCATCCATGATGGGGTTGGCAGATAGGGATTGAAAAAAAAAATAGAATCATGAATTTTAAATTTATAATAATAAATTTATTGAGCTTGTTTTGATAATTTTATGATATAATAAATTTTAAATAATTAAACTCTTATTTTAATTTATTTTTTGAGTCATTTTGGTGGAAGATTTTAAAATTCATCTTATATATAATCATTTGTAATCATATACAACATTAGCTAGAATTGTCAATTCAATTAAGTGGCTTATAGCTTTAAGAGGAAACTACAATACACAATTTGTTCTCTAATATCTTAAACTTTAATATAAAGTGATCAATTTATTTTTTAATTAACAAAACTTTGTTCCAGAGCTGTATGGGCCATAATCCGTCAAGGCCCATTTGAGCTTTTGGGCAACAAAATTAAATCATCATAGCCCAGGACAAAGATTGAATCTCATTTATGCTAATCGAATCTCCACTCAGTCAAACATTATAACATATGTTGAATAAACAAAAGTTTCCAAAACAAGAAATTAGGATTTATTTTTTAAAATTAATATAATGATTGGATTATGTAAATAATATATATTTTTTGTTGGTAAGATGGTTTGAATGTGTATAAAGATATTTAAAAAAATATATAATAATTGATATATATATATGTATAATAATGATAAAAATTATTTAGAAAATATTTTGGAAAGATAAAAACATGTTTTGAAGAAATCAATATTTGAATATTTAATTTCATTTCTCATAGACATTAAAATTGTTGAAATGGAAACCAAACTAATTTCAAACATAGTTAGAATTTGGAGGTAAAGCTTTTATTTTGTATGGGTATAAATTTTTATTGAATTTGACGTAGCAAATAGAATGAAATGTCTGTCCACGCTTTTTCTAGAAACACGGTTTCTGAAAATTTTTCCATTTTTTTTAGGGTTAGTTGGTGGTGAATAATACAAGTTGATTGATTGATAGAAATTATAATTGTTGAGTTGGATGAGTTGGATGTTTGTAATAAGCAGTTGAGAGCATCGTGACTCCAACCACACCACACCTTTCATTACACAAATCATTTTCATTCTAAATAATTAATTGCCTACACAATATCAGTACCAAACTTTTTAAATTTTTTTAATGATCTCCATATCCCAATTTTATTGAATTAATTCTGAATCACGAAGACACCTGCCTCTAACACTTTGGAGGAGTAAATCGTGGGATATGCATCAATTCACTTTTGAATTTCCAACAAAAATTGTACATTTTTGCGCACAAAAAGTCCAATTCGTAATAATTGCGTCATACTAAATTCCGACTGCAGAGTCTTACTGGCCGCACAATCATTGCTTCATATCGAAATTCAACCACAAGATACTCTTTAATCTTTATATATATATATATATATATATATATATATATATTCTTTTTTGTTTGGCAAATATTGGTGTTTTACTTATCTAATTTGGAAATAATAATAATAACAATAAAAGTATAGAAATAAAGCATATTCTCACATGCTTTCACTCATGTTTCTATACTTTTAATTTCATTCTAATCTCTGACAAATTAATGGCTGTACACATGTTCCCTCCATATATTTCATATGCTATGTTCTCCTTTCTTTTTCTTTTTTTTTTCTTTTTTCCAATTCCAAGTGGTTTTTTTTTTTAAAAAAAAAATAATATTTTATGTTCACTATCTTTTGATAGAAGCCACCACATAAAAAATATTTTTTATTAATTCAGATAATGTTTTTATTGGCCCACAAAGTCTTTATTTTTTGTAATATTATTAATTTTATTGGACGTTAAATTCCACCGACACCGCACCCAGCCGACTTTTACTCTCCACAAAATTATTTGCCATTTTTAATATTGGCCGCTGAAATTTTCATTCCTTTAACATGGGACATATGCCTTACTCTCCATAAATGCTTCGTTTCTGAAAAGTGACAAAAAAAACATAAATTGGTGTTTTTTTATTTTTATTTTTATTTTGTTTGGGGGGTGGGGGGTCCGTAGTAAAATTTATTGAATATTATGTGGGGAAAAAACAAGAACTACATGTGTGAATTAACGAACATACATATTTCGTAGTTGGAGTTTTTATAAGCTTTTTTCTTTCTTAATTTCATTCAGAACTAAATAAAATGTTTTCATTATAAAATTTACTAATATATACCTTGAGATTTGACTTATATTTTCTCACTTTAAAGTCCAGTTTCATTTAATTTTGAAACATCGAGGAAGGTACTAAAACCTTTATTTTCAATAGGCTATTAAAAAATCAAACTAATCCATAACAAAATCATACCATAATTTTTTAATTAACCAATTTTGCATAATCCCCCAAACATTAATTGAAGTCAACTACAAGGTAATTGCCATAATTACTAGCAAAACTATTTTGAGATCCCCAATTAATTGAACAATTAAAGGCCCAAACTCCCATAATCAACCACTAACTAATATGCAAGTCAACCCCAAGTACGGGAAATAATTTTTCTTTTTTCTAATCTTATCTTCAAATAATTGTCCATCATTAATAAAAAAAAGTAGACAAATTCGAATAAATTCTTTCCACTAACGTAAATAAGACCAAGATAAAGCTAAAGATTCCCCAATCAAATCAAACTCACATCATTTTTTATTTTTTTTTTGGTGATTAAATCTCACAAACCTCAAATATATAACAATGACTAATTAATTGACATTAATAATCCTATAAAAAAAAACAGCAACTATAAAAAGTATGTATATACCACAATTTAAAATTGAAAATCCTAAATACCTTCTAATGACAATCATATAACAAGCAAACAAAATTTTTAAAAACAATGAAAACAATCAAATTGAAAACAAGAAAAAAAAAAATTGAAAATATCATCACACCTTCTGCATGAATTTTACTCAAACTGTCCATTTGATGATCTTGATTCTTGGGTCGACCTTGCACTTCACATTCGAGGTCGTCGCGAGCGTCGCCGTTTTGCCGGTGGGGATTGAAATCTTAATTCCGTCGCAGGTAACCCTAATTCTGAGCTTCTTCGTTTGGATTTTCCCGATCTTCACCTTCGCTTTCGTGTCCAACTGAATCTTCAGCGGCAAGTTCTTGCTCTTCAAGCTGGATTTCAATGGCGAAATGTCGGTGCCGTCGGGAAATGGATTGTTCGAGCTTGAAACGACAGTTCTCAACGTCGTAATGTTTTTTCTGCCATGAGTAAAGCCGGGAAAAGATCCATCGCCGATATCGACATCACCGGAGAGTATTTTCACTGTTATTTGGTCGTAATAGAAGGTGATTTTCTTGTTAGGGTTGCGTGCGGTGAGGGAGAAGTTGAAGGCGGAGGTCAGAGATGTGTCGGTGAGGTTGAATTTGGAGAGCTGAAGAGAGTTGACGGAGAACGAAGGGCGGTGAGGGCGGTAGAGGACATAAAACACCGCGCCGGCGATGGCGGCGAGGAGGAGGATAAGGAGAATTAGGAGAGTTGTCCAGAGGCAGAATGAGCAGCAGCACCCGCGGCGGTGTCGCCGCCGTGGAGGCGGCTGCGGGCGGTAGGCTGGACGCGTGGCGTTATAGAGCTGCGCTTTGTTCACCGGGAATGTTTGATTAGCACCGCCGTTTGCCGCTGTGGGGGCGTCGGGGCCGCCGCCGTTGGCGGTTGGCTTCGCTGATGGGTATACTCTGTCACTCATCTTATTCTGTGCTAATTTTGCTCTCTCTTTGGATTAGTGTTTTTTTCTTTTAATGCATGAATATATATATCAGTTGTATGTATAGAGAGAAGGAATTGAGTGTTTTTAGAGAGAGAGACGGAGATAGAAGAAGAAGGTTTTGGAAGAATATATGAAGATTGAAGAGTGCAGAGGTAAGTGAGAGAGAGAGAGAAGGCGACAAGAACTGCTTAACTAATGCCTAATTACAATTAGCGGCTAATTTACAGGGATAATAGTAGTGTATTACCGTGATGCTAATACAAAGTACCACGTTTTGATGTTTTTGTGTTGACCAAAACCATAATTAGGTTTCTGATCAACGTCAAATTAGGTTGTTGTACACTAATTTACCAATTTGGGGATAAATTCATAATATAGTTCGCACCTAAATTAGGTTGTAAATATTGGTTTTTTTTTTTTATGAATTAAAACTACTTAATGTTAATGTTTTTTAATTACTACAAAATTAACAAATAAAGTGTGTTGTAAAAGAACTCATACTTTATATTATTTATGTACTATCTTCTGAGAGTTGGTGTTAGGATTAAAATCCAATGCCTAACTTTTGATCCAATTTCTTCTCTTTTCCATCATTTTGATTATATGAAAATATCTTAAGGTTTCGTTTGAATAAAGGGATTTTAATTTTGAGGAAAGATCAAGCGATTTCAATTTGAATAGAAAATAGTTCAAATTAGGTGCTAATTTTTTTTAAATTCATTATAAAATAAATTATTCAAACAAGTCTAATAATTTTATTGTTGTGAATTTAAATCTCTAATTCAATCCAAACGTAATCTTTTATGGCTTAAATTATTGTCGCTCCAAATGTTTTTCCTATCTGTATTATTTGATCTATTTTTTAGAATTTAGTTGTCTCTAACTTATCATAAATCACAATAAATACACGAAATTATTTCCTATTCATTATTGAGACGTTTGAAAAATAAAACTCTATTTCTAAAATAATTTATTTTTCGTAAATATCATATCACTTGAAATAATAATTTGATATCATTAACGCACAATTATTAATTTTAATAATTTTTTTCATTTTTCAATTCCCATGTACAACTCCATGTCGAATTAAACATAAAGTAACAAATAAATATTGTTAGTTTTAATTTTTTTTTTTTTAAAAAATAGCACACATACCATTGATGTCAATGCGCCAACATATATGTTATATTTGAAACGTGAATCCATGGCATTGCGTAAGAAGTAGAATTGAGATTGATTTTCAACCTAGAGAGATGCTTGCAAGTTGCACCTCACCCACTATATTGATGGACTATATATAACTTTATTATATTATTGATGGGTGCATGGAATCTTTTTTATTTTATTTTATTTTATTTTTCTCTTGGTTGTGGCTCTGTTAACCACGTGTGAGACTGAACCTTCATTATCCCCTGCATCACATCCCATGTTCTTCTTGTGGGAGATCCACTGCCTCAAATTGCTCCATTCTGGGTCCATGTCCATGTCCATGTCCTTTTTTTTTTTTTTTTTTTTTCTTGGTTAACTATCAAGCATTTTTGCATTTTTTATTAATACAAGATTGACATCTTGTCAATAAAATTTCTCTCAAAATATTTATAATTAAGGAAAATCTCAAATTTGAATCCCATCAAAATATATGAATATTTAGAAAGATTTATGATTTAATTTAAAAATAATTTATTATACTTAAATACTTTGATATATACAACAGTACGATCTCTCGCTGATTAATTTTATTAATTTTTTTTGAATATTTGTTTAATTTTTATTCTATTAATATCTATACTAAACCGTGTTTTACAATTATTATATATGTAATTAGGAAAAGTTGATTGATATTTGATATAATGATATTTTTTTTAACTAAAAAAGAAAAAGAAAAAGAAAAAGAAAAGAGAAAACTCAAGCATAGGCTGGTTGGAGAAGCAGCAAATGAGGAATTTGGTTAAACAAATTGAAGTAAGTGGGAGAGGAACCCTACACCAGTCATCACCTAATTAACATCTATGTTTGCTTTTAATTTCTCCAATCAATTATTGAGAGAATGAAGACTTGGAATAATGGGCCAATAGGGTTTCATTTATTTATTTTTTTCTCATAATCTCTTACTTTTAGCTGCTATTATTAAGTAATAATCATGGCTTTTACATTGTATTAATCATGGCCACCTCATAATTACGCTTTCATTTAGATGCTTCTCCATATTGGGGATTGGGAAGATTGTTTCACAAAAATATGGAAATCAGATAATTGGGGCGTAAATAAATCTAATCGAGTTAAATAAGATATTGTTTAAAATTGATTTGAGATTTTTATGTAATTTAAAATTATATTTGAGTTTGATTTAATTAGCATGATATAATTATATGTATTTTTGTTATTTTTTAAATAATTAAGTAAACTTTTAATTTTATTAAATGAAAAAAAAAGAAAAAAATATTTAAATTTATTGGTTATACTTAACGAACCAAGTTAAAAACGGTTTTTTGATACATTTTTGAGTGTACCTTCCCAAATTTGACAAATTTTCAAGATAAAATGAATGTGTAGCTGACCAAAATAGCCATTTCAAACCTATGGAACAATACTTGGAATCCCAGATGGCCAAAATGGAAACTACGGGAAATTCCTAAATTATGCAATAAATCAGCCCACAATATATTTTCTTAAAAATTAAAAAAGTTGCAAAACCATATGTTTCTTTCTATTAAACAATAGAGCAACATTTTTCAGACCAATTTAAAATGTCAACCTAGGTTTAGTTCGATATACAGAGTTCTGACAACCCACTGGGCCACTAGTTTACATATTTGGGCTTCATTCTATTGGCCAATGTATTAGGATTAGATTGGGATCAGCCCAATTATCTTTTTGGATCAACAAAGGTGGCTTGTCCAAGGGATGTAGTCTTGAATGCATACATCTGACCCTTTTGTTTTCCATGTAAAGAACATATGTGGTTAATTTATTTATTTATTTTTTTAAAAATAAAATAAAATATATATATATATATATATTGAAATTTTATTAAAACCCATATCATAGGCAAGATATCGATTATTAGTAGCTTGTAGAAAATAGTTTGAGAAATGGTTGTTAAAAAGTTTCCGTAGAAATATAAATATAATTTCAAGCTCTACATTTTATTTTTAACGACCGTCAATATACTAACATTTTTCAACAATATCTATATTCTTATTAATTGTGACAAAGTGAATGAAAATCTTGATTTTGCAACAAATCTCGAATAATATAATTATTGTCATAAGTTCAAAAAAGATTGGACTTTAAGGAAGAGGAAGAATTGGTTAGTTTTCCAAAAAAAAAAAAAAAAAAGGGACAAATTTGGGTAAAAATTGTGGAAGTACAAGTGGAAAAGCATGATGATAAAGTTGGGTTATATTGGGCTATTAGCCACTAAAGTTGGGTTGATATGAAATCTCCTTTTTTTTTTTTTTTTTTTGCCCCCCACATCTCATCCTTTCACATTCTTCATTATATTATATCCTTTTCCACTTTGAAGGGCAAAGGATTGATCAACAAAACAACAATTATATTGAAAAAAAAGTAGTAGTCATTGCTAAAACACTTAGCAATAAACAAGAAGGAAGACTCCACTTAGCACTATTACAAAATATATGACAATTCAATTTTATTTTTATTTTTATCTTTTTTTTTTCTTCTCACAGTTGCTTTTTTATATGGTCTTTTTACGTAATTCTTTTATGATATGCGAATATCTAAAATCCTAGCGCGAACAAGAAAAAAAAGAGAAGAAAAAAGCACTGAAAATTGAATATTTTTTTTTATATATAAAACATATACAATGTTTGGTTAAAAAAATATGAGTATCATTAAAAAATCTTTCATTATTATATTCATGCAAAATTTCCTTCAACATTAAACAGAACAAAATAATTATTTAAACATTCTTCTCAATAAAATTTGACCTTTTTCATACTTCAATTATTTGTTCTCTTGCAATGATGCAATTTTACTCCTATAATAATTCACATAATATCAAAGTTGAAATTGAGCAAAACCGCCATTGACTTGTCGGTGACAATTTTAACCTATTCTTTAAGTCGATGGGGGATATTTTTATTTTGGCCAACAAGTATTAATACTTCTAAATGCCAATTAGTAACATAAAAAATCCTTTCATAATTATATTGTTAAAAATATATTCTTCAACACTAAAAAGAACAAACAAAAAAAAACTTTCTTAAAAAAAATCCTCATTTAATCGAACTTCGCTTAATAACACAAAACTTTTTAAACTTCAATTATTTTTCTCTTGCAAAGTTGCAATTTTACTCATAAATAATAAAACACATAAAAAAATGAAAGTTGAAAATTGATCAAAACCCCTTTCAAAAAGAGGGTAAAATTTTCACCGACAAGCCAATGGGGACATTCATTTTCCAGTATAATTGTGGTCAAGTGACATAATTCAGATCCACCACCCCACCTCCATTATTTTGTGATGATAGAATAGAAAACTTGTGGTGTCCAAACACCACATTTCTACAAAACACCTACCTAACTTTGACAGGGTGGGGACATTCCCACAATCCCATGAGAATTCAATGCCGATTGAGTTTTTTAATTACCACATTTTCATTGCCAAATATATATATATATATATATATGTATATATAAACTACTCTTTCCATTACTTATCTGTCAAAAACTATTTTGATAGGGTAGAGTTAAAATATATGAAATTACATTTGTACCCCCACTGCTCAATATTTAGAGAAAGAATTTGTCTAACTTGATGCTTTGTTTCACATTAAGAAGCATTAGGCACTTACTTAGCACAAAAGGGGGTGGAAAAAGGGAAAAGAGGGAGGAGGAGAAGAAAAAGAAGAAGAAAGAGTTTGGATACCAAAATTTTCTATTTCAAATTGATGTTTGTTAGTGAAAATGTTGAAGATTAGATACATTGTAATATGCGCTCATGCTTAGTAAACAAAATAAATAAGTAGGTACCATGCACCAGGATAAATGGTTTAATCAAACATTCTTTATTCTAGTGGATAAATGAATGCATTTTCATGAATAATGGGAATAAACCAAACAAAGGGTCCATAGAAAACTCTCTCATTTCTTTGTCAGAAGTGATTTGTGAGCATGTCAAGATTACAAATATGTTGAAATTTGTTAATTCCTAAATTGGGTTTGGTAGTATCTATTACTATATGCAAATCAAATCAGAAAGAAAAGAATGTTCCATTAAGTTGATTTTTTTGCAGACTTTGACAAATGAGACACTGACTGCAATGCCAGTGGACTATTACTGGAATTATTGGAATGTTGAATAATGCTGATCAAAAGGGTTAGGCTATTTCCCCCATTAAATTAAACAAGCCAAAGATTTCTAAGTTTCAACCAACATATCACAGGAGGACACTAATGCTTTTCTGCAAGATTCAGTATTTAATTTTCTTGATCTTGTAGTTTCTCTTTCATCCCCACCATGAGACTTTAATTCCTTTTCCAAAAGTGATTGGTGAAAGATCGTACTGTTTTTTTCTTTTTCTGTTTTCTCTTTTTCTTGATCAGTTTAGCAGTGACTTTATTTCTAGAAAGGGATACTATTTCACTGCAAACACTCAAACTCTGCAAATCTTACGGAGTTAAACCTGCAAAATTGCAAAAGCAGAACAATTATTTCTTGCATCTACTAAAGTCCTATGTTTCATTTGCCTCACTGTCTGCTCATTACTTCAGTAGTACTATTTGTGGGTCTCTTTCCTTGTACCTGTCCTGCATTTTTGTTGTTCCTTTAAGCTAGGCCCATGCACTGTTATAGTGCATTATGCAGTTTTCTGTTGCTTTCTGTAAAGTTTATTTTCTTGATTGAAATGGAGGGGTTTGGGAGATGAATGATCTTGAGTTCTAATCTTTGTGTCTTCTGCTGGGAGATATGGAGCTGCAATTGAGTTTTCTCTTAGTGGGATTCTCTTTGATTCTCTGTGCTTTCTTATTTCAAGAATCTGCAGGTAATGAGCTCTGCTGATTTTATTGTTATTAGATTGATTTTACATTGAAGATAGTAATAGATCCAAAAGAAATTCATCTTTAGTGAAGTACTATGAATTTTGCTCTGAACGCACTCCATAACCATGCTAATTATGTAGGAGATGGTTTATTACATGGTCTTTTGTTAATTAATCAGATGGTTTCTTTTGATTTTAAAAGTTGAGAATTACTGTTTTCTGTTAGAACTTCCTTATACAGTCTCGTTTTCCTTTTTGCCGGATTTATAATGAAGTCAAACTTCAGCTCTATCTATGAATGCCCAGTGCTTGTTTTATTGGAATTAGATTTCTGTTCAGATTCTAGTTGAGGTTCACAACTTTCAGCAAGAACCCATATTTTCCTGAACTTGTTGGACCCTTCACTCAATTGGAACATCATTCATGATGCAACTCTTCCATTTTGATCCAACGCATTGAAACTTTAATTTAGGAGTCAATATGAGAAGAGGTTCCCTTAGGCCAAATGGATCATACCCTGTCAAGACTGATGGCTCTTTTACACTTGATAAAAGTTTTCTTAAATCTTCACCTCCTTGTGCAGGTTGTTGCCTTTTGTACAGTAGTATGATTAGTGTCTTGCTATGATAACATGTCATTTGTGCACTTCTCCACATGTCTTCTTTGAACTGATCTTTTTCTTTTGTTGGGCTTCATTATGTTGTCTTAACCTTTTTTTATATTGCATAACTTTTTGCAGGTCTTGGATTACCATCATCTTTAGCTTCTGTGCGTCTCCCCATCAAAGTGGAAACCCCTGACCTTAGGCTTTATGGGGGAAGAAAGCAATTTCTATTACAAAATGGTAACTTTTCTTCACTCTTCTCATTAGGTTGCTGTTGATTAATGTCTTACATGTCTTCAAGTATGTTTGGATATGTTGCACATTTTTGCCGCTTTCAGTCTTCCTTGAAAATTTGAAATGTAGAATTTCTAGTTGTTTTGTTATTTTATTTGCCCTTTTTTTTTTTCTTTTTTTGGGTAATATTTCTCACTCAGGCAATTTTAGCTATGCAGTAATGCCATCTGACAAACTGAAATGACCTATTGTAGCCTACTGTTGTGGCCCATATTTCATTTCTTGTTTGAAACGCTGAATTCCATATTTTCTGGAATTTAAGTTCTTGTAAAATTGACATTGAGGGGTGCATATCTCAAATATGCATGTAGCATCATTGAGTACTTTACTGAAGGACCATGATGTTAATAAATTTCTGTATTTGTCATTTTCAATTCTATTTTGTTAGACTTCAAAATCTTGTTGATCCCTTCTGGACCCTGCATATATTAATGTCAATGCTGAAGCACACAATGTTCCATGCACGATGCTGCAACAACTGCTTTGTTGTGATGTGCATCAAAATTCATGTTGAATCTTCAATTGCAAGAACAATTTTGTAAAACTCAATAACTCATTAGATGACTCCTTCCTGTAATGATTTCACTAAATAAATTCCTTTGTGTAACTCTCTATCCCGTACATGCAACAGTGGCCAACTCTCCCCCGCAACAACAATAAAAGAACAAGACTACCACAGTTTAATTTATCATTGACTAGTATTTTCTTATCCGTATGTATCTTTCTTGTTTGGAGAATGTTATTTTTGTTGTTCCAAAACTTCGCATTTTAGTTAATTCCATTTATCCACCATTTTCGAGAAGTGTAGAAAGCCAATTTTGTGTTCCTATCTACTTGATATGTTCCAAGAAAAATTATGTCAAGGCTTGCTGCTGGAACCATGCAAAGCTGGTACAAATTGAAAATAATCAAAATAGCAAAAATGAAAGCGACGGTTATTGTCCATAATTTTCAAATATGTTTATCTAATTGACTTTCCCATAATTAGTTCTTGTTGGCTATAATATAGATCCTGCTCTTTCACCTATATCAACTCACACCAGCTCAGGGCAGAAGGGACATGGAGTGTTTGCTGCAGCACCCCATCTCAAAGCATTCCATGCTCAACCACTTGTATTTCATCCATCAACTAGAGGTATGTTACGAAACTTTCTAGTTTCTTTTTATTACTTTAAATTTAGAGCTTAGAAATGAAAGTGTATCCACTTCTGCTAAGAGGTCAATTTCTCTTTTTTCCAGCCTCCAATCCGAGGAAATTTAATATCTCCAGCAATGCATATGCACCTTCTACACCATCTCCCAGCCACCCTGCCAAAGCAAGGATGCATGGATCTACATCTTCATCATCGGTCTCAATCCATAATAACCACCACTTTGGGAAAAAAGTCCACCACATTGCTCCTGAGCCATATCATGAGCCGCATACTGCTGCTTATAACAGGAAAGGTCAGTTTCTGCCAACTAAAGTACTTCTCTTTTCTTTGATTCTGCTAGTTCAAGTAGTTTGACATTTTTCTTTTCTTTTTGTGAAGGGCCTGCTACCACCCCTTCTCCATCTTCCCTCCCTTCTTCAGAGGGCTGGATTTCAACAGGACCTCTGCCATTGCCTGCAATTCCATCCAATCATGTAAATGGTATGAGGAGATTTGGTTTTCATCCCATACTCCTATTTATGTATCATCCATTCTGAAAATGATTCATGTGTAAACTAAATGTTGACTGTTATCTGTGTCTGCAAGTGCCCAGCCCTTCGCCTACCATTTCTCCAATGAGTTCTATGGTTAGTAATAAGAAAACTCTGCCACCCTTACCAAGTCTGACATTACCACCTCCTCCTCCTAACCAAGGTATGTATGTTGTATGCTTAGTTTCTCTGATTTTCCTTCATTGATTGCTTTAGTTTCGTCATATGAAATAACAATTACATTTTTATCTTGCAGGATGTGTATCTGTAACATGCACTGAGCCACTGACTTATACACCTCCTGGAGCATCCTGTGGTTGTGTTTGGCCCATTGAAGTTAGACTCCGTTTCAGTATCTCCCTGTATACATTTTTCCCCTTGGTCTCTGAGCTTGCTGAAGAAATTGCTGCCACTATCCCATTAGATCGAAGTCAAGTTCGCATTATGGGAGCAGATGCAGCAGACCAACAGCTAGAAAAAACCACCGTCCTCATTAACTTGGTACCTCTAGATGAGATGTTCAAAACTGCAACTGCATTTTCAATTTATAAAAAGTTCTGGAAGAGAGAGATCTCCATTAAGACTTCCACTTTTGGTGTTTACGAAGTGCTATATGTTCGCTATCCAGGTAGCCGCAAGTGCAAATTATTATCGTTAAATATTTTAATAAAAGAACTTGTTGGTGGATCATCATTTCTGAATAGCTGTTGGTCCCAATGCCTATTTTCAAAATGAAGACTTTGCACCTCAGATATAGGTGATATCTGATCTGCTTGGGGGTGAAGCTCAAATCTCAAGTTCAAATGCCTGCATTTGTGTACCTAAGATCTCAAGTATCATCCAACGATCCAATAACCGTGCAGAAACTTGGATACCAAGCTAGCTAGATGACCCTTAGATATGAAAAATAGTTTCACTGTACACAGGCCAAACTCTTCCAAGTTTATATAACTAGATTAAATCTGTTGTTAAGCAATATAACAAGTTGCTCTTATCAGCTGCTTTACCACCCTTAGATATGACAAATAGTTGCACTGTACACAGCCCAAACTCTTCCAATTTTATTTAACATGAGTAAAACTGTTGTTAAGCAATCTAGCAAGTTTCTCTTGAAAGCTGCTTTACCATGGAAGCTGAAAGGTAGATGATTTATACCAGAGAAAGTTTAATCAAGGATGCTGGGCCCAAGTCAATTTATGTCTTTGCTTGCTTTCACAGTTTATTATATTGTTCTGAAATGGAGACACACTTTACTAACAATTTTCCTTGTGAAATCTCACTGTTGTTGTTTTTCTTTTAGCTTCACATCTGTTTCCATATGTTCTCGGATGCATTTGATGTCACCTACATAAATCTCACTATCATCTGCTATTTCCTCTTTAAAATTGATATTATGTATAGCATATTTTTCCTTTTTCCAGTTATTTCTCCACAGTTAATTTACTTGATTACAGTTTTCTTGGAGGTTTACAAGTGGAAATTTGCAGGTCTGCCACCATCTCCACCTTCACGGCCCTCTGGCTCTGCTACAATTGACGTTCAACCTTATCCTGGCAGCAGTAATGATGACGGACCAATAAAACCCTTGGGGGTAGATGTGCCAAGGGGAAGGAAGAATGATTCTAGCAGAAATATGGTCGTAATAATTGTCCTATCATCAGTGACAGCTTTTGTAGTGTGCATGGGATTTATTTTGTTACTTTTGTTAAAATGGGGATGCAGCAGTTGTCTACACAGTCGAAGTCAGCAAGGTTTAATATCTTCAGACCGAAAACCATCAGGTATGGCATGGGATAATATGATGAAACCACAAGTCATATGAACATTTCAGAAGACGACTTTTTATTCTTTCCATGAAGTCGAATAAAACGGAAATTTCAATCATACTATCATGTTGCTTGCAAAGATGGAGCTAGGGGGCGGCCCCCTTCAACTCCCCAAAAATCTTAAATTAGTATAAATTATATATATAAAATTATCAAATTTTAGAAGCCCACCCCCCCCCCACCCCCAAAAAAAAAAAAAAAAAAAAAGAAACAATAATAATATAAAAAATATATTTTTATCTACTGTTTTAAAAAAATTAATAAATCTCGCCCTCAGTATCTATTTTCTAGCTGTGTCCCTAGACTTGCTTGTACCATCAAATAATATAGTTTAAAGAAATTAGTGTAACAACTTCTTGAATAGAGCTAATAATAACAATAACCAGTACATTGAACTCACAGTCCACATGAGTATGAACTGGCAGGTGGTGGTAGGCTGCTGATGTTAAGAAGCAGGCCCAGCTCAGCCTCAATGTCCTTTAGTTCTAGCCTTCTGGCGTGTACAGGAACTGCTAAGTTTTTAGCATTGAGGATATACAGAGAGCCACAGATAACTTCAATACTTCAAGAACTCTAGGGGAAGGTGGTTTTGGACTTGTATATGGTGGCATTCTTGATGATGGAAGAAGGGTGGCAGTGAAAGTTCTCAAGAGAGATGATCAGCAGGGCAGCCGTGAGTTTTTGGCAGAAGTTGAGATGCTTGGCAGGCTGCATCATAGAAACTTGGTGAAACTGATAGGTATCTGTGCAGAGGACCAATGCAGATGCCTTGTCTACGAGCTTGTTCCCAATGGAAGTGTTGAATCTCATTTACATGGTCGGTACAGATTAATGTGCTTTGTTTTGCTCTATTCATTGTTTCTGTGCTCTAGTCTATAAGTCTTTCCTCATACTAAGATATGGTGGTCCTATTTGATGGTACAGGAGTTGATAAGGAGGTTGCTCCTCTTGATTGGTGTGCCCGGATGAAAATTGCCCTGGGTGCAGCCCGAGGTTTGGCATACTTGCATGAGGACTCGAGTCCTCGTGTAATACACAGAGACTTCAAGTCAAGCAACATCTTATTGGAACATGATTATACACCTAAAGTCTCTGATTTTGGTTTGGCTAGAGCAGCAATGGATGAGGGAAACAAACATATTTCAACTCATGTCATGGGAACTTTTGGGTAAGCACTTCTTCATTAAGAATGCCCATTGCCTCTACTTTTTTTTTTTTTTAACTGATATGGGTTAATTGTTCTCCTAATGTGAAGGTCTATTAATAAACGAAAAATGGCATTCTGATCACTGTTTTAGTGTTTCGATGCCTTCTGCCATACTACTTAAAAACCTTTTTGCTTAGACTTACCCTTGGTCGGAAAACTTCCTTCTGCAGTTACTTAGCTCCAGAATATGCAATGACCGGCCATCTCCTTGTTAAAAGTGACGTTTATAGCTACGGCGTTGTTCTACTTGAGCTGCTAACTGGGAGAAAACCCGTGGATTTGTCACAGCCACCAGGACAAGAAAATTTGGTTGCTTGGACTCGGCCCCTCCTTGCAACCAAGGTTGGTCTGGAAACAATCATTGATCCAGCTTTAAAATCAAATGTACCATTAGATAACTTCTCCAAAGTTGCAGCAATCGCATCAATGTGTGTCCAACCTGAAGTTTCTCACCGTCCATTCATGGGGGAAGTAGTTCAAGCTTTGAAGCTCGTGTGCAATGAGTTTGAAGAAACAATAGAACCTATGTCAAGAAGTTGCAGCCAGGAGGATTTCTCTATTGATATTGAGAGCAAGCACAGCAGAATATCAAATGAACTTGTCGAGGCTTTAGAGATGTGTGATTCCACTTTTGACACTAAAGTAGCAGTATCAGCTGTAGATTTAAAGAGTGCATCAGCAGGCTTTCAAGGGCAGGAATCTGAGTCTTTTAGGAGGCAATTCAATTCTGCTCCTTTGAAGATGGGAAGAAAACGAACATTCTGGCAGCGTCTGAGGGGACTGTCCAGAGGCAGCATGAGTGAGCATGAGTATTCATCAAAATTGTAGTTCAAATATACTCTACATATTTTCCAGCAATCTTGCCAAAAATGTTATTCTGTTGTCAATAGTTTGACATCCTATTTTATAAGCTGGTGTCACAGGCAGAGTAATACCAGCTGCAGCATTGAAATTCTAAGACTTTCAGCTCTTCCAGTTGTTCTAGTCTTGTAAATTCCATCTCTAGAAAGGGGGTAAAAATAGTTCTTTTTCGCTCAACGTAAGAAACGAATATTCTGCTTCTCATCTTGTTAAAACAACACAATCTTCATCTTACCTAAAGTGACTCTGGGTTCAATATGTTAGTAAAGTCCGATCACTGTAACTACTGCCTCATATAGTCATAATGGTCTGCTACTGATAACATCTCAACTTAGTGATTTTATTCCCTAAATGTTAAACCTGTCGTGAAGTTCATACACAATGTAGCATAGTTCTGTAGTAAGTTCAAACAAAATTTGGTCGGGTTGAGTCTTATGAAAATTCATCAAACTAAGCTAACAGGTAACAACTTGATCAGATGGTTTGAGATGTTTCATTTTTGCATACTTGGAGTTAAAATGTTAGCAGTGTCTGGTATCTACATGCTTACTTCTCAAATGGAGAACAGGGTTTTTTGCCCTTGTCATTGCCGATTTATATCATCTTTTGACATTTCTTACTAAGAACGATTGATTTATATACGTAGAGAATATGATAACCAGAGGAATCTGAGTAGCTATACCAATTATTCAATGTTCAAATGAAATTCCAACAAGGAGTAAATCAAGATGGTCAAAGAATCATGCTTTAAGTTTTTCAAGTAAGGTATAGCTTGCAAAGTTCACAACAAATGAACAATTCGATCCTTAAAAACTAAGAAAGTTCAGTACTTAGCTAATTATGAAAGGAACCTAAAACACTTTGTAAAAAGAGGGGACATGGGATCCACAATTGCAAAATTGTGCTTGTTCCTACAAGTCCTATAAGTTCGCCTATTTATATCTCGAGCAAATAATGTATTGATCAATACCAACAGAAAGAAGCCGCCCAAACACACACACATATTTATATACATAATAAGAAAACAGCAGCCAGTGATAATGGCGGATGCTATCGTTTCCGTTGTGGTGGAGCGGCTTGCCCCTATCATAGAAGGGAAGATTCGAAACGAAATAAATTTGGTGAGAGGCGTGAAGAAGGAGGTTCGCAATCTTTCCCGTGAGCTCGAAAGTGTCAGAAATGTGTTGGATGAAGCAGACAGGAGAGGATTTAAGGAGAAAAGCGTCAAAGATTGGTTGAAGAGGCTCGAAGACATGACGTATGAAATGGACGACGTGTTGGATGAATGGAACATCGCTATTCTCAAACTTCAGATGGAACAATCTAATGCTGCTGTTGCTCCTAAGCACAAGGTATGTTCCTTCATCCCATCTTCGTGTTTATGTTTCAAGAAAGTTGCTATTCGTCGTGATATTGCCAAGAAAATAAAACAAGTGAAAGCACAACTTGATCTAATTTTGGAGGAAAAAAAGCGTTATGATTTTGTGACGTCTCAGCCCACTGATCCTTCTCGTGAATCTTGGCGTGTTCAATCTACTTCCTTGATCGACTTAGCGGAAGTCCATGGCCGAGACTCTGATAGTGATATTCTTGTGAGCAAACTTGTGCCTAAAGGTGGCAGCCAAGAAGAATTAGGTCTCCATATTTTGTCTGTAGTCGGGGTAGGGGGACTAGGGAAGACAACTCTTGCTCAACTAGTTTATAACGATAGTCGAGTTAAGGAATGTTTTGAACTAAGAATTTGGATATGTGTTTCAGATCCCTTTGATGTGGCTGGGATTGCCAAAGGTATTGTCGAGAGCGTGAAAAAGGGGAGTTCCCCAGATCCCAACCAATTGGAAAAGCTACTACAATGTCTAATAGACTCTCTTTCAGGGAAAAAGTTTCTTCTTGTCCTGGATGATGTTTGGACAGAAGACTCTGCCAAGTGGGAACCCCTGAAAAACTCCCTCAAATGTGGTGGAGCAGGTAGTAAAATTTTGGTGACAACCAGAAATGAAAGGGTGGCTAGAATGATGGGCACCATAGAGAATGAGATCCACCGTTTAGGACAGCTCTCCAATGAAGATTGTTGGTTATTATTAAGTCGCATAGCCCTTTTTGGAAGGAATAAAGAGGAATGTGAAAAATTCCAGGTCATTGGTAAGAATATAGCTAATAAGTGCAGGGGCTTGCCACTTGCCGCAAAGGCTTTGGGAAGTCTTTTGCGATTTAAGAATACATTGGAAGAGTGGGAGAATGTATTGCACAGTGAAATATGGGAATTGGAGGAAGCGCAAGTTCAACTTTTTCCACATTTGCTTTTGAGCTACAATGAATTATCCCCAGTACTCAAACGTTGCTTCTCATATTGTGCCATCTTTCCTCAAGATTTTGTGATTGATGTGGAGGATCTAATAAGACATTGGATGGCACTAGGTTATCTGGGCTCCAATGGGAGGATGGAACTTAGAGGGCGAGAATACTTCAACAATTTAGCAATGCGTTCTCTATTTCAAGACTTGAGGAGGAAACGTGATTTGGATGAGCAGATAAAATGGTGTAAAATGCATGATATAGTACATGATTTTGCTCAATTTCTTAGGAAGAATACAAGTAATGGCGAGGCAGGAATGAAGAAGACAACTTGCCAAGCCTGTAACCCTTTGTTAGTTTCCCGTGTCAGAGAATATCGCAGCTTATTTAGAGATGGAGAAACTCCTCTACATTGTTGTGATTGTCTCACAAGTTTGAGGGTGTTTGATCTACGTTTGTATCGATGGCAAGGAATTCCACAGAAAATTGAAAACTGGATTCACTTGAGGTTGTTGGACGCAACCCATACTGGATTATCGGGGGAAGACACACAAACCATTTGTAAGCTTTATAACTTGCAAACTCTTTTGTTGGGCTTCGGCAATCTAGAAGAGATTCCGAGGGAAATTGGGAATTTGATTCACTTGAGACACCTGAACTTGACATGGAATAAATCTCTGAAGGAGTTGCCAGACAGCATATGTGGTTTGCATGAATTGCAAACTCTTTTGTTGAGCTGCTGCAATCTAAAAGAGATTCCGAGGGAAATTGGGAATTTGATTCACTTGAGACACCTGGACTTGACATGGAATAGATCTCTGAAGGAGTTGCCAGACAGCATATGTGGTTTGCATGAATTGAGAACCTTGAATGTTGATCACTGCACAAGTCTTTCTGGACTTCCTCAAGGGATCCATAGGCTCATAAACCTCCAAGAGCTCCAGAATGAGTTGACTCTTTCTCTAAGGCAGTATCCTCAAGGACTAGCCCAATTAACTGGTCTTCACACACTGAGTGAATTCAGTGGAGGAAGAGATTGGGGTAAGTTGGGATGGTTGAAGAACTTAAACCGGCTTAGTGGATCTCTAGTATTGAGGATCAGATTAAGTAGCGATGATTTGGAAGACGTGGTTGAGGATGCCCGGGAAGCAGAATTGAGGAAAAAGACGCACATTAAGCTACTCACAATAGCGTTTGACGACAGAATGGATGAAAAGGAGGAGTCAGTGAGGTGAGTATGGATGTAATAGATGCTCTGGAGCCGCATCCAAACCTGGGAAGACTAAGCATTCGGTACTATAAGGGCTCCAAACTTAAATTTCCGGACTGGATCGCCCTCAACCAACTAAGGTTTATTCAGCTCTCTAGTTTCAATCACCTGTCGTCGCTGCTGCCTCTGGGAAAACTACCGTGCTTGGAGGAGATTGAGATAAGTGGAATGCCTGTGTTGCAATTTGTGGGACGTGAATTCCTGGGACTAACAACAACAACAACAACAACAGGAGGTATGGATATTGAATCTTCATCTTCATCAGTGGCAGCTGGTACTATAGGGTTTCCAAAGTTGAGGAACCTGTCATTTTTCGACTGTCCCAAATGGAAGGAGTGGGAGGACATAACGGACGAGGAAGAAGATTCTGCAGCCGTGTCGTTAATGCCTTGCCTGAGGATGTTGATTATCAAACGCTGCACCGGCTTGACGTCGCTACCACATCGCCTACTGCGTAAGGCGTCGTCGTTGGAGGAGTTGCGCATTCAAGGTTCAACCCAGCTAAAACAACGTTATGGTGACAAGGAGGGTTCCCCCTGGAAATCCATATCCCAGATTAATCCACGCCTTCGGCTTGTTTAAACAGAGGAATAAAATCACAACAGAAAGATTGAGATTGAGAAATTGAAGGCATAACAGAAAAAGATTCCAAGGATACTCAATTTTTTTGAATTAGCAAAAAATATTTTTGTGTATAAAACTATTCTTCTTCCTCATGGCCTGTGCCTGTCGCTGCCACTTAATTAATTCAATATTCTTTCAACTATGGATTCAAGTTTTCCTTCTTCCATCTTTTATAATTTTTTTCCCACTATTTCCGACAAAGATTGTCCCTTGTGAGTTTTGATACTTGTCTTTTTTTCTTCTGGTGTTGATGATATATATGTAACCAATTTTTACCTTTTCAATTCTTCTTTAAAATTTGTAAAAATGGTAAGAAACCCAAACCAATTAAAATGGTATTAAAAAATAACTAAATATAATGCAGTATAAATAAAATCCTAAGATGCAAAATGGTAATTTGATATAGTGCAAGATCTTTTGTTAGTTCTAATAAAAGTGGCACTAGCAAAATAAGATGCAAAAGTAATAAAAGATTTTTTCTTTACTACGATTTCTTTCAATTATATTAGGCAATAATAATGATATATATATTTTACAATGGAAAAGAAGTCAATGAATACAAGTTTTTATCAACAAAGTTTATTAAATATATCAATGCATTATAGATGACCAAATTGAGTAATTTCACATGCTAATAATTACAAAATATTTTTTTAACTACTTGATACTCAATTTTTTTAATTAATATGATATTCAAAATTAATCGAGGGAAAATATTGAAAAGATATCATAAAATGTTATATTTAATCAAAAACTTTCAAGTAAACAAAATTATTATTTCTTTACCAAAATTAAATACAATACCATAATATTATTCATAACTACTACTTATTAATTTAGAAAATATATAAAGTCAAACTTATCGACCAGCTTACTTACTACTCTTGTTCACTTTTCTCTCCCTCACTCCTAACAAAAAAATATAACCAAAAAAATATACAATGTAGAGAATCTATAAGACATTAATTTTTTTTTTATTCATTCATTAACAATTACTGAATGTTTTTATCATAATACATGATATTAAAGTTAACTCAATCCACGAGGTTTGCATTTTTGGGAAAAAAGTATTCCCTTAAGTAATTAGAACAATGATTCCAAAAAAATATATATATTTAAAGAAATATAAAAAAGGTGATAAACTAAGATTCAAATTTTGAATCTCTCCAGTTGTACAAAAAAGTATCTTAATTTAATAAATAATAAGAATATATTTTTAAAAAATGAAAATGAGTGCCCTAAAATATTTACCTTCAACAATATAAATAATATTGATTAACTTTTATGTATGAGAATTGTTTTTCAAAAATAAAAGCTTTCAAAATGAATATTCTAAAACAAAAATAAAATCAAATTAAATTCTACCTTCTTCAATAACTAAAGAGAATATACTATTCAAATATGAGAAAACAATGAATACCAATGAAAAAAAAATTAGTTTTTAAAAGTAAAAGATTAAACTTAAATCCAAGTTATAAATACTTTTATATCTTGGAAATAACTGTATAAATTATAAACATCAAGCCAGGGTCATCCTCTATAATGCATAATTCTGGGCGAAAAAATGTGAGACCAAAATTTAAATTATAAAATTCAAAAAAATATAGAATACATATTATTATTATTATTATTATTATTATTATTTAAGTTGGAATTAATTTAGCAAAAATTGAGATAAAAGTGATTGGTACAGATACCAGGGGTATAATCATCACAAATACATGATTGGGGCCGTAAATTAGGGGGATACATCCCACAGAATTGTTGACAAAAGCCCATTTTGCAAGGTTGTGTGCAGCCTTGTTACCGAGCCGGGGTATTGGCGGAGAAGGATGCCCTTCCTATTTTCTGTTTATATTTATGAATCAATAATATAAATTCATGGTATTTGTAGTAGACTCACGAATTGATTTCCGACACTTTCACCTTTTGGTTTATATATAAAAGGAATACTGTGTACCTAACAGTCATTTAATCATACACTATCTACGATAAATGAATAATACAACATATTATAAAATGACTGTTGTGTTATAATAACATTCGAAATTACCTATCAACCACAAAAACTCATTTTCATTGATATACAATATGTGAAACAAAGTGTAATGAATTGATAAAACTAGTTTTAATCGCCCTATGACTTTAGTTTGTACTCTACTCCATATCAAGAATAATTGAATTTGAGTTTAAGTTGAAGTCGAAGTGTTATTTGGGCTAGGCTTCTCCACTCATGCCTAAAAGTCAAACCTAGCTCGCGAGCTAACTTAACCATAGTTTCAAGTTATTGAAGCAGTAATGATTATTAGATCTAACTTCATCATTTGCTGCTACTTTTTTATGATCTATCGTACTGAAAGTAGCATCAACAAAAGATCTTTTATGGACAGATCTTTGGAAAATTCTAAAATAAAAGAAAGGAAGAAAACAAGTTCCTTTCTCTTTTCCTAGTTATGTTTAAAAAAGTAAGGGAAATTGCATAAGAAACTCATGGTGAGAAAGATGTGGTGGTAGAGATAGTACATAGCAGCATCAGGAGAATTGATACTGTGAATACAACAGACTGGAACTTGACGATTTTCACATCATCAATTAGGAGGCCTGTCTCTCTACATAAAATTGCTAGCAAACAATAGGACTAAAAGAATTACTAATTTTTCCTGTAACTTAACACAAACAGAACCTCTTCTACTTGTTATTGGGGCTGGTCCTCAAGCTTCAGCTGCTTTGCCTAATCTCTCTCTCAAAATCTTCACTCCCATGTACCTGCATTTGTGCATTTTAGATGAAACAAGTCAATTTGGATTGTTTCTTGCCCTTGTCATGTGACACTTGAGAAGAGCATATTTTTGTATGTTTTTAGCATATTGAAAACACTAGTATTATGATCTTACCGGCCCATCATCATGACTGTGGCTTGAGGATTAGTTCCTGGGGATTCAGTGAAAGTCGAACCATCAATAACACGGAGCCTTTCAACTCCAATGACCTTATAATCAGGGCTCACCACCTTGCCCACATGGCACCCTCCATGGTAATGCCAAATTGTAATGACAGTGTCTTTGCAGAACTGTTCCAGGGATTTTGTGTCGTTGGTATGTTTAGGTATAAGATTAACATTAGCTTGAACACTCATGTTTAGCAGCTTCTCCACCGTGTCCTGGTCACGCTGTGCATAGTTGGCAAAGTGCTTCGACCTCAGAATCTTCTCCACGACACGTATACCGTCTACACATCTTGCTAAATCAGCCGGATGACTGAAGTAGTTGAAGGTGACTGAAGGGTTGTCGTTAATATTCGTGTTTATCAGGCTAATTTGACCTGTTGACAGGGGCCTGGCAATCTTTTCTAGGATGAAACCTCCCTTAAATGCTTCATGTGGAAGGTTTCTCTTTCTTCTCCTGTAGTCATGAATTGCTTCGTGTGTTCTATGCTTCGGAGGTATTGTTGACAGCTGGCCTATCTGTTTATGTAACAAAGCACAATTGAAAACGACATTTCGAGCTAAAAAGATGCAATTTCTAGTTGGGGAAAAAGTGTTAGTGGAGAATATGACTCAAGCAAAATGAAGAACAAGTTCTATTACCAAAAAAAGAAAAAATCCTTATTCACTTTTGTTACTGACCTCAGCTGAAGCAATTCCATGGTCCCAATGGATGCTATCAGAGGACTGTCCAAAACCACTGCTGGCTTCAATGTACACTCCCAACTTGGTAATTCCCACAGTTTGTATCAGGGACTGCTTGACAGGCGTTTTACTGGGCACAAAAATTGTGTTTAGGGGGTTATCAGACATGCCCTTTCCCACAAATTCATTGTCAAGCACAACAGAAATGTTAAACTTTTCGAGCTCTGCCTTCGGCCCAATGCCACTGAGAACCAGCAGATGAGGGCTCCCAATTGCACCGGACGACACGATGATCTCACTCACGGATCTCTTTGAGAGAATTGCTTTGTGTGTCTTCCCATTTTCATCTTTGAAGATAACTCCAACTGCCCTAGGCCTTTTCCCTGTTATTAACAGTGAACAATCACCATATTATTATATATCATTATAATTTATTTGGCACTCTACATGCACAATTCAGTTTTCCCTGCCTCGCCACCCACAGAGTACAAGAATCATGACATCAAGCCCTGATCTTACCAGTTGATCATGATTTGCTTATTATTTGAGGACATTATAAGCTCAATGTAGTTCTTTTTGTGGACCTACCTGTTGTATCAAACTCAATTTTCTGAACTGTAGCATGTACTAGAACATGGAGCTTTTCAGGATTAGCAGAGGCAAGAAGCTCAGCAGCAGTGTGGCGGCGGCCAAATCTGTCGAAGATGGTTCCACCAACTTTGGTTCCATACATGTGATCATAGGTGAACCCATTGAAAGGTGAAATCCCAACTTCTACAAGGCTATCTCTTACTGCTCTCTGCCATGGCACGAGATCTGGCCGATGAACAATTTGCTTCTCAATCCAGGGGTATGACTCGTTCACAAGTTTAGCATCCCAGCCTATTCTCTTAATGTAACTGCAAGTCACAAGATTTCAGCATTAACACAATACTCATTTCTAGTTTTCTGTTAATAAGTCTCAAGAATCAAACTCTGGTGAGTCTTAGCTACTTTTCAGGTAAAGAAAATACAATGCTCCTTTGAAAAATAAGGAAATTCAGGCCCAAATCTGGTGCAAAATTAAGTTTCCTATATTATAGTCCCAATGCAAAATCTCATTTTTCTACTCCACTAACAACTCATGCTATAATCACTCAAAGTGAAACCTTAACCACGACAATGTATGCCGCACATGAGCTGTAATGCACGATCATGATCATAACTGGACATTCTTGAGTGCTAGCAATTCATTTTTCTTATTCAAAAGAAGTCAAATCTAAATCAACTGAAAGGTGTAAGCCAGTTTACAACATGATTCCAAATCTGGTAAATAAAAAATTCAGGAAAAGAAGAATTTGCATTCAATGCCAATGGTGTGTGAGTAGTTAAGCTGTTATAAATGAGGTTCAACCTCTAGTGTTCTTTTTTGCTGTTCCACTTCTATAAATGTGTCTTTCTGTCTACCTAACCAATCACAGGCTAAATAAGACCAATTCAAGAATTTATTAGCAGCAACAAAGAAAACCAACAACTGGAAACTTATAATAATTTTGAAATTTGAATGATAATAACATATTTTTCCAATCTCCCTTTCCAATCTTGAATGACTATCACCCTACCGAAGGATCATGACCGAGTATAATGGTATTTATAGTCATGATTTTCTGATTGGACACTAATCAGTTGTCCCATGGAGGGCTTAATTAGTTTGACATGAGGTTCAAGATTATGTTTGATTGAATCAAAATAATGATTTGACAAGACATAGACATTAAAATAAATGCATCAAATCCTAAGTAGTTCTTGATAGTAATGGCACAAACCTAACCCCAAGTGTCTGTGATAATGACTCCACACAATGAGCAATGGCCAATCTCAAAAACAAAAATTACTTGTTTAAAATTCTCTCTTCTTTTATTGTCTTCAGATAAAATAGAAAAAGAAATTAAACTCACATATCTGTTTCTACTGAATAATTCACCTTTTAATTGAAAAATAAACACCAAATATGTAGCACTTAGTGTAGAGTAGGATTTAACTAGTTACTTTACTCATTAGCTGAAATTCACATCTAATGTCAATAAGAAATTAAAGAAACAAGTACATGGTCAATAATTTTTACCCCAAACAAGTAAAAAAGAAAGATTCTTAAAATTGATGTACGTAAAATGTGATCAAAATACTAATCTGAAATTTTTTTGTTGAAAAAAAGAAAAATTGAGCAAATTTGTGTCCCAATGTGACACCATAAGTGTCTAACCTCACAACACTAGTACACCATCAAACAAAAAGAACTAAAGAAGAAGAAATTAATCAAAAAAATTTGGGGAGTTGTACCTTGCGCTTGCCCGGGTGTAAAATCCAGCATTGATGCTAGTGCCACCGCCCAAAACCCTGGCCCTAGAATTGAACACCCCATCGGTGGAGATGAACATCTGCGACGCGGACGTCGGCGAAATGTCCGCCAGAGAAATGTGGAAGTTCTGCATGAATGAAACATTCGCATTCGCAAATGGGGTCCCTCCTCTTTCCAGCAGCAAAACGGTGTAGTTCCGGGAGAGTGTGGCGGCGAGGGGGCATCCCGCGGTGCCTCCGCCCACAATTATGTAGTCGTAGGAGGAGGAGGCGCCGATCCACGCGGCGGAGGACGGCTGAGCTGAGAATGAGCTGGCGGGTTTGATGAAGGGATAGCGGTATTGGGCTGGATGGTCATCCTGCTTACCTGCATTAGCAACATTTTTTTTTAATGAGAATTATCGGGATTGTTGGTAAAATTATTCCTAGCTAGATTGAAAAATATTTTTGGTAAAAAGAAAAGGTGACAGAATTCATCAAGGAAAAGGGTGGCAGAAAATGCATAAAAGTTCAGCTATTTTCTTGATTATAGTGTTAGTAGCAATGGGTTTGAATTTGTTTCTCTATTTCTTGCTCTTTTTTGAGAAAACACACACTTTGTGTGTGTGAAAGAGAGGGAGAATGAAGAAGAATGAACTAAAGTTGATGAAAAATACAAAAAAGCATTAATCTTGGACAAGAAAAATCCACTTTTGTTCCTATTGTGAAACATTCTGAATTTATTGCTACAAATTAACAAAGAGACAGACATAAACATTCCAAAAGAGGGTAATTGCACAAAACTGAAAAACCAACCTTGACTTAAGAAAAATATACACATAGTGAATGTGTGTGCGTGTGTGTGTGATGGAAAAGAAAGAAAAGAAAGATAGTGAGAAACAATTAACCAAAGCAGAAGAAAAGAAAAAAGAGAGATGGGATGAGAATTAACCTTGACAGAAAGTGAGCACAGTGGTGAACCATACAAGTAAACACAAATAAAGAGCTGCACAGTCACCACCACCAAGCAAAGCCATTGGGAGGCAGCCAAACAAACACAGAAAACAACACGCACAACACACACTAGTTCAATTCAATTCACATTCCAAACCCTCCCTGCAGGGATCCTAGTTTCTTGATGTGGCTTTCTCTGGTTGGCCTTGTTCTCTGTGTATCTATATATTTTAGACACTATCCTCTGCACACACAGACTACACACTTATATATATATGCACACAAAAGAGTGATCACACAGACACAGACCCTCTATTTAACTAATTAATCTACACATGCATGCATTAATCAGAGAGGTAACTATAATTTATAAGGCTACGAACAATTATTTTTGGTGGGATGCTTTGTGTATAGTATGAAACAACAGAAGATTGAATCATGATGCTTCCTTTTTTTTTTTTTTTTTTTGTAGAGGGTATATTAAATGTCACAGAAATCCCAACTGGGAAAATGGCATTTATGGAGAAATGAATGCCACGGTTGGAGAGGTCATCAATGCATGCGCGCCGTTTGGATTTACACAATGCTAACTTTTTATTATTGTTTTTCCTCATAAACATACATACGGACAGCTCACAAAAGCCAGCCTGCATTTTCTGCTTAGACTGATCATATAAGGAGCTCTATCCACAGTAATAGGCAACATTAAATCTAACCAACTAATTTTTTTTTTATTTTTTTTTGTGTATACATATATGAATTTATGTATATATAAAAATAGCTGGTATATTATAATAGTGTGTATATAATAATATACTATTATGTGATGAAACCATGAAACTGTTTGCTGGTTTGCAGGTCTGCCTTTATTCCTACATGGAAACTGCTTGTGAATGGAATTATCTTGGGCCATGTGTTGAACTAAATTTCTCTATAGCAGTTGTAGTAGTTTTCTTGGAATTCTTTAGAAGAAGGAAAAGAAAATGGAAAAAAGAAAAGAAAATTACTATATATCATAGGCTAGACCTTCACTCTTTTTTCACCTCTTTAATTTAGAAAGTATTGATTGATTAAATATTTCCAAATAAATTAATTAGAATAGTTGTTGTTTACTGAAAAATCTAAATTCCTTGATTATTCCTAGACAAATAATGGAAATTTGACAAAAAACAATATAACTCAAATTAAGGAAAGAAAACAGAATTAATTGACAAGGATGAATTTTAGGGCCAAAATTTGGCTAGAATATGTAAGTTGAAAATTGACATTCCATCATTCTAATGCATACAAGAAGCTTTGCATTTTGAAAGTAATGGAAAACGAATGGGCTGATAACTATGTTGTTGATATGCTGTGTTTGAGTGAAAGACTGATAATAAATCACAACACCACAAATATATTTTCTTCAAGTTCAGTAATAAAACATTAGGAAAACACAAGATGTATAACTTATCCAAATAATATTCATGCAATTAATTAATAAATTCACGACGTGTAAGATATTATAGATCACTTGAACATCAAGATGAGAATAGCATAGACGTCAAGTCGAATATCATGTAACATATTTAAAAGAAAAAATCCACATTTAAAATTGATTTAAAGTAATTCTTAAGGTGCCCTTACAACAAGAAGTCCTATAGGACCAAGCCAAAAAAAAGGTGCCTTATATTAATAACTTTTAAAATCAAAATCCTAGTCAATTATCAGTCACTCAAATCTCAATGTATAATAGGTTAGGAGAAATGGAGTCTGGACCATTTGCATTATTTGAATCATCCAAAAATTGATATTAATACTAGCTAGTATTACACAATGTAGAGAGCCCAACTGGCCATATTTATTATCAGAAAGTATTACCAAATCATTTCAATAATCCCTCTTTTGAACCAAAATATATTTAGAGCAAACCAAACTGTGTGCAATACCACCCCCACCCCCACCCCCACCCCCACCCCCAAGTGTGGTACATCTAAATTCCTTAATAATTACTAGAAAAATTAAGGAAATTTGTCAAGAATAATGTTACTCACAGTTAATTCCTTAGTTGTTACTAGACATATTATTGAAATATGTCAAAAAATAATATTACTTGCAATCAAGGAAAGCAAAAATAACTCATTGACACAGATAAATTTCATCCTATGGGTATGAAGCAATGTGCCTGGTGTGCAACTCAAAAAGAACTTATTGTGCAGACATTACAGTAAGTACATATAGCTTTCTTTCGTGTGAAAAAATTAGTGTTATTTTTTATGTCGTGATAAATCCTAATTAGTTTTTTGAATTTCTACCGTTTAAATACTTTAAAAACTCATGTCCTGTAGTTGGCCACATTTTAACTCTACTATACCTACACTAATTAAGAACGTACTTCTCCATAATTTCAAAACATGATTCTTATCATTTATTTCATTGCTTTTCTATCATTTTTTATTCCACAAAGTAAAATAAGTAAATAATAAATAAATAATAAGATAAAATATAAAGAAAGAAAAGAAAATTAAAAATGAAGAAACATCCATATTCCAAATGAATTATTAGTCAATTTAGACCTGAAGTGATTTATTTTTGTGTAGTGGTATTTGTAAGCCTGAAGAGCTGGAATATATAAGTTGCAATTATATACACTGTGTATACAGAAATTTTTTATGGATTTATACTTTTACGTATAGTTTCGGCATTTTCCAACTTCACAGCACAAGAAGAATAATAGAAAATGTTCCTTCAAGAAAATAAGTCTGTCTTTCACAAGTCAAGCATGATCATCTCTTTGTGGTGGAAGACCACTATACATATATACATACATACATATATTTATCTATATTATATATAAAAATGTTAACTTTGTAAAAAAATCCATGCATATCCTTATAATTCAAATAATCTTGTGAAGAATAAAGTTCTATTAGAGAAGAAAAATATTTAAACATGAAGATGCAATAACAAAGTAATTACTTAAATATGAAGATGAGAATAACTAATCATTTAGAAGTCGAGCCGAATTTTACCAAAAGAAAGAATCTATATTTAAAAGTGATTTAAAGTAATTCATAGGGTGCCCTTACAACAAGAAGTTCCCTAACTTTGTTTTTAAGTCCTATAGGACCAAAAAAAAAAGGGGTGCCTTATATTAATAACTTAAAAAATCAAAGTCCTAGTCAATTATCAGTCACTCAGTTTATACTAGGTTAGCAGATATGGAGTCTGGACCATTTGTATTATTTGAATCATCCAAAAATTGATAAGGGTACTGGTATAACACAATGTAGAGAAGCAAACTGGACATATCTATACCCATCCCTTGTAACAAAATTAAAGTAATATCCAAATCAGTTTCATGATTCATTAATTACTTCCCATCTCTCTTTTGAACCAGAATATACTTGGAGCAAACCAAACTGTTTGCCCCCCCCCCCCCCCCAACCCCACCCCAACCAACCCACAAACACAAAATAACAAGAAATATAAATGAATAGTTAACTATAGTCAAGAGATAATTAATTATAGAATTTCATCATTGGAGCAAGAAATATATATATTGTTTTCTTTTTATTTTTCTTTAATTGTAATTAATTAATAACATTTGATAATTTACCAATGTAATGGTTTTCAACTACTCAAATATTTTGTCAAACTCTCCGTAATTACTCTTTATTTGGAGTTGAATAATTGAAATGAAGATGTTGTGAAAGCATTCTAAATTTTGGATATTGCAATCATACACCTTAACTTTTTTTTTTTTTTGTCTACAAATAAATTATTTTAGTTTTTCCATGCTAGACTTAGAGGTATATTATTTTCCCATAAATAGAATTAGTGAGATTACAATATATATTATAATTTATTATATCTATCATTTTGGCAACCTGTGTTTACATAGAGAATAAAAAAATGCTGGCACATAACAAAACATGCCTTTGATGTACATTGAATACACTGAACCCCAACTCAAACCTGCCACATTCACTACACAGACAAATGCACATGAAAACTTGCTATCTACCCAGCTGGAAATAGCTCTTATGAAATTTAATTTCAGATTATTTAACTTTGTATACTAAATTTAACATCTACTTAGATTTTCTACACATATATTGTACGGGGTTGGGGGGGGGGGGGGGGGGGGGGAGTTGTGTTCATTTAGAAATTTACTGACAAGCCTGAACAATGAAAATATGTTTTGCAGAACTGTATTTTTACCTCATTTTCATCTCTCGAATGTGTCGTCCATGTTGCAAGAACGAGTATGTTTTGGCATTAATTTCATTTTCTGTAATGGGACCAAATATTTGAAATCGGGTCACTATTGCAAGTTTTAGTATTTATATTTCACATTGATTTCGGAAAAAAACATGAATTATGAGAAAAAGATGTTGAAAATATTTTTCATAATCAGACTGTGGAGCCTCCCAAATAATTCATAGTATGTATCATATAGATGTGGATGTCATTAACATGTAAACAAACATTCAAAGATAAAATAATTTCTTGACTGGTTGAGATTTGATCACACTTCAATTTGACATCTCATCTGCTTTTCTTCTTCCAAGTTTGCTGACTGCACTGATTATCCTTTCTTTCCAATTTTGGTCCACTGTTTTACACTTTGTGGGTTCTGCTAAAGCTAATAATCTGACATTCTTGCTTAAAAGGAAACCTGTCATGCTTGTTTGGTTCAAGATTGATCTTGATCCTAGTGGATTGAGTTGTACTTGAAACAGTAGATCACTTGTATCTCATAGTGGAGAAAAGGGTCTCCAGAACATATAAGAATTTCAGAACTTGTCTTAAGATACAACATACTCGATGAATCCATGTAAAGACACTATATCATATCACCAAGAAGCTGACACACAGCCTTCTAGTAATTAGGGTTTTGAGAGTCATATGAAGCCTGTAGTGAACATATATATTAGTCTAAGCATTTCACGATATATCCGAAGACATAATAATATGTTGAAACTCAGCATTCAAATGAATTTTTATGATACTTTAATTTGGGCTAGTAAGTGTCTTGTCTATGGTTTCTTTCCCATATTGAAGTGCATGCAATAGTCCAATAATATCATTTTTGAGTCTTAGCCTCCTAACAAATTGTCATGTGCTTCAAATGAAGATGTCTAGTAATTAAAGATCCTTTTCCTGCCTCAACTGACTCCTCAACCTCAACCATTAATACTCTCTTTTGTGTCCATCACTCATATTTGCATTGTGTTCAATTAATGTGGTGAAACTGCTAGGCTGGAACAGCTAAACTGCAGCACAATGAGAGGACAAGATATCACTAACCAGAGAGTTAAAAGAAATGAACAAACAGACAATGCATTAATATATAGTAAGGGCAAATTTGTCGTTCTATCATTTGTATCGTATCCACGAACACCTATTATTTTCATTAAATTAAATACTATCGAGATGAATATTTTAAACATTTCATACTTATTATCTAGCTGTGACAAATCGACACTGGCATTTCTAAAAGATTTTACCATGAAATAATAAATTCAATAAATGTAATTAAAATGATCAGAGATCAAAGAGTTTATTAAAATTTTAAAAATAAATTAAAAATTTCTTGTTTTCATTAAAAGAGTTCCTAACATTTTATTTTGTAAGCTTCTAAACTCCTTTTCTGAGAAATTTGTCAAATATATGAAGATATTTTATAAAAAAATTCAAAACCTCCTAGTCAAGGAGGTTGACAATATACCGAAGTGGCTGCCCAGATGGTGAAATTGCATCAAGTATTAAGCCATTGCTTAAGATTCATGTGATTTAGATGGATCCTGAATTGTACACCTACAAGGTGATATCAATTAGAATTCCAAGAATGGCAGTATCAGCTTTATGGAGGTCCACACGGGGACCAATTTCAGCTGGAAATCATAATTTTTTGAGTATGGAGAAAATTATGAAATTTGAAGAAAATTAGAGAAGCATAACAATAACCCTTTGAGTTTATTGCAGGTCCTAGATTGGAGAATATAAATGAAGGTGAGGTTTTGTTCCACTTGATGGAGGTGGTTGACAAATAACAAGAAGCCCTAAAGCCATCCTACCCCTTGTTTTGAATGTATAAATCTAGGTAATTTTATTCCCCACTAAAAAGTAGTTCAAATTCTAACTTAAAGATCTTACACCAAACCTATGCACATTTTGCACAAAATAGAATCCCTCAAAAGAAAAATGTTGTTCCAGGCAGAATGAGATTTTTACACTATTTATAATATATCATTCAGCTATTTATCTTCATACGTGTAGTAAATACACTAAAATGGGAATTTTCGTTCTTCTATTAAATGTAGCTGAGCTCGGGCCAAGACCAGAGATTCCTCTACCAAATCAAATCACAAGCTGAAATCAAGCCGGAGCTTGAAATATTGAGCTTGTTATCTTCTAAACTCAGACTAGCTCCCTGAATGTTTGTCACATTTTCACCCGATGATGAGATCCAATTAATATACTCATAAACAGACACAAAATCAAGGTTCAATCCATTGAACATATGATGTAACATCATGAAATAGCAGCTAAGGTTTTCACCTTATAAGTAGCCACAGCTTAATCAGTAGAGAATAACTGCCTGTACATTTTAAATTAATCTGTGCAATTAGATGATTATTGAGATGTAAACTGAAATTTCAACCAGGAAAAACAAGGATGAAACACACACGGAATAAGAAACGGAAACCATAAGATCATGGCAAGGGTTCTTAAAAAAAAAGCAGCTATTCGATGTCTGAAGCCAATCAGGAGAATCATATTTCTCACGTAAATACATAATGGTTAGTAAATTCCCAGTTTCATTTAATACATACTAAATTTAACTTCTAATGATACAAAATTGAAGGCAAAGCTGGACTATCACAATCAAGGCCAGGTTAGTAAAAGCCTTGTAGATTACCACCAGACAAAATAAAACTATTGATGGGGCAATTTTCTTAACAAACCAGCCCCTGTATAAGACACCTACACCCAAATTAATGTCTTCAACATTTGTTCATTGCTAGCTGCTAGAGAGTAAACCCAAGAAACCATAAGGGTGTGCTGCATTATGGTTCAAATAATTATAGACATGGCCTCAAACAAGAGTACGTGGCAGCTTACTGCGCTTTGTGATGTGCAGAGGGACTAGAGTATTCATTTCCATTTTCAGATGAAGTTACCTCAGAGGAAGCACTTGATGATAAATCACTATTATTATTTGTACCACTTCGGAAGCTCTTTGCTGGAAGTGGAGGGTTGTGCTGAGGATCAGCATTAGCATGCCTTTGGCCCTCCTCAGCTAGTTTTCTGAGAAGATTCATGACAGTAGGGAGAAATTTGGTGGATATTGAGAGAATTCCAGGGAGCTGTAGGCGTGCAAATAAAGATATCAGACCTCAATAGGAAGGACCAATCCATCTTATATTATGCTTCTCATGAAGAGAAGCTAAATGCACATTCAAACAGCATTTGGTTTAAATTTGTTGCAGAAATGCTCCCCTAGTTCAAAAAACAAGAAAGAATCTTTTGCACAACCCAACTACTACTAGCGGAAAGAAGTAAGACACATATAGGACATGCAAAGAATCAATAGTTCAGATAGCTGATAGTACAAATTTTGCTTCCAGAAACTTCAACAATTAACTCCTCAAAGCCATCACATAGATTTAATGTTCCATATCAGTTTAAATGTCCATGTCCGACCCAGAACAATAACCAAAAAAGCTGAGGAGATCCTCTGCTTCATCCACATAAAATTACAAAGTAACTTTTATATGGCCAAAGCAAAAAGTGTATTCAACAAATAAGTCACAGCTGAAATTAGATATTTCATAGGAAAATATGGCAACTGATCGGAGTAGCAGTTTGTAAACTAGAGAAAGATAACATTTATAAAAACTTCACTTACAGCTCCATTGCGGAATTCACCAGAGATGTCTAATTGCACCCAAAGGGCTTTTATAAGCAGAAAAGCAACAAAAATGACGCCCAAATACAAAGGATTTCTGTCAAAAGAAACCGTGGCAAGAGTAAAATCTGTAAGTAGCTGACAATGAAACACACCATGCACCCATACAGCAAACGGGCACCCAAAAAGATAGAATAGAAAAAAAAAATTATAAAGAAAACAGAAAATTGACCCAGAGACATTTCAACATTGGGTGCAGTACCTCTGAAATAACCCTCCTCCCAAACAAAGAATAAATAATAAGATAGTAAGTACCTCAAAAGGGTCATAAATTCATTAAAACCCAAGACAAGTAAAGCGACAATTGCCCATGGAGGTGGTAACCAATTGTTGTTTCGCCTGCTAGCCTCCTATAGTTGAGAAATAAGTAAACATTAGTAATTATCTATGAAGCACCAGCCAACAACAATTGAATCAGAAACTTACTATAATAAAAAAGCATACAAACAGAAAATCTAGTCCCTACAGAAGTATTACAACATGACCCATGCATAACACCATGTATTTTAAAAGCATTACATATGGAAGTTTACCTGAGCAGCAATGGCTTGACTAACAGTATACTCAGTCTCAGCTTTGAACTGCCTCCACAAAGATTTACACTGGACCGGTGTTAACAAGGTTTTTGATGATGGAACCTGGGTAGTGAAATTAACCATAAGCCAAGTATGGTGCATGGAGGTGACAAACTACATGCAGGCAAGCGCATTGAAGGCCCACCAGCTTGAACATGTGTGTAGATAATGCATAGTTAAAGCTCCAGACTAGATCATTAGAAGTTCTAAATATAAGCGACCAACATCAATTCAATTCAAGATGAGCACAGTAAATTTACAGAAATAAACACTATATTTCCTTCTCCCAGTAAATCTACAAATATTAGCATGTGAAAATGCATTCAGTATACCAATAAGCATCCTTTCTTTAGTGCACCAGATCTGTGGACAAAAAGTCACCTATTTTAGAAAGAAACAGATTCCATAATTAAACCAACCTATTCTGACACCCTCAATACAAATACAACACATAATAATTTGGATTCAGATATTATAGTTCGCTGAGGATTTAGACTCACTGCATATTACATTATCAGGTTTCTAAAACATAAAAAATGCTTTAAATGAAAGCATGTAAAAATAATAAAAGCAAAAAATAGTAAGAAATAAATGAAATTAAAGTATAGATTTTCTACACAACAACAAATTAGAGTTATTCTCGTGTAATGCAAAGAAGTGCAATTTTTTAAAAAACAAATACAACACATAATAATTTGGATTCAGAAATTATAGCTCATGTTATTTGTTGCAGCTGAGGATTTAGACTCACTGTGTATTACATTAATAGGTTTCTAAAACATAAAAAATGCATTAGATGAAAGCATGTAAAAATAATAAAAGCAAAAAATAGTAAGAAATAAATGAAATTAAAATATAGATTTTCTACACAACAACAAATTAGAGTTATTCTCGTGTAATGCAAAGAAGTGCAATTTTTTAAAAAACAAAATATAGTTTAGTAAATAGTGGTTAGCTCTTTCTCATGGTTACGACCAACATACCAAAGAGGATGAGAACGAAAGTTTACACGATAAAAGGGTCACAAATTTCTTAAAGTGATATAATAGTGAAAGGAGGAAAGGACACAATCTAAAGATAAAAAGTAATTACTGGATTAGTTATCAACTGACACAATAAAGAAACTATTCTGACTCTCTAGGAGGCTCTTCAATTCCATATATATAACTATTAATGACTATAACTAACTACCTCATCCCAACTGCTTGCGGCAAGAGGGTCCACTGAAATACTCCTATTGGTAGAAGCAGCAGATTTTGGATCCACCAGAGCAAGGGACAAGGTACTCTCAATATTATCAGCATCAGCATCCAGACGGATAGCAGCCATAACAGATAGTAGCTTCAAAGACTAGGCCCAAAAAACAAACAAACAATTTTTTGAAAAAAAATCAATATCTCATTGGAAAACCAATAGTCCCACAAGAGAACTTAGCAAAGAATATCATACAGCAGAGCGAGCAGTTTTAGTGATTGCTCGAATATCTTCCTTTCCAGTCCAGACCCGGGGCATTGAGTCAGAATCGTGGCTAAATAATGTTGAAAACCTATCAACAGTAGTCCGGTCAGTTTGCATTGGTAAAAACATGAAAAAGAAAATCAAAATTGCAATATATTCTAGGTCATGATAATAAATACAGCAAATACCTGTCTTTCATACGGATCAAAACCCTTCCAGCTTCTTCTTTTGCCTTTGCTTCAACTAATCCTCTCGCATGATCCTCCAACCTTGAGAGCATCTTATCCTTTGCTACCTCATCCATTTCAAAACCAGAAAGTGCACTAGAAAACCCAATAACAGCTGCTTCAGTCTCGCGCCGGAGAAGTTTTCTAATCGCTGGCCATGTATCATTGTTGGCTCCATCTAACAAAGCCTCTACAGGTCCAGATAATGCCTCATTTAATTTTGTCTGCACATAAAACTCATCAGCAGGAAAGCTTTGCATTGCATAACCCAGAAAACAAAAAAGGCGAACAAGATCTCTGGGCATCATAACTTGAAACCAAACATCTAGTTTACTAGCCAGCTCTTTGTACTAATGATATTACAGCTACGAATTTAGCACCCCTGAATTTGGTGACTATAATTTATTTTGTCGTAGTGATATATCGTGGCAGAAACTAAATTTCAATCTTTCCACAAATAAATTGTAGCAACTCCATATCTATTTCACTTATTCTTAAAAGGAGGCAACAAGTTATTGTACATAATCTTACTACTCTCACAGGACTCAAGTCAAAGATTTAACAAGACAGTATTTCATACCTCATACATGGTTGTAAGTTCGGACAGCTTGGCAGCCCGAACTGCCGCAATATGTGTATCTATATCACGCCGGAGTTTCTCTCTTACTTTAGAAGAGTCCCAATTTGCTTGATCAATGTCCGCGCCTACAAAAAATAAAGTAATCCATCGAAATGACCGAGTTACTTCTGCTGTCACCACTCTATCCAATGTACGAACACTGAGAATTAGCTCATTTAGCATATGATAACCAATTTTCTCAAGATCATCAAAGAAAAGATTACTGCAAACTTATAACTTTACACGTAAAGGACAAAACACACAGCTCTAAATAGCAAAGAATATCTAATACTAGCAGCAATATAAAATTTTAATCTCAAAGCTTATGTGCCTCTTTGAGATGTCTTTCAGAGAGTTCACTTCAAAGTAAAAGTCAGCCACATTATCATGTCATTGCACAAACTCGTCGCCCAGAGGTCATGTCAAATGTCAATAACTGTACCTGCAGATGCTTCATCAAACTGTGACATAAAATACTTGGTGCAATCACGTGCAGCCGCAGCAAATCCTTTCCCCTCATTCAAGGCACTATCAAATGCTTCTTTGAATTTATCCAAGGTTCCAGAGCGTATGTGTCCCAACATGAATTGGTACGCTGGTTGGACAAGCTAATGCAACAAAAAAGGGACAAACTGTAAGGGGAGAAGAGAGAAACAGAGGATTGATGGCTGAATTCAACATCTTCAAATCCATTTGAAACAGCTACTAATGAAAGACTAATGAAACCAAACTAGGATATGAGGCAAGCAGGTCAATTGTCACTATGAACCCAGCCATGTCAAAGAAAGATAAGAAAACCTATATGCATAACCTAAATAATGTCACTGATTTAAGTAAACACATCCAAGTCTGAAATAACTGGAGAATGAGTGTTCAGAAACTGTCAGATTCTATACACACGTAATAAAATCAACAAAAGAATACTATACAGGGAAGGAACATTTCCTCCTTTCAGAGATCATACGAGCTTTATTTAGATCCTTGCTTATCACTCTTATTAAGCATCACAGCAACAACATTTAAATAGCTAATGCTTTTCTGTTGCAGTATTTGGCAGGAGTTTCCTGGCAACTAAGACTGTGATCTAAATACTATTTCAGGATGCATGAACAAGCATGATTATGACCAGTGATGTTTGTCGGCAACAGTACATGTAAAGCTCTATGAGTTTTCAATTACCAAAAGAAAAAAGACTCAAACTGGGCAGAACTAGTCGCAAACTCCAAAACAATTGTTTCACAATTTTCTTTTGCAAAGCAATTACCATCTAAGTTTACTATAAGCTATTTGAACTGCATAGAAGTTCAAACGTACCACGAATAGGTATATCCGAAAGCCTAAATGTCAACACTCAATTACAAAGAATATTCTGTGTAGCCAAGTCTCTGCTAGATTCATAGGAAATACCACAGGACTGCCAAACAAGTCTAAAAAGAAGGGACTATAGTTTGATATAACTATGTGCTTTGTTTGAGTGCATGCAAGAGTAAAATTAATGATGCAAGATTAAGAAATATTACTTGCAAAAGTTTCTCTTCCAACTGTTTCCGCTTTGAAGATCTGACACCTTCGTCAAAATATGTGGCCTCCGCATCATACCTTTTGTAGAAAAGAAAATCAAACATAGACACAAATGTCTCATTAACTCAAATTCAGGTTCTATCACAACAGCACCAAAAAAAAAGAAAAAAAAAAGAAAAGAAAAGAAATTCTCTGCTACAAATCTAGTTCATCATAATTTAAACACCAAGAAAATTTCTGAACTGCGGACTGACCCTTTTTTCTCTCTTTCCTTGACAAATACAATAACTCAACAATTCACATTTGCCAAAATCAAAAGAAGACATTCAAATTTTAAACCTATCGCAAAATATTAACCTGGCCATGATTCCTTCATTTATATATTTGGTATTTTGGCATAATAAACAGGCACTTTTCACTTAACGGAAGAAATAAGAAGAGAAACAAAAGACCCATATTCACCTGAAAGTCAGTCATCAAACATACATGATAGATCTGCCATTGCACGTGAATGTCTAATTGAACGAAAGATACGCACTTTTAATTTCATGCGTGGCCAGTAGAACAAACCAAATGCTTCTTAAATTTTTGTCACAGCATTTTATTAGGTCCTTCTCCACCTTAATCTCTTCACAGTAATCAGGTTCATTAAATTCATCCACAACCAGGTTCATCAGCCATAATGTCCACTTTAAGCCACTTCAGTCAGAGTCCAAAATCAGACTCAGCTTCCAATTAATATCACACTAATCAAAGGTAATTTAGTAGTCCTCTCACGACCTAGAGTTTACTGAAGTGCAACAGAATCTGACAATTTAGTTCTTGCATATGGCACAATATATTCAACATAGTAGCATATTGTACATAATTGTCTTCATGCACAAACACCCATCAGAATCACTCTTAAGGAAATTGACAAATTCTTCAATGTAGTCACAACCATGTCTCACATGCTCATATTTGAATAGAATAATCATTAAGCTACCAGAAAAATATAAATTCATATGTTTCACTTACTCCGATAGACAAACATCAAGAATTGAGGTGAGCTTCCTCCCAAACCCTGGCACTGGTTGATATTGTACTGTCTCTTCTAAATGGCGCCATTCCTGCATATATGATCAACAATTTAAAATTTTAAAAATTTCTCAGAAATATGAAAGAACACCACAAGTAAAATATGCACGTCATAGGAGAAATACCTCATTTGCAATGAAAGAAGAGAACTTTTCATTAGCAATCTCTTCACAACGAACAGTGGCAACCATTACCTACAAATCAACCGAGCAAATATTTCAATGACAAAACTTCCTCAATAGTTTAGTGTGGATCTTAAAAAGATGTTTAGATCACAACCTTGTGAGCAGGCAGGTCAAGGTCCTTGTTCTCCTTAATAACCTTCCATATCTGCTGTGCACTGAATGAAAAGCCTGAAGCAGGAACTACACCACGCCTATCCCCAGCAAGCCCACCAGGTGCAATAGAATGGAAAAATCGCTGTCTTAAACTTGCCACCTTCATTAAAAACACAAAGCATTAACCAAATGTAAGATTCCTGTCTCCAGTAACCGAGAGAGCATCCACCTTTCTCCAAAACAAAGCCCCAAACATATATATGGGCAAAAGAATAGGATCAGCTCCTTCAAGACACAGGCATTTGATAAACATTATTACAACTTTCTAGAATTCAAACAACAGCATGAACCTGCTCTTTGAATTGTTCTTCCTTCTCTTCATAACTAGAGAGAGCCACAACTTCAACCTGCCATTCAATGATTTAAGAGAACACTCCTGTCATGTTTTTTAACACTCAGAAAGATATGATAGAATTTATCGACATGTCAACATCTTACGTTGAAAAATTCACTCAATGGAGTTTCCTTGTGAACTTCTGGTTTAGGGACAGCATCCCATATCTTCCAAGAGGGTGCAGAAAAAGACGATAGAGGAAGATATTAGAAACCAACTGTAATAAAATACACCAAGCATGCATGAAAAGCTGCATATAATGTACCTTCTGAATGTCTTCCCTTAGAACTGGTTCCAAGTTTTCCAAAGGTGTCTACAATGACAAAGTAGAACAAAAATGCTTCAGGGTCATAACAATTACTTAAAGAAATCAAATGCAGGAAATATTTGAAAGTTTTTATACATATTCCAAGCGCTCAAATGAGAAATAAGAGGGAGATCATACCCTTGTTTTATCACGAATAACAAACAGCAAAGTTGTCTTACGAGGACTAAATAATCTCATCATAACCTGTTCAGCGCAATGACAAATCCTTAAAGCATTCGCAATTCACATAAAGGTTTGCACAGAGCACACCAATGGCTTACCTGAAACACAGTTTTCAAGAGAGGTTTATTTGCAGCTTGCTCACGGCCAATGTCATGACACCACCTGAACAATATAATTTCCCAAGAAGAGAGTAACTCAAAAAAAGATGTAACAATCAAATGCGATTATATTAAACTGCAACAAAATCTAGACCACTTCTAATGCAACTCAACAATCTTACATGTTTATGAGCACTATATCAGAAACAGCAAGGGCAAAAAGAGCACTCTGCTTTTCAAATGCAGTATCATCCTGAAAAGAAGCAACTCAGTAAAAAGAGTATCACTTCAAAATGATAATAACTGAATTTATTTAAAAAGAGAAAAGGAAATCTCAGAGCAAATAAGCATTCTTATCAAAACCGGAATGTCTATGGGTACAAAGAATAGGTCAATTGAATGTTCCAGATCATGTTGCTGAGGCTTCAAGCAGAATGAGTGAATGGATAGACAAGTCAGGTGCCAGACAGCAAGATTATCTTTCATAAATCTAGATTTACATGTACAAAGCTATAATCATAAGAACCATTTAGCTGCTTGGAATAAAAACTGCACATAAGAATGACATAAAAATTAGCAGGCTGAGCCAAAATGAGCGCTGCATAACATGGATAAAATGACCTATAATGCAGAGGATAAACCACGAAATGCCAGATCAACATAAAAGTATTAAATCAACAAGTAGAAATTCTATTGCACCTCTCCTCTTTCTCTTCCATCAGTACCCTCTAAATCCATTACAAGAGTGCAAGGTTCCATGCCAACACAGTGAGCCAACCATATGCCTTTTGTGGTTTGAGACCTGATGAGATTCAGATGTTCAGTATCCTTTCAATTGAATAAGGAGCAAAAAAGTAAGAGCATAGTCAAGAACGGCATGCCTCCCCTTAAAAGCATCCATTTCTCTGAAATTAGTAGCAAACAGGTGATTCAACAATGTACTCTTCCCTGTCAAAATCACAGAAAGTATTTCAAACAAATTAATTGATGGTAGCTGGCAGCACTCGTTAGCACATAATCAATACCATAGTTCATATGATCATTAACAGGGATCTTTAAGTTGCCCAAAAAACAAAGTACATAAAGGCTAAACCAGGTGTAAAAAAAACCCAGTCCCAGTCAAGCAGGCCAAAATCCAGTATCTATGAAGCTGCTTGAACAAGAATGAAAGAGTGGGATTGCAATTCAAAATTTATACCACTACTCTGAGGGCCCATGATGGCTACAACAGCATAAGAAAGCCCACATTCGGCAAGTTTAACTTCCTTCATGAAATTATCAATTCCAGCAACATTGAAAGTACCATCCCCATCTATGAGGTGAGTCGAACAACAATGGTCTCTTTTATCTGGAAAAATAGAATAGCAGTTGTATTAGCACGAACCACAAAAGTAACTTCTGCAGAATCATTTACTTCAGAATAAATAAAATCTGGTCATTAATCAGAGTTCACCTTTAGCACTATACAGCAGTCACAGGACATCATGAGGTGAAAAACATAAAAAACAAATAATTGCCCAACAAGAAAACATAAGAAAAAGGAAAGGTGATAAAATAATTAAGCACTCCAAAAAACACAAAACAAAAAAAAAATGGCCCAGATGAGAAAATATTTTTTTTTAAGTGGCACCTCCTAAAAGTTTTTGAGGTCTGGTACAGAAGTTCCTATAAAAATGGGAAATGCCACAATATTCTTTTCTCAACATTTATATAGAAAAACAGTGTATTGAACAAATATAATTCATCATAAACACATGGAGAAAATTAATAAGAACATGCTAAAATACTTTCTCCACAAAGAGGGGGAAGTCAAGCCAAAACTTGGTTGAATAAATGATTTTCCACATCTCCACTTCTTTCCACCATTTATTGGATTCAAAATTCAAAAATCTATATAAAAAATTCCCAGAAAATCAAAATTTGAATCTAATTGAATATCATGCATGAGCATATAAGCTCCAACCATGTTAAATATCTAACAACACTAGTCAATGAAACATTTTTAATCCACAACACAGAAAAATGAACTCAATCACAGTCGTTTAAAAAATCAGCCCAACAAAACCCTAATGTTAAAAATCAATATCAATATAATTTAAACTGAAAATGTCACCAAACAATAAACCAAGAAAGGGGAAAAAAAAAAAGGCAGACAATTTTGACCTATTTTTAAGCCAAAGTAACAGAAACTGAAAAGCAGTAGGAATTACGTTAGGCCCGTATATTGATTGTCTAGCCCCAGGCAATCATTTACATATTAATAACAACAGATCATTCAACTGAGGGTTCCATTGTACATAAAAACTGAGTAATTGGCTCAAATCAAAATGGATCCGAGACGTACCCATGTGTGTGAGAAACGGAGAGAGTTCGATCGAGGGCGGTGGTTTTCCGGGGATTGGGAGATCGGAGAATTGGAGGAGAAAAAGATGATAGAGCCGGAGTGGAGGATCTCAAATGGGGGTTAGTTCATACATATATTATACTGTATGTATATATAAATGCTCTCTGCCTTGAAAAAGTAGATTGACTGCCCGACGATGATTAAGAAAACATTACGAAAAGTAGTAGATAAATAAATAGAAAAAAAAAATAGGGTTTTTACTGATTTTTAAGTTTTTATTTGGAATATAGGAATTTTGTGGCACTTTTTAACATTCTTTTTTTCTGAGAATTTAGGGTTTTTACTGATTTAGAAGTTCGTTTTCTCTAGAAAAGTTATCGAAAGTATTATGTTTCTAGCAAATTCATGTCATAATATTACAACTATAAAAAATTGTTGTTATTGGTATGATTTGAGATTGTCCAAATATTAAGTTTGGAATATTGAGTATCTTTTGAGTATAATAATGATAGAGCTTACAAATCACCTAAAATTTTGACTTTAAATAGATAACCATGCTAACTATTGATTTTATAAACCTGTTTATAACTCAAGAATTAGGTGAAATTTACCTTAAATTAGTGTATCATGTTAAATTCATTTGTTGAAATATCGTGATTATTATGATGCACGAAAACGGACACATCACAATATAAATACGAGATAAGGTTAAAAATTTATGATATTGTACAGTTTATGAGATAATTGTCCAATGCATATTAATATTATTACATTACATGAGTATTCATGTGTAAATATATATATGAGTACACATGTGTATATATGTAATTGATAACAAATTTTATAAAGACATCGATATGCACATATAAAAAAAATCGAGCTGGTGACAGTATCGTAATTCTATAAATATGAGGGTAGAAAGTTTAAATAAAATAATACTATTTTTTCAAGTAGTTTTAAAAAATAATTTTTTTTTACTACTTATATACTTTCTCAAATATTTGAAAAAAGATATAATTGTGTCCGAAATATATTAAATACAACAAACAGTTTGTCGTGCACACCAATCAAACGTATTGTAATTTTTTTTTAATTAGTTTATTGGCACAATACAATTTTTTTTTTAAATATTGATACATTAACATAATTAATTAATTAATTAACATGACAATATAAATAACCCAAATAGAACTATACATTAACATTGCAACAGGTTTATAGTGGAGTGCGTAACCATCAACTCAAGTTAATACAAAAATTTAATGAGAGCGACAATAGAATTATTAAAATTACATTTGAAATTGATATAAAAAGTAAAAATTAACTCATGGGGTTTAATACAATTGTAAATAAATTGATTTGCGTTTCAGTAAATAAGAATTCCAAATTATGAAGTTTTAGATTCAAAAATTTTATTAAAACGATCAAATTATTATCTATTGATTATTTATTTTCACCGAAATATATTTGGAGATATAAAAGTAAAAAATATAGATATATAATTTGTAGGTTATAATAAGAAGAATATTGTGAGGTGAATTAAACTTTTTTTCTTTTTTAATTCAGTCAAATATGGATTCGGTCATATCTTTTTTTTTAGTTGTTGTCCTCCACTTTAATTTAATCACAGGCGTGCTACAAGTCTACTTTATTAGTAATACTCCACAGATGAAGGCTATGTCAAAGACAATGTTTACTTAAAATTCAATTGGAGGAATAAATTACTGTGTAAGGCTATATATTCAATTTTATTTTTTTATTATAATTTTTTTAATACAATACATGTATATTTGAATAATTTTAAATTTATATTTAAAAAATATATTTTATACGTGTGACGTGTATATACAATATGCAATACAAGATCCGAACTGTTATATATTGGCCATGATTCACTAATTTTCACGTTTTGACAATATATAACTATAATTTATTAAATAATAATTTTTAAAGTAACAAAAATACTAGTTAGTGATGCACACATTATGTTTGGATCAATTTCAATATTTTTTTTCAAATTTTCTTGATTATATTCTATCAACAATGTTTGAAACTGAAAATATACTTAAATTATTGAGTTGCAGAATTTTAGATAAATTGATTTAGTTTTTCATTTTGTTAACATATATTTTATCCACTTATATTTAAATATAAAGTTAGGCGTGGATCACTAAAAATAGAACCATATTTTATATCAAACCAATAGAAACTTTGAAAAAAATAAAGCTCAATATTGACCAATAGAAACTTTGAAAATAGAGTTGAAGATTATAATGTAGGCTTTGAAAATGCTTTCAAAAACAAATAATGCCAGAAAAATTAGCAAAACAAAATCCATTTTCAATCTAAAAATGCATAAATATATTTTTTTTTAAAAATATAGGAATATAATTTCTCTAAATTAGTGGCCACAAATATAAATTCATTAATTTATTTATAGTAGTAACACGTAACTTTCAACAAATTTAGTTAAGCATAAGTTAAAAAATGTCAAAGTTGGTAAAGTGCTAATCAACCTATGGCAAGGTACATAAATAATATTGTACTGAAAAAGTGAAAAATGATGAGACGGCGGCCATCTGAGTCAGTGCTGCGGCGGAGGGCCGGCACCGACTGGTGGTGCCCACCAAACCGACCATCCATCTTTTTCACAAAAGGAAAACGCCACAATCTTGTCATCCGCTTGATTCACACCATCCAATGATTCCTATTTGCAAGAAAAAGGACCAAACTCAGGAGGTGTACAGGAGCCTCCCATGTGACTAAACTTCAATTCAAATGTTAGATCAACCAATTATGTAATTAAGTAAAAAAAATTAGTAATTAATTAACTTATATGGGTTTATTAATAAATATTTTATAAGTTAAAGAGGTGAAAAAATATTAATAATTAGCAGGTTATACGTATCCTTTTTATATAATAATTATTTAAATATTAAAAATAGACTCATAAAATACTTTAATTCATACTTTAACGACTAGAGATAATTAAATATGTATATATTTTTGTTGATTGAGTACATAATAATCGGCATAATCCACATAATCGAATTGGACTGTATTTAGTATATTACAAAAGCACGTAGGTATTTAGAATTAGTTTAATTAAGTATGATGTCTATGTCTCATTTTCAAAACTTGGATGTCTTATATTAAGTGGGTGAGTGTCCGTAATACAACAAGTCAATAGATGAGCCAAGACAAGTTATTCGGAATGTCGGGATTATCCCTACAAAAATATTTGAATTCTTAATTAAGAATTACAGAAAATTTGAGAGTAAATGACTGAAAGTTGAAAAAATACAAATAATTTTGTATCTTATAAAGTAATAAAATGGAGTATTTATAGATTTTTTAAGGATTTTTGCTATCCGGTGTTGGTTGATGCGTGTGCTACAAATACCGTATGAACCCATTGGGTCACTTTAATTATTTCATTGAATCTTGTATTATTGGGTCTCGTCAATATGTGATATTTATAAATTTTAAAAAAATATTAAGGATGAGAATCTTATCAACGATGCAATTTTGTGATTTATATTTTAATTTTTTTATTTTTTTTATTAAAACTCAAGGTTGAAATATAATTCAACAAAAAAATTGATTAAAATTGTTGTACGGACCAACTCACCCTTACCTTTTTTCTTGCTTAAAAAATTAAGCACTCAAAACAAAGCAAGTACTTTTCCAAAATTTTATTCAATTTCAAAAAAGGAAAATAAGGACAGGTGATGTTGGGCGGTGCCGGTACGCGACTGAGTATCGCGTGAGGTGTATTTAAATCCTTCTGACTTCAATCCGCTATGATTTATTCCGCGTTTGACAAGAAGAAATAATTCCCCTTTGTGCTTTTTGGCCAACTTTTTCTTTTCATTTATACATCATTTTTCAAATTAAATTAAATACCATATTTAGCTTGTGCATAGGCTCAATTAAGGATTGTAAAGAGACAGATTTGGAGATGGTTTGTTAAAATTTGAGTTTTTTTTTTTGGTTAAATTTTTTAAAAACTTGGATTCACTTGATTCTGGTTAACTCCTTTGTACCTGATTTATAATTTTAAAAATATAAAAAATATATATATTTTTTAAAAATAGCATCATTAAAATATTTTAAATAATAATATTACATAAATATATAAAAATTAAAATAATAATAAATTAAAAAAAAATAAGATAGGTTTCGAATGGAGCGAATTTGAAAATGAAAAATCAAAACTTACTTCAAACGTTTTTACAAATTTAAAAATTTATTTCAAATGAGATAAATTTATAATGAATTCGAGTTTAAATCCATCATTTTCGTGAGGCTCAATAGATCCATTGCTAATAGACGCAGCACTTTTGAGGTTTTGACCCTATTTTTTGAATTTTGGAACAAGGAATTTATGGGAACTAATCCAAGTTTAACACCAATTATCACATATTTTGCAAGTAAATACTTGGAAATTGGTAAGAATTATCCCTCTAACTTGCCATTATTGACACGCATAAGAAAATTATAAAACTATTATAATCTTGATAAAAAAATATATATATATTCGCCCTCATATTTTTTAAAATTTTACTATTTAAATTCTAAAACTTTTAAGTGTACCATTTTATTTACTAAACTCTAAAACGTATCAAGTTGTGCATTTCACTTAAATTAAATACTATATTGAAAGAAAACAGGGTGTGAAATGAATAATAATTGTGAGGGAAACTGGGTATTGATGTAAAAAAATAGAGACAATTGCATGAGATTAATAAGGATTAACGTTGTGTTTGAATTATAGATTTTAGCAAGTGGAATTCTTAAAAAAAATATCATCCTCCATTTCATTTTGAAGTAAAATGCCGGAGAAATGTTTCTATAAATGTAATTAGGAGTCATTCTTTGATTTATAAATCTATTTTAGTTGTTCCTTTTATATACTATTACATATAGAAAATATTTAAAATTATTAGGTAAGTGCAATTGTCAACATCTTGTTCAAATTAGAGAAAGCCTTGTTTTCAAACACATTTTCATATTTTTAGTAATTTCAGGATTAAAAATATTTTTCACTATTTATAAAAGTGTAGAAGTAAAAATATATTTAGATTGGTTATATATTTATGTTGACTATGTGAGTTTTGAAATGAAAATATATTTAATTCTATAACATTTTTCTGCATAAAAATACATAAAATATTAGTAATCTTAAAAATATGTTTGATATTTATATTTTTATTTCTAATTTTTTTCAAAATTTTTGAAAATAAAAATAAATAATATTTTTTATGAAAATAAGTAAAATTAATATATTTTGTGAATTTTAAATACTAAAAACTAATAAAATACTCTTCGAAAATGTAAATAACTCTTATTGAGCCATTCATACTCCTTATCTCACCCTTTTGTAGATTAAGGGGGAAGTTGAAAGAAAGTTTGAAGGCTAAAGAGTCATATTTGAAGCAAATGATAAACTTAGTTCCAGAAAAATAGTCTAATTTTATTTAGCTTTTAATGTTTATTTGTAGATTTAGAATATAAATAAAATTGAGATCTTCCAATTATAGAACACTTAAAAGGATTTGCAAAACAATTTTTTTCTCACATTATGATTTGAAGAATAAAATAAACTAAATATGTATTTGAGAATCGACTTGAGACATATAATTACTCAAAAATATGAGCAAACTAAACAAGGCCGAATCTATTTAATGACCTAATATAGTAAAATACATCAAACATATTTATTCAATTTACACTTAAAAATAATAAACAAATTTTAGTTTAGACAACTAACATAACATGTATGTTTCAATTCCTTCTATTATCCAGAAGATAGTTATCACAAGAGATGTATTCTTGCAAATTGACAAATTATATTCATGAAGAATAAATTTGATAATGTTAATTATTTGAATACAAAATAACCTTTTGATGATACATTTGAGTATAAAAAAAATCAAAATTATTCTCACCATATGTCATAAATAAATAATCAATTATACTTCCATTATTTATTTAGATAATCACATTAGAAGTGTAACTCAAAGACATTAAATTATAAACTTGTCACATTCTTCTATTTTTTATTTTTATTTTTATTTTTTGATATATAAATATCCAAAACTTACGTCCAATTAAGTTTTTGAATGAATGCTACATATTTTTTTATTATTATATTTTTGATATCCACATATTTAAAACTTACATGTTGACTAAACTTTGAAATGAATGTCCACCCTAAAAAATATCTGATGCATGGTGTGTACGACGTAGACATACCTGGGTCGGCTATTTGGTATGACTCTAACCCGGAGCAGCAACACACTTGAATTCTCATCTCCAACAACATTTTTAAACCTTTAGGAAATCGAACTTTCGAACTTTATATTGGTACCCCAAACGCTATCCATTATATCATTTATCATAAGATATTTTTTTTTTCATTATGTGAAACTTGTTAAAGTATTCAATGAAATTGAAATCCTTAAAACTTTAATCAAAAATGATTCTATTAAAAAAATATAATAAATTATCCTTTTTTCTCTTTCTAAATTTCAATAATTTAGCATAAATACATTCAAAAAATAATTTAAAAGTACTTTATGCATAAACTTTTATTAATAATAGCACTTTGTTGTCAATTACATTTTCAAACTAATTTTGTACTACAAATCAATGTTTTTGAAATCGGATCGAATTAATTAACTAGTTCAATCGGTTCAACAGCAAATCGGTAGCCGGTCCGATTTAAGTGAGAGCAAAAAATCGAAAAAATTATCAAATTGGTCAAACTAATTAAATTGGATAAAAAATCGATCATAACTAATTTTTTTATTTTCTTTTATAAAAATCTTCAACTTGGTATTTGGTCATATATATCTCATTAGTTAGATTTCAACTTTATTATATGTGTTTTTGAGGTGATTATTTATATTTATTATTATGTTTATAATAATTAATTTATTATATTATTATTTATATAATATAATAAAAAAATAAATTAATTTTGTTAAATTAGTTGAATCAATGATTGAATTGTTAACTGATATTAAATCGATTTAATCAATAATTTAATTATAAAAATACTACTATAAATCTTTTCATGAACCGTCACATCTTATCGTTTTCCTCTTTTGTGCTCAAAACAAAAAGATTTTACAATCTTTTTTTAATTACTGTCATTAATGAAAGTAAGATAAAAATTTTGTTATAAACAGTATGAGTGAGAGAAAACATGTGTGAACGACAACAATGGTAATGTGGTATTTATGTAGTTATCGAGTAGCTAAAAAGTAGCTTAAATCTAGCAGTATGACAGTGTTAGATAAAGAAAATTTTAATAAAATTTAAATTTGAAAACGAGATAAAGTATTATAATGAATGTAAGTTAAAAGTATAAAATAAAAAATTTTGATAAAAATTTGAGGTAAATATACTATAATGTAAGTGAGGGTAAAATATTTTAATTTTGAAAATTAATGTGCTTAAATAGTAATATTTGGGGGTAAACGCCCTTAATGAATAATTTATATTTTCTCATTTTCTAATTCTACTTGCTTTTTTCTTCTTTTTTTTTTTGTCTTTGCTAAGGTACAGATAGGACACGAGTCAGCATACTACAAAACCCCCGCACACTATCAGCCCACCGACCACTCTATAAAGCGGCAAAACCCAACACACACAACACACAGCAGACCCTGAGACACCGAGTGAGCAGCTTGAGCGAAAAATGAAGGACAGAGCGTCAACAATGAGTGAGCGTTCGGTGGAGGAGCGTTACACACAATGGAAATCCCTTGTGCCCGTCCTCTACGACTGGCTCGCCAATCACAACCTCGTTTGGCCTTCCCTCTCTTGCCGGTCTGTTTTTTCCCCATTTTCTTTTCTTTCTTTTTTTTTTTTTGGCCTCTAGGGTTTTGTTTTCGTTGTGGGGGTTTCGGTTCTGTGTTTTGGTGTTTGATTTTGGTTGTGTTTTACGTTTTTGGATGATTTGCTTTTTGATTTATTGACTTTGTTGTTAAAAGTTTGTGGAAATGTATGAGGAAATTCTGATTTATGAATGCATGGCGAGCTGGGTTTTGTTGACGCTGTTAGTTGATGGTAAATCTTGGCTGTAAACTTGCTTCACTGTGTGGTATTGTGTTTATGTTGTTTTTCGGTTCTGATTTTGCCTTTGTTGCTGAATTCTGGGTATTTATTGGCGTTGTTACTGAAAATTGTGAAAATGCATGGTATTTTATTGATTTAGAAATGCATGATGCTCTCGATTTTGTTTGATCGTTTTGAATGATGGTTATTCTTGGCTGTAACTTGGTTCATTACTGTTGTTGGTATAAATCAATGGGAGAAATTGAACTTTGGTAGGCTGGAAAATGCTTGGGTCTTGGGCTAATGAAAAACTAACCTCCTAGTCCGGTTATTGCTCCTATTATAGGAGACCGTTAACCAGTTGGACCCTCTCCCCCATTTTCGGCATGTTCCGAGGATTGTGGGTTGATCTAGGGAAAGTGGATTATGAGTTGTGGGCCTCCCCGGGATTTTCGGGTTTAATCAACTATCTGACAAATAAGTAACTCCAAGGCTGATCTCATGAGCTCAGCTGAGTAACTTATGACTTCAGCTACAAATATTACACCGAGCTATATGCCTGAGGCTCTTAAGACTGGTAGTCAACCCTCCTGCCAATCTGTAGAGCTCAACAAAAGATATCTACATTAGTGCACTCCAAGCTGCCAAGTTCGGATAGGTCACAAGCTCTTTATCTTGTCATCAAATGCCTGATGATCATGCCAAAATATGAGTTCAGCACATCGCTAGGCTGTGTAACACCAGTTTGCCTCGGCTTGCTTATGGTTGAGTGATTCCTCCATCCATCAATTCGGCCACTCACTATCCTGACCCAACTACTCGGGATGGATAGCAGTGGCATCAATTAGCTTTATACATTGTGTTGTTTGTTTTCTTATATAAATGCATGTTATCCACCGTGCCATGTTTTAGGTTTTTGGAGTTATTTTTGTCGGTTGCTTTTTACATTTGTATGATACCCATAATGGCTATTTATTATTGCCTATAATCCTGGCAATTGTTAACAACATCAAAATAAGACATATTAGGGTGCCATTTTTAAGGAAATTGGGGTTGCGTAATGTCGTGCTTTTTTTTTTGGGTTGGGGTGGGGGGGTGGTTAATGGAGAGATTGCACTTTTGACAAGTCTACCAGGTAGGCATGTGCTGAGGGGTCGTTTATTTATTATTGGCTGGACTTGTGTTGTGTTCGATACTCATAAATGCATGGGAATATCAATGAAGGCTAAATACACACATTATAGTACAGAATAAGCACAAAGACAGAAGGAGAGTGGAAAAATGGAGACAGAAAATGGAGGAGAACCTAGGAAGAGGAAAGATATCACAGAGGAGTTTTTGGTGAAGGATCATTATAATTCATGGAATCCTTAATCCTAGTCCTCTATGACTGGTTCTCCCATGTGACCTCGTTTGACCCTCTCTGGTTCTCTATTTTTCATTTTTTCTCTTCGTTTTGATACATTCCTTTGTGTATACATGCATGCATCTGTCATCTATATTATATTCTGTCCTTTTTTGACCTCTAACTTTGGATTATATCGTAGAGTCATTCTGGGTATTTCGTCTCTGAATTGAACTACCAAATAATTGTGGCAATATAATGAATTTTTTATGTATGATGGCATGCTGCATTTGGGTTTAGTTAGATCTTTTTGATCTCCACTCATTATTGGCTTTAACATCCGTGTCGCTGGGTTACTGAGATATTTGAAGGGAAGGGAATTGGAAATTATTAATTCCTTCTCTTCATCTCATCTCTACATCTTCTTTCGGCTTTGTATGTTGTTTTTTTATCTATTTTATTTATCTTTTCAACTTTTAATTTGATTCCCTCATAAATTAGTTGAGAACATGTGACAACAATATAAAGGAAGACTGATGACATATTTGTTAGCTATAAATTGGTTCATCATTTATTTGCTGATAAACTTTAGCTAAAAAAGGAAAAAAAAATGTAATTTATTTTTTTACGATTTCGGAGCATGTTAACTATCATTAGTTTGACCACTCATTTATTTGCTGAGAGAACAACAAAAATTGAAAAGATTCATTTCCTATACGCATGATCATATTCTTTGCCTACTTGTTTTAATTCTGGCCTTTGCTATAAGTGGTGAGAAATTAGTGGTGATTTTATTAGCTATAAAACTGATCCCATTTTTGGTTGCTGAGACACTGCAGAGAAGAAAAGGAAAGAGACAGAATTTCGCTATAATTCATCATTATTACATTGTATATTTATATCTTCATTTTTTACCATCTCAGATGGGGACCTCAAGTGGAACAAGCAACTTACAAGAATCGTCAGCGTCTATACCTTTCTGAACAGGTAAGATTCATATCCTTTTAACTATCGCATTCAGGAGTGGATTCTTTTATTCAGTAAGTTAACATCATGACTTTTGAAAAGAAAATTGAAAAGAGAAAAGAATTCTATTGTGATCGTTTAAAGCTATTATATATGTGTGGACATGTATCATGTTTGATAAGGAATCCTGTTTGGATTTAGTTTTACAGAGAGAAGGACCAATATAAACTCGGATTGGCTGGCATTGTGCAAATTATATGCCTTTCTGACTTTACATATTCTCATTTTTCTATCTCATTCTCTGCTTCAAGCAAGTGGCTTTTGTAGTGACTTTTCTAATTCTCAAACTAATTTTGTTTCAGAATATTGTTGTTCGGCATTTCTGTTAATATGTGGGGTATAATTGTGAGAAAGATGGCGGATTGCAACTACTCCCTTTAAATATGTATGAATTTGATAAACCTTGGATGGTAGGTTGTCCATATACTGTACTGATATGGATAACTTGTCAAGAAGTTATAGTTCATTGAACAAAATCCAATGGCAAGAACTGGAGCTTGGACATGTTTGATCAATAATTGTTAGCAAAGGTTGTCTTGGTGTGCTGTTTCTGTTATACAGCATATATGGGTGGTCTAAGATCTGTTTTCATATATGTCACATTGGTTTTGGCTGCTTATGAGTACACAGTATGGTATTTTTGAACAAAGAAAGTTTCACTGGATGGGAATTAAAGAAATAACTGAAATGTATCAGGAATAAATGACTAGATTGATATAGCGCCATGGAAACGGTATGTTCCATCAATTATTCTTGTTGTCTTCAGTCTTCCTAGCAACTGGGCAATACAGATTTTTGTCCCTAATGTGAGGATCCACTAAATTCCTCTTCCTTTGCTGTTCCCCATCCCTTTATCAACCAATAACCGTAGCCTATGTGTTGCATTTCATTTTCAACAAACCGAATGTGTGTGCATGAGCTATTTGTGGACATCTTTTTTAGCATTTGTAGTTTGTCATTTTGACGTGCTTGGATGGGCAACCTAAGCTGTTAGCACATGTTCTTTCCCTAGTTGTGTGCCATAAATTGTCAAATCTTGATCGTCTCTAATTTGCCTTTTTCTCCTGCTCCTTTCCTCATGTAGACGGATGGTAGTGTTCCAAATACACTTGTCATAGCAAATGTTGAAGTTGTGAAAGCTAGGGTTGCAGCTGCAGAGCACATAGCACAGGTGATATATCTATACAAAAGTTGAATGCATGTTTTTTGGAAGGTTATACCTATATCTATTTAGCCAGTACTAATGTGCATGCATGCGTGCGTGCATGCAATTGTATCTTTGTATTTGTGTAATTATCTGCAGGAAATTTCCAGCTTATTTGTTGCATGCGATCTGATTCTCATTGATTTTCTTCCCTCTATTTTGCTTGTCAATATTTCAGTTCAATGAAGAATCACGTTCACCTTTCGTGAAGAAGAGCAAGACCATCATACATCCTGGCGAGGTATCTTTCATATTATTGCCTGATGGTTATAAAATAAATGGTCATGGATGTTCGCTGTTGTTGCTCGTTTTATGAACGTTCATAGGCAGGGTCAACTTATATTTTATGTTTATATTAATCGTCTTAGTTTGATTATGGCAGACTTTGATTTCAAATATGTTGAGAATCATACTGTTAGTTTTCAAATATGACTACTAATAGAGTGGTGATTGATGGCAGTTTGTAACCTGTTTCACCGTTAAAACCCATAATTTAGTTTTCATATAGCAAAAAAAGGTGAAATGAATATATCATGGCGAGGATCCGTGGCCGGCATAAAGAAGCTGCTCTGTGGTTCCAGAGGATTTCCTTTGCCACTGAATTGAGTTGCGCTTCTTTTTCTCTGGTCTTAGATAGATGACTTGTTTTTGTTCTGGTTATAATTCCGAACTTGTGGCCATCTTCTAAAAAATTCTGCATTGCATGTGGACACCATAATATATATTATCCGCTGTGGACTCATGGAAATTCAAAAGCAGTCGCCTGCCCCAAAAAATAGAGAGCAAGAAAATGGACCTGCATGATTTATATTGAAAAGAAAGACAAAAGGCCCACACAAAAAAGAAATGGAACAATGGAGTGTCTGTTAACATGTGATGTGTTTTATTGCAGGTGAATCGAATCAGGGAACTGCCACAGAATAGCAATATTGTGGCTACTCACACTGACAGTCCTGATGTAAGCATTTAATTTCTTGCATAGCTTCCATTTCTGCCAATCTTTTATGTAGATATGTTGTGTTCTGTCTCTTGGTTTGGTATTCAAATTCAGCGAACAATTTATATGAATTAAATCTTTGAATTGGGGTTAGGTTCTGATTTGGGATGTTGAAACTCAATCTAATCGTCAGCCTGTTTTAGGCGCCACACCATCTCGTCCTGATCTGGTATGCTCTCAAAGAAGCTCTGGTCTTATTTTTGTGACTTATGAGTTATTTTGATCCACTTGAGTCTTGATTCTTGTCTATATTCTGACTTCTGAACTACTGATTGTATCTTGAAGCATTACTATTCAGAGAGGCTTAGATGCTTAAGTTTGCATTATCTTGAAGTATTACTGTTCAGTGATGATACTCAAGTTTGCATTACAAATTTCAAGTTGTTTTTTTTTTTTTTTTGTTTGGCTGTTCTCTTTTTCCCAAATAGCCACCCAGCAATTTTAGTTGATATATTATTTTCTTGCTTAATTGTCATTCTTCAACTATGGTGTTTGATAACTTTTATACCCATTATCTGGCAGATACTAACTGGACATCAAGATAATGCTGAATTTGCACTAGCCATGTCTCCTACAGAACCGTTTGTGCTCTCTGGAGGTCCACAATCTCCCTCTTAAATCTCTCAATCTCTGTGTGTGTGTGTGTGTTGTGTACTTGCAAATGTCCTTAAATTTGTGTATGATAACTTAATCATACTTAAAAAAATGTTTATAAACATAATTGCTATTTGAATAATTTACATTCTCTTGTTCATATTGGCTGTGAGATGGATACAACAATCAGCATGGGGTTTTGGAAAGATGATTCTAGCTAATTGATACAATGAGAGTCCACTCAAATGAATGTCGAAGCTTATTACTCCCATAGACAGCTTTAAAACATGAAATGGCTTCCTAGTCCCAATAATTTTTCAATTACTAACGCAAATTAGCCTGTATTTTGCTGCTGTGTAAACTTATTCAAACAGTTTTTATTTTTTGCCAAGTATTGGTGAGATTTGGTTGCTTTTTACTGGGGCGGTGTTGGTATTTATTCTGAGTTTAGGTAACCATATTCTGTCTCCATTACCTTTAGAAAATACTATTACTGGTTCACCACCTTCGATACATTTAATTCAACTACCTCATTCTTTTGGTTGTCTTTCCACCTATCTTTTCTTTACTTATGTAAGAGTTTCCTAGTTCATCATTAACAATGAAACATTTGTGCCAGGCAAGGACAAGTCTGTTGTTTTGTGGAGCATCCACGACCATATATCATCTTTGGCAGCAGATCAGGGAGCTCAAAAGTCTCCAGGATCTAAGGGTGGTGCAGTCAATGGTAAACCCGCAGATGGCTCCACTGTTCAAGCTCGAGGGATTTTCCAAGGGCATGAAGATACCGTTGAAGATGTCCAGTTTAACCCATCAAGGTAGTGATGCAGTCTAATGAAACCTGTTATTGATTTTGAGATGGAAACTAACCTATCTGTATGCGGAAGTATCACTCATGCAATATGAACATAGCTAAAGCTGGACATGATTGAAATCGCATGTTAGAAGTTCCATCTTAAATGCTGAAGAATCTTGTTTCATGTTGCTAAAGATTTCCTCTCTTTTGTAAAGCATCTGTAGTGTGAAGTATTTACATTAGCTCATTTCGACTTGTGATATAGCGCACAGGAGTTCTGTAGTGTTGGTGATGATTCTTGCCTTATTCTGTGGGATGCAAGAACTGGCTCTTCTCCTGTTGTAAAGGTTAATTTTCTACCTTGGTTTTTCATCAATTTTAGGGCATCATTTTGCATCCTGAAATTCTTATGGCACATGACTTTGAAAACTTCCCCCGTCAGAAGACCAAAATTTCCATTTGTGTTCTGTTATCTTTTGCCCTGTAGCCATTTAGTTTGTGTATGCAATATGATAACAATTTTTCAAATGTATTGAATCTATAAAGTGTCAGTTGAAGGTAACATGGAAAATATGGTCAATTAACAAGTAATTGCTATTATAGATATAATGGTTGACATATTGAATATGACATCTCACGTATTGGGAATATCGGAGACGTATAGGCCAATCAAAATAACGTTTGTGTAAAAAGTACTGTCTATTATCCATTATATTGTTCAGATAACTTTTTCACTGGCCATCTCCCTTATGGCCATTATTTCTGTTATTCATAACCAGTTCTGCAGAACGCATGGAAGATGAGTTGGGAATACTTGTGATATAAAAAATATTCAAAAATTTGGCGTTGTGACTTCCAGGGCAGGAGCTAAGTGGCACATAGTTATAAAAAGAAGTTTGTTGTATTTTGCAAATCACCTTATGGCCAACTAATATTGGAATTTTTATATGGTGCCCTCCTATGATGCTAATATGTGTTCTATGTCTCTTAATGGTGCTTTACTTCAAGTAAAACTCCGGTGAGGATGCTTTGACCTTATGAATTTTGTTGTGCTTATGCTTTGTCATTTGCAATACTTTAATTTCCTTCTTTTTTATTTTTCCTCACTGAATCTATAGTTACTTAGCTCACTTTTGTGCTGTTGCATTCACTAATTGCACCTAGTAGTTCATTTTTCAGATATATTCCTCTGATTTGCCTTGATTTTGGCTATTTTCTCACAGGTTGAAAAGGCTCATGATGCTGATCTTCATTGTGTTGATTGGAATCCCAACGATGTGAATCTAATTTTGACAGGGTAATTTTTACTTTCAGTCCAGTTTAAAACAAAAATGTGTCAGATCATCACATCAATGATAAAGCTATTGTAGATGCTAGGACTATGGTACCCACAACAGTGTCTGTTTGATTTGATTGAATCATGTGGAGTTTTATTTGGGACTGAACATCCTCTGCCTCTTTTAGATCTGCTGATAATACCGTTCGCATGTATGACCCTCGGAATCTTACTTCTGGAGGAGTTGGATCCCCTGTTCACATATTTGAAGGCCATACTGCTTCTGTCCTGTGTGTCCAGGTACTAGAGCCTGAGTACACACTTGCCAATTGGGTTGTAATTTGTATTTCTATTTTAACTAGCAATGGATACTGACATCTTTTATTGCAGTGGTCTCCAGCTAAGGCATCTGTCTTTGGCAGTGCTGCGGAAGATGGTATCTTGAATATCTGGGATCATGGAAAGGTGAAATCTCTAGCTATTTCTAATGCTTGCTTGACTCTCTCTGCAGTGTGAAAAAGTTTGTGTGGTAACTAAATTAATTATAAAGCACATGGAGGTTTTAAAATCCATAGGGGATTTTGGAAAAAGCTTCTGCCTCACTCTTTTTTTGAAAAAAATTGAGACTGCCGTGTGTTTTAACCATTTTTACTTGATGATCTATCTTGTGCTGTGCTTTAACAAAATTTTCATGACCCAGATTGGAAAGCTGGAGAATCATGCTGGAACAGGAAATTCAAGTTATCCCCCTGGCTTATTTTTTCGACATGCAGGGCACAGGTGCTATGTGTATAATCTTCCATCTCTTGCATTGGCATTCACAAACAATTTCCTTATGTTTTCTTCTCACTTTAAATCATGGTTGTCTGAATAAAAATACAGGGATAAGGTGGTTGACTTTCACTGGAATGCAGCAGATCCATGGACTATTGTTAGTGTGTCTGAAGATGGAGAGAAGACTGGTGGGGGAGGTACACTTCAGGTAATAAAAAGTTTTCCTGTATTAGATGCTCTAAATGTCCCTATTATTATGCTATATCTCATTATTGGACCCTGGGAAAACTTCATATAGCATATATATGGGTATAACTAGTCATTTTATGTTATGTTAGTAATATGTGATTATCCGCCTACGAGAATGCTATACTGCAATATACAAATGGACCTGGATACTTTTTTGATGTTATAAATACCATTTTTTTTTTTGCTAGTATAGCTTCATAACCTGGCCATACATGCATGTTTTGTTTAATGCAAGGGCAAGTCTATTATCTATTCTTCATTTATCTAAACACCAACCTGACTGTTTATGCAGATATGGCGAATGATTGACCTGATTTACCGGCCAGAAGAGGAGGTCATAGCGGAGCTGGATAAGTTCAAATCTCATCTCCTGACATGCTCTACTTCTTGATTTCACATTCGGGAAGCTGTGAATCTTATTTAGCAAACCCTTAATACATTTGAACATGAAGTTATTGGGCTTGTCCTCAAAATTCGTTCAGGATTGAATAGTTTGTGTGTTGACAATGCAGCTAAATTGTGCCCCTATCTCTCTCATTTGCTGGCTTCTTGAATCTATCTTTATCATGTGTGCATTTTGTTAATTAAGTTTTGGGAAAAATATGAATAACTCAAGTAGACATGTTCCTTTTAGGTGAGACCATAGTCATCATTCCCCACTATTTCTTTCAAATGTCAGATGTTGTCAAAGTAGAGTCTTCATGTCTAGTAATGTGTCGTATTGGCGTATTTCCCCATATTCTCCATCCTCCTTTCCAAGTTTCTTCGGGCTTCGAAACCTTATTTATGTTCAAACAAAATTTGAGTTTCACACACGTTGTCAATCCAAACTCTTTATGCCCTCAAGTTGCTCGATTTGATATCAACTTCTTCACGGATTTTACTGCTTGTTAAAAATGTGATTTTGTATGGCTGGGAAGAATCTTGTTCTCATTTTCACAAATCATCTTTCTATATTTATTATTCGAAATTCCATAAATGCATTTGTTTTATTCATTTTTATCAAAAGTATAATTTATTTTTATTTTTAAAATTTATTATCAAATTTATTAATATTTTACGTATTTTTGTGTGCTTATCAAATTTATTAGTATTTTACATTTTTTGTATAAAAAAATATTATAAAATAAATACTTTCATTTTCAAATATATATAGTACACGTAGAAACATATAATATTTAAATATATTTTTATTTTCATATGAAAATTTAGTAAAAATAATTTTAATTTTGAAAATATTGAAAATAAGTTTGGAAATGTTATTAGACTTCCTAATTTTAATTGCTCTAATCAAAGGCCAAAACGGGTTCTTAGACTTCCTAATTCTTATTGCTCTAATCAAAACCCAAAAGCATTTGAGATTGATTAGGCCAAGTGCTTCACGTTTCCATGTGCTCTTATTTTTATAATTTTTAGTCAAAAAAATTCACTAAATTAGGAGAACGAAAGACTTGCATATTACTGAATGTCTTTTTTGTCCCTCTATTTTGTAATGCATATCAATCTCATTTTTGCTTTCTTGAGATTCTTAAGCCTAGGTTTTTGAGGAGAATACTTTCAGCATCTTAAATAATACAATTTTGCGCTTTATTTAAGGAAGTTTTTTTCAGTATTTTTAGAATTGGATCAGTCGTTCAATCGATGATCAGTGATCAGTCTGAATCATCTTTAATTAATCGAATTTTCAATTAAATGGGTCCAAATCGGTTAAGAATCGCTCAAAAAAGATTTTATTTTATTTTTCTGAAAAAGTTTAAACTTGATATTTAATCATATATATGTGATTATTTGAATTTTGAATTTTATTATATTTATTTTTAATCAATTATTTATTTATTTTTATTTTTAAAATTTAGTACATAATAATTAATTTATTATATATTTTTTTATAAAATATAATAAAAAAATATAGTCAATTTTATTAGATCAATTGAATTGACGATTGAAGTGACACGATTTATTGAATCGCTAATCGGCAAAAAGATTAATGTGATTACTAATAAGTTGAATTCCAATCGAAGTCTAACCCAAGCTCAAACTTTATTAGGAGGTAGGGTTCATGAAAATCGACATGAAGTTAAACTCTATCGACTTTTTTATTTATATTGAGTTTGGATTTAAGGAATATTACATGCAAATAAGGATTTAACTGAAATTTCACTTTTAATCAAACCAAAAGGAGTAAAAGTAGAATCCAAATTAAGTAACAACTAGGGATCGCAACGGGTGAGTTTGTCAAAATTTGAGATCCGTCCTGCTTTGAACCCATTACACTTGTTTTATAATTTTAAAAATATTTTATTTTTTTAAATATAATATTACATATATTAATATAAAAAATAAATAAAAAATTAAACAATATGAGTTCGGATGGAGAGAATTTAAAATTAAAAAAAATAAAATTCACCCTATACTCGTTTATAACTACTCAAATTCGCTCCAAGTTGAGTTTGGAGCGAATTTAAAATTAAACCTGAACCCATTCATTACCTGTCATAGGAACAACTCTACCACACACGTGAGGCTAATTTTTTCTAATTATTTTATTGATTACCGAATCTTCACCAACAAATACTCGATAAAACAAAGCCAAGCAATCAAACACGAGAAATGCCAAAAATGAAACCATCCAAAAAAATCGCATGCTTGTGGGTGCGACTTAAAATGTTTACTTCTAGAATAAATAATCCTTTATCGCAGGTCAGACAAAACCTCTTCAGCAGGCCCCTTCGTTTCTTCTACTCGGTGTGGAGAATCCGAATCGAGGAAAATGGGTCGGGTCTCCGCCATTGTCTTCTGTTTTTTTCTTGTGATCTCATACGCGAACTCCTTCTATCTTCCCGGCGTTGCTCCTCGCGATTTTCTAAGAGTACTTCTCTTGCTCTCTCAATTCACAGTTTCTGATTTGGAGCTTAATCTAGTAATCTTTTTGATCAGTAGATCTACGAGTTGTGTACTTTTTTCTCGCAAGAGTTATGTTCTTTAATCTTGATTGGATTTTATTTTTTTTGGTTTTCGATGAATATCTAGGGTTTTGTGTGTTGATTCAATTGGTGATTAATTGGATTTGGATTGATCCATATTTTGGCTGTTGGCTTTGAGTATGAGTTTGATTGATTTTTTTTCTTTTTTTTGTTGTTTTGGTAATTTGATTTGTGGCATTTATGTATTTGATTGGATCGTGTTATTGTGCATTTTAATTAGGAGTATTTTTTAGACTGTTAATTTAAGCCAAAATGTGAATTTTTCGGCATTTTCATTTTGATGATAATTGGTGCGAACATTTGAGTTGCTGTAATAAGAGGGCATGTCTTGTTTTGTTATGCTTTCTATTTATGACTGCATACTTTCTTCTAGGAAAAATATGAATGTTGTGGGCATTTGTATTTTGATGATAATTGCTGCGAATAGTTGACTTGTGGTAGTAAGAGTGTCTGTTCTGTTTTAATAATACAGAATAGTCGGTGATATAGGATGTGGGAGTGATCTCTAGCTATGATATGTAAGCAAAGAGTCGGCAATTATGAGGGAACATTTTATATGCAATTATTGAATACTGATGCCATAAAGCTACTTGAAATGGACAAGGAATCCTAGTCTAAGCTTGATTGGTGTCATATTTAGTTGTGATCTTACATTCGTCATGTGCTAATTCACGAATATAATTCTTTAATCTTCCTCTCGATAAGTAAGGACAAGACCATTGTTGAGCCAATGAAGATGTATAACCCATTTATTAGCTGCTAATAATTCTAGAAACCAAGATCATTATGGAGATTTTGATCTGGGATTTCATCAAATGCCTGCTCTTTATGCGCAAAGTGTTTTTGGCTAGTTGTTATATTTCCTTTGGGGAACGAATGACTGCTATAACATTATTTTTTGATTTTATTTGTTTTACTTTTATATTCAGATTTGGTTTTATAGGATAAACTACATACTGATATAGAGATTGCATTTACATATTTTTTGGCTTAAGTAGCTAATTGTCATTAATCATTCTTCTGCTCAGCTGGTTTGTTCTTTCGACCCAAAAAATGGGAAGAGCTTATTTAGCATCTCAGCTTTTTATGTTTTTCTCCACATGTAATTACTGTCTCTGCATTCTTAACAGGGGGATGAACTTCAAGTCAAAGTGAACAAGTTGTCATCTACAAAGACACAACTTCCATATGACTTCTATTACTTGAAATACTGCAAGCCGAAGAAAATCAGGAATGTTGCCGAAAACTTGGGAGAAGTCCTTCGGGGTGACCGTATAGAGAATTCAGTTTATACTGTGAGCATCCATGACTAGTTCATTAACTCTATGCAGCTCAGACATTTCATTCCTTTGTTTCCCTTTGTTGTGTATTTCCTAATATGGGTCTTTTTGGTGGTTTAAATAGTTCCATATGAGGGATGAGCAATCCTGCACAGTGGCTTGCAAAGTTAGTCTTGATGCTCAAGCGGCAAAGAATTTTAAAGAAAAAATTGACGACGAGTACAGAGTCAATATGTAAGTGCCGATCAAGTTCACCCTCATTCTTCTTGTTCTATTACAGGCTTCTTACTTCATTGCGCATCTTACCTTTTTCTGATGATCTTGTTGTGCTATCAATATGTCTATATAATACAAACACTGATCAATTCTGGTAAATGATTATTCTCAGATGTGACAAAGTGCTAACATCTGAAACTGCATGCAGGATTCTAGATAACCTTCCAGTAGCTGTACTTAGGCAAAGGCGAGATGGAAGTCCATCGACAACTTATGAGCATGGTTTTCGTGTTGGGTTCAAGGGGAATTATGCTGGGGTTAGTGTATTTTCTTGCTTTTCTTGAAGATTTATATTCTTTTATAATTGTTAAATGCATGTACTTTTTTTTTGCAGAGCAAAGAGGAGAAATATTTTATTCATAACCACTTAAGCTTCAGAGTTATGTATCATAGAGATCCTGAAACTGATTCTGCTCGAATTGTTGGGTTTGAAGTTTCTCCAATCAGGTTTCCCGCTTTATGTTATTGGACTTGTGAAATAATTTGTTACTTTGCATTTAGTTTGGACTTCATTAAAAATTTCTTTGCAATGGTAAAAATGAGTGTAGATTTATTTTCATACCAATATTTTAGACCATATATGTGAAAGCCTTGAGGGTTTTTTGGCTTGTAGAGAGTTGATTTTTTCTGACTTTGATTGGGCTTTCACTTAAATTTACTCCGACAGCATTAATCATGAATACAAGGAGTGGGATGAGAAGAACCCAAAGGTGGCAACATGCAACCAGAACACCAAAAATATAATTCATGGGGGCGCTGTTCCACAGGAAGTTGATACAGGCAAAGAGGTCGTATTTACTTACGATGTTACTTTCCAGGTACTCCTTTTGTAACCTAGTTTTTGCTTGCCTTTGCTGGAATGTTTTGTTCTTCTGCAAGAATTACAGAACAATCTCTGTTGCAGGAAAGTGATATTAAGTGGGCGTCAAGGTGGGATACTTACCTCCTCATGAATGATGATCAAATTCACTGGTTTTCAATCATCAACTCTTTGATGATCGTTCTCTTCCTTTCTGGTATGGTTGCCATGATAATGATGAGAACTCTGTACAGAGATATAGCGAACTATAATCAATTGGAAACCCAAGATGAAGCTCAAGAAGAAACAGGATGGAAACTTGTTCATGGAGATGTTTTTAGGGCACCTTTAAACTCTGGATTGCTCTGTGTTTATCTGGGAACTGGTGTTCAGATCTTTGGAATGACACTTGTGACAATGATCTTCGCATTGCTAGGTTTCCTCTCTCCTTCCAACCGTGGCGGGCTTATGACTGCCATGGTTCTGTTGTGGGTTTTTATGGGATTGTTTGCTGGCTACTCATCTGCTCGTCTGTACAAAATGTTCAAGGGCACTGAGTGGAAGAAGAATACCTTAAAAACGGCCTTCATGTTTCCTGGTATTCTGTTTTCATTCTTCTTTGTGCTGAATGCTCTCATTTGGGGAGAAAAATCATCTGGAGCTGTACCCTTCGGAACAATGTTTGCACTTGTGTGTTTATGGTTTGGAATATCAGTACCATTGGTATTTGTTGGCAGTTATTTGGGTTTCAAAAAGCCTGCCATTGAAGATCCTGTTAAGACCAATAAGATCCCGAGACAGATACCTGAACAGGCCTGGTACATGAAACCAATATTCTCTGTACTTATTGGAGGCATTCTTCCATTTGGGGCTGTTTTCATCGAATTGTTTTTCATCTTGACTTCCATCTGGCTGAACCAGTTCTATTACATCTTTGGCTTCCTCTTCATAGTTTTTGTGATCTTGATGGTCACATCTGCAGAGATAACAATTGTTCTCTGCTATTTCCAGTTGTGCAGTGAAGACTATCATTGGTGGTGGAGAGCTTACCTTACAGCTGGCTCCTCTGCTTTGTACCTTTTCCTGTACTCAGCTTTTTACTTCTTCACCAAGTTGGAAATTACTAAGCTGGTTTCAGGCATTTTGTACTTTGGGTACATGCTCATTGCATCGTACGCTTTCTTTGTGTTGACGGGAACAATTGGCTTCTATGCTTGCTTCTGGTTTGTTCGGAAGATATATTCCTCTGTGAAGATCGATTGATGTAAAAATCACATTTATGGAATTCAACAATTTCGCAGGATGTCTTTGGGATGGATGGATCATAGAAGAGAAGTAAAAAGAGGCACCTCCACTTTGCAGGATAAGAGCTGTAAACTCTGTACATTTTTCATTACCTGCTAAACCTCATTTTCCTGTTACCAGTTAAGGCCCGGCTTGTATTTTAATAGTATTGCTTTTGTTGACACAAATGTCTTTCCTGGACTGTAAGATTTTGAAGAACTTCCGATAGAAGGCAGAGATCCTAGTTGTCTTGGAACTTTTATCCAAACGATCGGCGCCAATACAATTGTAGTTTAATATATATTCTGGTCTTCCTCCTTATATATCCATTTATTACCAGTTATTCTTCATTGATGAACATTGCCATCCTTCTTGCACATCATTTTCGTTTTATCCTTGATTTGACAGTGTTTGATGACAAAATTGAGTTCAAATTAGCTATCCAATTTTGGGTGCGCATGACGTTTATTTCTAGAGTCTCAATATAATGGTGATGTTTGCCCGCATATATTGCTTGTTATTTTGGTCGCTCTAATACTGCACAAAACAATTTTCCAGGTTAGTTTAATTAGGCTTTTTACAAGATATAAAATCAAAGCTATTTTTCTTGACCTCTTAGACAAGTATAAACATCAATATAACATATACATACAATCAGAACCTTTCGACTATAGAGCCCATATTCAACAGTGTGAACAACTAAGTTCAACACACACAAACACAAGCAAATAAAGAAATAACTGGAAGCTAGTGTTAGAACTCAAGCTTTCAGTTGCAACGAATGGCTGCCAAGACACAAACACCAAAAAGAAGCACAAGATCTGTTCTCAAGAAGGCGGCATATGTATGTGTGTCAATATATATATATATATATAAAGATTTAAACATGGTAGACCAAACCTATAAATTCTTGGAGTCATATGTACTTGCCCTTTAAGCTGATTAATCATATCTTCAGGATATTTGAATGCCATTATAGATCTACTGAAGTAAATAATATTTCCAAACTATAAGAAGAAATTCTATCTAACCCTTCTTAAAAGGAAAACTAATGCCCAGTTTAGATCAAAACATAGCGCCAATGACCACAGTACTGCAAAAACTTGATATACAGAACATCTGTTTGCACTATGCAGGATGGATTAGCAAGGGAAGAATCCAAAAAAAAACTATCAAGGATCAAAACATTAACACTCATGATTTCGTTTGAAATCAATCCAAAGAGGCACAGGCAGCAGTAAAATTTCTGCAACAGTGCATGATTTTGGGTTTGGATGTACATATTGTTATTAGTGAATCAGATATAATTAGCCCCAAAAGTTGTCTCTCAGCCCGAGCATGGTTTCAGCTTCCCATTTCTCTGCCTGCACAGATGAAGCATTTTTAGTGACAAGTAGCATTTGATGAAAATGACTACAGAATTCAGGTCTAAGATTAACACCAACCAAAATGCATCCTTCTTCTCCTGTGCCAGTAACTCTTCGAATGATATATCAGAAAAGTCGGAATCTGTACTCTCCACAAGGCTGCTAGATTTTGCTTTCATCTCCATACAGGCACCAATTTCTAGCATCTTCAAGATGAGAAGACATAACGAGCATTATTCTAAAACCCAATAACCAGAAAATAGAAAATAATTGTGTTAAATGTTAAAAGCCATAGGAAAACAGGTTTCACTTCATTGATTTGTATAAGAAATTTCACCAAATGAATGGATAGAATTATTTAAGGAAACATGTTATTCACATTATAATTTATACTATAACAGAGCTCGTATTTAGTGGATCCCTACCAGCTTCCTTTTAACACAAATAATATGTCAATCCCACGCATAGACAAGGAAAAAAAAAACAAGCACCTTCTTGTATGCTGGAGAGATCTTAAGCTGTTCTTGGAGCCAGTTGTATACAAAAGCATCCTCTTCTAATCTCTTTTGCTCTAATTCTAGCTTGTATATCTATATATAACAAAGAATATATTGCAATTCAGAAGATGGTACAAACAGAAAACTCATTCAAATTTGAGAGTGCTATTTCCCGCACCTGTTGACGTAGGCGGTCAAATGACGACCTGTCTGCCTTAAACAGTAGGGCCTTGGTAATTGTGAATCTCCGCTTGATGACCTCAGACCTGTTTACCAGGTAATCACAGTTAAGAGTGGGGACCCAGTATTAGTATCAAAAAATTATTTTTTTTCATTTAAAACTAGTTTAAGAAGACAGAAGTTTTGCATGAAGTCAAAATGAAAGCTGGCATTATCAAGTATGAGTTCTGTTAAATAGATGAGTTACAAATTTGCAACTTCATAAAGATGTCACGAGCAGAGTATGCAGTTTTTAGAACTATGACTTTGTTCCCTAGTCCTAGATATATCTCAAACATAACCATAGCACGGTATAAGTTGCAGTGTTAGCAACTAAGATATAGAACACATGAAACTTTTGACAGAATGCTAAACAGCCCATGAAAAAAAGTGAATAAAGTTTGGCAGGATGGGTCCACAAAGATTTAAGCAACTATAACAACAAACTCAGGCATGTGAATTGAACTTCTGATTTACATGCTATATAAAGAAAATGCTGCAAACATACTTGTTCTGCAGCTCGTTTCTCGCCTCAACCAGGCAATTGACAAACTGTCCAACCTGCAATGCATAAAAAGTAGATATTAATATTTTCAGTGCATACACAAATGAAATCTGAAATTTTGAAAATCAGATGCCTTAGTGGCAGACATAATTTGCATCATCCTACAATAATAGACGACTATTTTGAATAACTATGGCCCCCAAGCCAACAAGCCTTTTGAGCATGAAATCGATTCAATGCAACATATAAAGGAAATAATTAAAGTATCAAAAAAACAATAGAAATTTCTGCAATTCCAGCTGTTTCCCTAACACAATACTTTGACCATCTGTATAACACATTCCTCAATGTATCCCTCTAAATAGATAAATTGTAAGAGGGGATCAAGCATAAATATCTCTGCAGATAATGGTGAAGTTCCAAAAGTTAATACGCTACATTTCTACTATGATTCATCATTATTTCAAGCAGATATTGCACCATTTGAACAAAGAAGCCGAATTTCAGGATTCTTGGGTAGAACAAGAAAGGAAGTGGCCCATGACCTTACATATTGAGAAATAGCCTGTGCAAATGATGTTTTATTTTTCCAATCTATTGTAGCTCCAAATATAGAGGTATAATCACAAGTACATATTTAGCCGTAAGCTGAAATCGAGCTAACAAATCAATAACCCCACCAAAAGGATGAATGTGTGCCAGTAATACTACTCCATGATTAGCAGACTTTCGACATAATGTATTGAACTCAAAACAATTCCATCTCTCAAGGTCGTTTAGACACTAGAAACATGGAAGAACAAGCAAAACAGGGGCACATAAAGCTTTTTGGGACAGATGAACATTAGACCTCAGGTAACTTATGAAGCAGACAATAGTAAATAAGCGACACTTAGGAAAAAACCAAAAGAAGGCAAAATACTAATTTCCAAAAAGAAGACAGATTGATATGGATACAGGTAGCAGGAATGAATATTTGAACCTGTTAATCGTGCATGGCAATTGGCTTAACTTCATTGTTCTTTTTCTCTTTAAGTAGCCGGATAAGATCTGGTTATGATCTCATCTATGTCTCATGTGAGGAAATGAGAGAATGATACCTTTCTCATAGTTATGGGAGTTTTCCCCACAAAAAATTCCAAGTCCCACCCAGCTTTTTAAGTTCTTCACTAGGCTAAAGAATACTGCCAAGTGAAACTTGGTTTGGCCCAAATCGAAATCTATTACATCCAACCATCATTCTATTTCCTACTTTTATTTGTCTGATTCAAATCATGTTTCTCACTTTTTGAAAGGTAGGTCTGACATCCAAACATTCGCAGCATTAACTAAAGTTAAGAACTTAATTTTCAACTTTAATGTGGAGCCAAAGCATCTTCCTTTGGTGGTAAATATGAAACAACTGTCATGTGACCCTCAAATTGTTCAAGATTCTTGTTAAATCTGTAAACAAGGAAGTCAAGCAACTATAGGTGCCTTCATGCATCTCATTTGCCATTTCAAATCACAAATCAATGGAGGCACTGAGAGACAGAGGGATAGGATGGGCCATGACAACCAAACTCTGGACCAAACGTCCCATTCTTCATCCCAGGCTGGATCACACTCTTCATTGTGGACGCATCAAGTCTCCCATCAAGGAAGGGACTTACACTTTCTCCTGTGCCCAATACCAGTATGGCTGCCAGGAACTACAGCAATGCTTGTGCCTATGACTGTTTTTCAGCTTTTTTTCTTTTTAGATGAATCCGACATTGAGTGCCTTGGTGTTATTAATTTATCTGAGCTGCTTCTCTGGCAATAAAACGACATCTAAAATCTAGCTTGGGATTATTACTAGACTTTCATGTCCTCCATATCATCTGTAGAATTGACGTCAGCAGAGTTTGGCATCTATTCCTAAGGTGCCTTGTTTCCATATATACTCGCATAGCATGATTCTCTTGCTTTTGGCACCTCTCTCACATCTGAAATCAGGTCCACATTACGCTCATGTACAGTCAATCTTATACTAAAAAATATTGTTTTTAGCTAGTATGCAAGCTTTTGGGGTGCTTAAAAAACGGAAATCTGAATCAGTTGAGTTCTGATATCAGAAAAAACAATAAAGAAAATAGAGTTCGGCTAGAAAGCCTTTTGTTCTTATACTTGGAATAATTGAGAGGCTATGTGGGATCCAGGCTGCTTCACCGCCCAAGGACAAATATTTGGCTCGGTATTATAGTTATACTAAAACAACCACGAAAATAAATCAGAACATTTTCTGTAGTTCCTAACTTTTATATTTGAAGTGTTGCTCATCTACGTAATAACCTGGAAAATATTGTCCGCACATGTTTTCCCCTAAACTTTCATCTTCTCTAGTTAATTGCTTCAGTTCGTCATTTTTAAAGCACAGACACTAGTAGTATTTTAGAACAACTGAATTGACTAAGACACAACAGCAAAAAGGCAACCTGCTGTTCAAGTCACCTATGCTCATAGTAAAGCTTCCAAGTAAATGAGGTCTTCAACATCCTCAATCAATTACCATAATTATAAACAAAATGAAGTCCACAGTTTGATAGGATTCAGCAAGAAAACAATTTCTATCAGCCCTAAATCAATAAAACTTTGTAGGAGGCAATACATCATGGCAATAGCTAGCACATCAATGCAGAAATTGCATGCAAAACTCAATACATAAGCCCCATATCATGAAACCAACAAAATCAATTAGCAACAAACTTCACAAACAATGGCTCTATTTATACGTTCTCGCACGACATATGGAACACATATCAAGAGACAGACAAAGAGCCGATAGTCCTAGTGCCAACATATGGTCAGTAACAAGTAACAACCTGTTTTAAGTGAAGGGCTCATCTTTTCCAACACATCTAAGTAACATAGTAGCCTAATAGCACTGAACAAAAGCCCACAAATATATACTTTCATTATTCGTAAAACACACTTAACAAACTTGCAATTAAATAAAGTGAAAATATTCAACCACTCCAATAATTAACAAAGCTAAAAAAACCTGATCAAGAGTTAATCCATTTGATCCATGAGACTTGACAAGTTGATCATACTGCTGCTTGATCTTCCTTTGAGTAGCACTAGAAGACTTGGTGAACGGATATAAACACACCAACTCTTCCTTCTCCTTTCTCTCCTCTTCATTTGGGCCGGGCCTCTTCTTCCTTGCCCGCTTCTTTTTCCTCTTCTTCTCTTCTTGACCCGACCCGCTTTTCTCACCCGGGTCATCATCAAAATCTTCACTTTTACTAAAAAGGGTATCCCATTTTGGTGAACTCGAAGGCAAGATCTCGAGAAGCAACGAACGAGCCAAATTTTCCGGGTCGGGTCCACATCCCGTTTCTTGTTTCTGTTGTCGGGCTATTCTTTCATCATCATTTACAGGAAAAGACTTGATTTTTATGGAGTTTTCTTTCTTTTTACCTCCATTACTGTTTTTATTATTCAAAATAGTGTACAGGGTGAGAATGACAATAAAGAAAGTAAGGAAAAGGAAGAAAGTGAAAGAAGACAGCATTGTAATGTGAAAGGGAGAAGCCTGAGGTGGTGAATTATCAGAAGAAAGAGTGGTGAGAACAGCTGGTATGGCCGCCATGGAAAAAAAGCGTTTGTTTTCACCGTGTGTGTGTGTGTTTTGGATATATTTATAAAGTGGGTGAAAAGAAACAAAAGGCTCGACTAGATTTGGGTTTGCAGCAAATAGGTTGATATACCTTCTTATTAGATGTGTTTTTTGTTTGTATTTCCATAGATTTTTAAGATAGTCTTTAATACTTGGAATCTGATGCTTTTTTGTTTTGTCCTATGTTTATTAAGCTTCTATTCTTACTTCAGAAATGATTTTTTTAAAGTTAATTTGAATTAATGGGCAGCAGAAAATTGTAGGATAATGATCATTATGATTGATTACTAAAATGAGCTGCTAAAATTGTTGGAATACGATTTTTAATGTAATCTGTTCTAAGTTCTAACTGCTTAAGGAATAAGTGTTTGACTGAAAATTATGCATCTTACTAAAGAAAACATTTGTGATTATTGTCATCTGAATAACCTTACATTTGATTATAGATTAATACACATATTTTATTCTGTGTTCATATATACATTATCCAAAACTTATTCTTAATCTATCAAAAATCTATACTTCAAATCTTTTTCATTTCACTCTTTAGGGAGGGATGGCAGGCGGATCTAATCCATTCCACCTTAGATGGATTTTTGTGAAATTATAAATAAATTTAAAGTGATTTTTTATTTTTAAATTTTCAAAGTAATCATATTTAAACCCATCGTATTTAATTTTATATTAATATATATATATATATATATATATTTTAAATAATAAAAAAATATATATTTTTTAAATAATAAAAAAAATCTTAACATGGCATATCTCGGTTTTGACAAGTCGGTTGCCATCCCTACTAGAGGGTTTTCACTAGGTGTTAACTGCCTATTGGAATTAGTTTGGAAAGAGTACTTAATAAAGTGAAAAATTAATTTAAAAAGTGTACTTAAGTATTAGTATTTTGCAAAGGGGAGCCATTTGCAATTAATCCATTCTGTCCTTATTCGTTTTCTTTCATTTTATTTTTCTTTTGGACCCTTATAACCTTCTTGTATGTCCTCTTAGTCCTTGCTTTCAATATTTTGAAGTATTTTGGCCATCTGGAATTGAGGAAAATTAGGAACTAAATTGACAATCATGTTTTTTCTAATTTTCCTCTTCCTCATATGTTCTCTAACAGCCTGCGTTATCACTTCCTAGGTTCTTGAGTGGTACCTGGTCTAAATTATGTAGTTTTTCACCATTTATCAGAATGCCCATCTTGACTGATAGGGTGGCTTCACTGAAATGTTCCTCTTACATAAATAAAAGTTGAGTACAGATTAATTTCTTTTCAAGATTCATTTAAATAGTGCCCTATTCTCGTTTGTGCATAACAGCAAAATGTACAAGATAAAATGAAAGAGATGACAAATATAACTGAACTTTGTGCTACTATCGGGTAGCTATTTCTCAGGCTTTAGGCCACTTAACAAGAAAAACAAGCGCTGCAGATCACCTAATCTTTCGAATCCTTATTTTGGAGTCGATTTGTATAACTCCCTAGGAATTTTAATTGTGCTCAGAGATATTTGGGTTCGAGTAAATAGTTCTACGAATGAATGGGTCAAATGTTTTCACATAAACCATGAATATGACAATAATATTAAAACTTTCAGTAGTTTCAGAAGGGTCATTCTATAATGAATTGGGCTGGTAATTGGATTAGCCAAGTGCAACCAAGAATTTCACAGCTTCGAAGTATGGCATATGGTTACGGTCTTTCACATAGAACTCATATCTGTATTTTTCATAGTCCATTATTCCTGCATCAGAACCATACCCAAAGAAATTTCCATATCAAACAATAGAGATAACCATGTATGCATGAGCATTAATGAGACCATGCTATTTGCTGTCACAAAGCATTGAGATTCTCTCTTATCAGAGAACATAGCGTTGTCCTACATAGAATTAACAGGGATATGTGGTCAAATTAGACAGACAAAATTTGATCGATAAATCTTGATATATTGGTACACTTGCCAAAGCAATTTTTACAAGGGTGAAGCAATGAAATGATTGCTTTCTTGACATGAAAAATACAAATTCAAATCTTACAAGCCAAGAGCTTGAATGTACTAGAGACTGGAGACATGTGCACATGGACTCATTTATCGTCACAATGTGCATTCTAACCCCTTGACCCCAAACTTCCGTGTTATAGTTGCAGGCCAAATCAACAATTAACTATCTATATATACATGTTCTTCTCTTGAATCATCTTCAAAATCTACTGAGGCTTTGGACTAGAAGGTGTGTTGCCATATATGTACAACTTCACCCCAGCAAAGCCCAAAGAAAAATGGTTGTGATGAAAATGGCCACCTCAAAAATGAAACATCAGAGGACCTGTATCAAAGACAAAACACAGCAAACAAGAAGATTTTATTTCCTTGGCTTCCAGTGTTTCTCATTAACTGCAGATGGCCTCCACAGAGAGTTTCTTCATAACATTTGGACATGGATCTCCACCAAAGATCTCGGGTGTTATCGGCACCGCACAAGATTGTTGGCCAACACAATACTGCAAAAGAACACAAGGAGAAGGCAAAGGCCAAAATCAGACACGCAGCATCTTAAATGCAGAAAGTAGTAACATTGAGTAAGATCTGTAAATACCCTCTCAAAAACGTCATAAGAATGAAATGCATGACAATTTCCTTCGTGGAAGTTGCCACAGACCCCCTCAGGGGTTCCAAAGCTAGCAAATTTGATAGATGAAATCTTTTGACCAGAAGCACACGAGAGGTGAGCTTTGGGCCTCAATGGTTTATTGACTTTCCCTGATGCTTGCATCTGCCAATTCACTAAGTTTGGCTGCCATTCGTATATATCTGCACATATACTTCCTACTTCCCTTTTCACCAAAGAGATCCCATAAGGATTTCCTCCCCATTCTTCAAATACAACCAGCAGATTTCCGGTTGGATAAAGCCAGGTGCGAGGAACATGGTACCTGAAAAATAAAAATCCATGTCCTGTTAAATATATTCCATCTGAAAGACAAGTATCTTGGAGCTACATGGACTTCCACATTACCATCTCTGGGAAGCTTCACCACAGTTGCTAAGGCATTTTTTCTCATTGAACCACCCAGCATAATTGCAGGCACCACAGTCGCCAGATGCTTTGTACTGATTCCAATAGCGTCCAATGCTTTGACCATTTATCCAGACCTGACCTTTACTCATGGTATTCATATCTAAAGCCAAAGGCTCATTTCCATCTGGAGCATTGAAAGTAGTCTGGAAATAAAGGGAAAAGATACCAGCATGCTCTGGATTAGTAGCTTCACTTGAAATCAAGAAGTGCATGCTCTGGATCAGTAGCTTCACTTGAAATCAAGAAGTATTGTACAAGTTTGAGTTGAGATGCATCATCACTATTCAGTCACTAAAAGAGATTCCATTTATTACCATATTAGACAATTTCAGAGTGATCTATTCATGTCGTCCAGTAACAAATGACACAAATAAAACCACCCAATATTTTTAGTTCCATTCTCACGTTTGGAAAATATATTGTTCTTTTTCATTTTCAATAAATCTTGAATCAACAGAAATAGTTCCCACGTTGATCTACAACACAAATTAAGCATGATATAACAATATATATTCTTTTTTCTTTGTTGCACGCTTGTCAAGCATGCCAAATAGCTAGCATCTAATATCAACACCTCAAACAGGCAAATGCTCCAAAAAAAAGTTTTAAGAAAAAAAGATTTTTCTTAGTAAAATTTGTCAATAGACATTTGAAGTGCCCAGTGAACTATTAACCTCTTTTGATAAAACATTTTTCTGCTATCTCCATTTGAGTAGCTGAATTCTCTAACTGAGCAATACGTACTCACCTTGTACCATGTCAATGGTTGCCTTTCACTGACATACAATCCATCAACCCATTCTACAGAAGAGGCTCCACTGAGTGAATGAAGACTCAGAGATTCTCCTTTAAGACCAACCTGTCCAGAACAAGGTCACAGTTAATAAAAAGTTATGCAGGCAATGAGACAGTCTTGAACATTATGAACTAACCTTATAAGACCATTTTTGCCATGTTAAGTCTCTTTTCCCCTCATTAAGACCACTGAGTGAAACAGGACCAAGAACACCAGCATTCCATGTTTCGAAATGGGGACCAACATTCTGAGCTCATGCGAGAAAATGCGCAAAAGTGAATATCATGCATACTATATACACAATCAATTTCGAATTTCCTAAACAGAATGTGTTTGTTAAAAGGACGGCCTTGCATGTAGGCATGAGTGGTGGAGAAAGGGAAAGAGGACAAACCGGGAGACCAACAGCAATGCTCAGCAGAGCAATTTGGTTTACTCCAGCTTTCAGATTCACGCCTTCACTGAAAGTTAGTCTGGGGTTTTCTAGACTTCCATAGGCAGTTCCTGTGAGAAATTACATAAATAAGATGAGTGAATCTGAAGCAGAGGTCCAGCTATTATTACTACTGCTCCTAAAGTATATTATGTTATCAAGGAAGGATTTCTAATGTCTCAGACAAACATGTCATGCAAGAAATCACAGGGATCCAGAGCAGGAACATAAATATCAATTTCAACAAGTCATCCTCCCACTAAAGGATTCATGAAGATGTTTGGACATCGGGAGATCAGAACTAAACACCAATGCTTTCATTTGTCTCTTTTCTTTTATCATAGTGAATAAATTCAAGCAGAGTGATTTCTGGTGTCCATTACATCAAACAATATTACAAATTTTTTGGATGTTATCCACTGGGTTGCCCACCTGATAGTTGTCCATTGATAAATACATGCAAGGCATGGCCTGCAGATAATACTGTAAGAACGGGCCACTTCCCGCCTCTAAAAAATCCTTCACTGGGGTCAATCTTCACACTGAATAATACAGACAAACAAGAAAATGTAAGTATTGTACAGACAAACAAGAAAATGTAAGTATTGGAAAAGGAAAACAAGGCCTAGTTTTATTTCAAGGCTAGATTTTGTTGTAATGTTAAAGTGAATATGATCACTTAAAAGTTACTAGTACACTTACTCTGTTGTATACCACAAATAGTCAGTGTTGTCTCTGGTGGTATTGATCTGCTCCACCAATCCAACCATCGTAAATGAATTGTCTTCATGTGATGCTGTCTCTTCATTGTAAGACTGCCAAGCAAATCCTTTGCTGACAGGGGTCATCTTCATTTGTGCACTTTGGGCGCCAATCTTTTCACAAGAAAATTCAAGTGGACATTAAGATTCTTCACAACTCTACATGCTTTTATATGAATCTGAGACATTCTCAATGTAAACCACAGAATATAAATGACTCTAATAGAAAGTCTTTTCTTACCCTTGCTGTATTGTAAACGGTGTTCTTGCAATCGGGAAGGATGCTGATGGACCAAGGAGGCAAGTTGTAATGCATATTCCCAAATGACACCTTTGCAAATGAATGTTGATCATAATTTGCAAGAAAAGCGGCACAAGCACCAGACCTCGATTTGAAAACATGAGCCTGTATGGTAAGAATGAAGGTGTGGTTAAGGGATAGTTTATTGTACACAAGGGAAAAAAAACAAGAGAACAGTAACAAAACCCAACCTCCTGAGAGTTTCCAAGTGGCGTAACAATAGGATCTCCAGATACTAGAGCTGGCTCGCAGAGCTTGATTGCTCTATGCAAATCTTTCAGATGACCCCATTTAGGCTGCCTCAATAGTCCTATAAAAATAAAATGTTAGTGCTTTGGCTGATGAGCCACTATCTTGTTGAAAGGATGCTAATGTGAATGCTCCCAAAAAGACATAAACCTATGCTTCATGGTGCAGGCTGAACATTAAGGATCATATTTTCTGTACAACATACAATGATACTTGGATTTCCATGACAGATAAGAAACCTAGAAGGTAACAGACATCTGCTAAGATATTCCTGATAGTTAAAAACTAAGTGAAAAGGGCTTTCTGAAATCATGAAGGTGCATGTAACTGGCAGTCTTATCAAATCAGGCACCCTCCATATATCATTTCGAAATGATAGTGCTGTGCATGTAGGTCTTCCAACCACCTTTTGCCTCAAAATTTCCAACAAGACCTGCATGTCACCTATCAGTGCGAGGCCAGTTCTTCACAATCAATTTGTCATCATATGTGATAATCACAGCCCACCATGGAAGTAATATTGAAGTTATTACAGTTTTTAGTCAAACAAAATTTTCAGACAGTCCTCTTATTTGTTGTCAATTGACAGAAGTCGCTCTCTGTAATGATGTGGCAGACTGGCAACACATGTAACTTTTTTCTTTTTTGAAAGGTCTGATGTGTGTATTTTATTGAAGTATAATTATATGAAAACTCTCGTGTAACTGGTTTCATATGCAAACCTCCATGTATATACAGGAAGTCACTATCACAATATTTGAGAGGCGCCATGCATGGATGCATGCTGTATCTGAAGCATATAACTTCAACAAAAACAAAAGCTAGGAGTCTAATCCTGTGTGCATACCATATTCATCAAGAGGTGCATCATAGTCATAGCTAGTTGCGATAAATGGACCACCGGCAGTCCTGCCGAAGTTTGTTCCTCCATGATACTGACAAAAGAATATAAAAAAAAATAGCTAAATCTACCACCAATTATGTTCAGTCAGCAAATTCCATGAACAGTCAATTTACCATATAATAGTTAATGTAAGAGCCCCCTTTCTGAATAAATTTGGCAACAGAGAATGCCAAATCTTCAGCTGGTCGGTAGGGAACTGGACCACCAAATTCAGTAAACCTATAAAATGATGTTGTAAAATGTTATTTGCAAATCGATTGAATATAAACCCCGTTGAAGATATAACAAGTACCAGCCAGTCCATGCTTCAGTCCACATCTTGGGTTTATAAGCCTTATTGGGAGAGAAGTAATCACAATAGAAACCATTGCAGGTATTAATCTGCAAGAGCAAAGGACACAAGGCTGACATCAACAACAATAATTACATAATTATATATGTTGATATATAGTAGAATTTCTTTATTGGTAAAATAGAAGCTCTTAGAATAACAATAACTGGTGTTTCCTTTACATAAGAAAAAATGGAAGTTGAAAGTCGAGCATGATAATTTTATAATCAGTAAGGATGTAACATAATTTAGTCAGAGGCAAGATTCATGGGTCTGTGACTATTTAATTAAGACAAAACAAAACAGATTGGCATGATAGAGTGAGGAAGCCAAGCCATGTGCAGGAGTGACAAGATCTAAAATATAATTGATGACCATAAATGGGAACAAATACTGTAGACTAAGTAACCCACTACTAAACAAGTGAACACAACATGCAAACCATTATCAGAAACGAATAAAGAAGCAATACTGACAATTGGATCAGGGGCATCATCTTGCTTGCACATGACCCAAGGAACACCAGTGCCAAGATCCACAGCCATCTTGGCTGCCCATTCCGTGTAAGCTCGGCCAGGTGCACCAAGCTCATATTCCATAGGGCCATACTCATTCTCAATCTGTCACAGAAAACAGAATTTTTTTCAATTTGCCTCCTATTTGACTGGATGCCTTGAAGATATTGCAAAAGGCACTGGCTCGCAGTGACTCAAAACATAGTAAACTGAAAGCATTTTGACTACCTGAGATAATATGATTGGACCACCTTGAGTTTCATACAACTTTTCAGCTTTCATCATATTTACAATCTTGGTTGTGAATTTTTGCATAGCAGCCTTTTGTCAAAGCATTTCAGACACCAAAAAATTGCAGCACAAATAAGAAACCAATTAGTCTCGTGGAATAAGGATTTTAAGAAGATCTCTATGAGATATAAGTTCATATGTCACAAAAATCAGTTGCGCAACCTTAAAAGGCCCATTATTTGTCCTGAAACTAATGCCTGGAACATACTTTAGCCAAACTGGAAAACCCCTGAAATAGAAAACAACAAAGTGCTCAGTATTTTAAACAGTCTGCAAGAAATATGTTCCTTATAGAAAATTCCTTTGCATTTTCAGTTGTATTACCCAAAGTTCCATTCAGCACAAGCATAGGGACCAATTCTGAGATGGACATAAAGCCCTGCTTGCTGCACCAGCTTAATAAACTTCACCAAATCATACCTCCCTTCAAAATAATACTGCAAAAAATAAAAAATAAAAAAATCAATAGAACTTCAGCCACAGAGAAAATATAAGTACAAATTATATGAAAAAAACTGTTCAAATATCTCATAAAGATGATAATACACCACTAACCTTCCCAGGTTCAGGTTCATGCCCATTCCAAAAAACATAAGTCTGAATCACATCCACGCCACCTTCTTTTGCCTTCTGAATAAGATCTGGCCACATCTACAATACCCAAGAAAAGATACAGGAAAGAAACCTGTTTCTCAAAAGACAATATAGAGTTTATGGAAAAAACAGAAAAACTGCAAAATAACAGAAGCACCCCATTTGTAAGACTACATTTGGGATAAATATACCTCAGGTGTGCTCCTTGGATAGTGAATGGATCCAGAAATAAGAATCTTCCTCTGCCCATTTACAGAAATGGCCTTAGAGTCATATGAAACAGAAGCTTTTCCACAAGAAATCCATGAGCATAATAACACCACCACCACAAGCAAAAATGCATTGCACATTGCTATGTGCAAACCCATAATGCCAAAAACCTCAAGATTTGTAAATTTAGAAAGCAATGACCTTTTCTTTTTTCACCTTGCCACTTATCTGCTATATACTTTGATTCTTTCTTTCCCTTTTCTCACTTTATTCTATGCTTCTTTCAATTAGAGAGAGAAAATGGGAACAAAAAGATACAAACTTTAAGAACAAACAGTCGAGAAAAATAAGGCAAACAGCTGTTAGCCTTGTCTTGTGTTCTTCCCTGTTTCCTTTTCTTTTTTTCGTTATATTTTCCTTTGTAGTAGTAGTAATAATGAGTGAGAAGCTGCACACACAGTGGATGTGTTTGTGTGTGTTATCAGCCTGTGTGTTGTGTAGTAAATGTGGATTTTGCGACGTGCAAACAATCGGGTACTCCGCACCTGCTTTTAAACACAAAAAAATGGGTGGTTTTTGAAAGTGAAAGTGGGACTCATTTTCAAACTTTTGGCCCCACAAAAAATGGGTCCCACTTTTCCCCTTTACTTCTACATTTTTAGCTCCATCCAATAAAAAGTAATGGGGTTCATCTTTTTTTTTTTTTTCTTATTTTTAGGAAAAGTTTTTCTGATTTTATATTAAAATAGCAACAAAATGAAAAAACCTGTTTGGCTGTTGCCAAAAAGCTGTTTCCAAACGCGCTTAATTATAGTTCATGCACAAAGATTCTATCTGGTCAATCCCAAGACATGTGATATACGGCCGGTCCAATTCTTTTGATCCATCAAAGTAAGTTAATGTTTGTCTTCTGGTTTTCATCCCCAAACGCGGCGTAGAGCGTTGTCACCACGCTCAAATCTTCGGCAATTACAATTGGGAAGTGCGCTCACGTGCTACTAGAGCACGTGTGAAAGTATCTTCTTCGTGATTAAGTCTTAATTTTTTTTTATTCAAAAATAGTTTTATACATGGGGTTTGTTTGTTTTCTTTGTTAATGAATAATCACTTTTTTTAAAAAAAAATATCTTTGAAATCATGCGTTTGTCACGGATTAGGTTTTTTGGGACCTTGAGAACAGTTTACTAGGTAATCTGAAAGCAAAAAAGATTTATTTGAATCTTGGACAAAATGAGTCATTTTCAGCTTTTAAGTCTTTTTAATTACACCATTAAAGTCAATTACTTTAACTTGAATGCAATAAATTGGTGTTTGATAGGCAAATGTTAAATTTTCTTTCATTTATTCTTAGTTAATTATGTTATGATGAATTTCTAGAAAAACTATAAAATATATTAATTTCTCACCCTCTCTTAATAAAATTAACCTAAAATTATACTGATATTTATATTTTTTATGGGAGACGACCCGAAAAACTCGCACTATATTTCGTTTTGTTTCCACCAAAATATTTTTTATTTCTGCTAACAAAAACATGTTTAGTGATAAGAGTTCCAGGGAAGGAGGATCATATTTCGCAAAATACTTTCCAATTATTATTTCAATCAAATATTTTTTTACTCTACTATATCACAATTAATTGTAATAAATTAACTTTAACCAGACAACTATCTATCAAAAACAAAATCAAATACAATTTTAATATTTTTTTAGAAAATACATCACATTGTTATTTTTTAAAAATAATCTCAAGACAACTACCAATCATTATTTTAATCAAATATTCTTATACTCTACTATATCATAATTAATCATAATAAATTAACTTTAACAAGACATTTATAATTAAAAATATCTATCAAAAACAAAATCAAATACAATTTTAATATTTTTAAGAAAATACATTATATTATTATTATTTTTTAAATAATCTCGAGTTTTCGAGACACATTTACCATTAGAGTTGCATTTAATTAATAATTATGTTACAATGGCTGCGAAGATAAATAATCCTGATTAGTTTGAGAGTCGCCATCATGATTTCATCATACACAAATAAAAATTAAGATTATTAGGAAAGATATACGTAAATCACGACTAAGATACATCGCTCATTTTCACAAAGAGAATTCATAAAGTGGATTAAGACACAATTTTGGATAACCTTGAATTATTGATCTAGTTTAATGTAAATATATACATATTATAATTGTTTTCTAATATTAGTTCCGAATAATTTTCACTACATGCTACCACCACGTGGCATTAAAATCGATGCAAAATAATATTTTGTTTTAATTAAAGAATATGATATTGATTTTTTTATTTTTTTTTTGGATTTCAATTCAAATAATTATAAGGACATACATTAATTGCCACACCACAAGCAACCATATTTATCCATTAGATTTCAACCCAAAAAAAAAATCAATTTTTTTTCTCTATACTCATACTAAATATTATATAAAGTCTAATGACTTTTTGTTCAAATATAATATATGTTTACATCATTTTTTGTGATTTTTTTATAAAACCCCATCCCATAATTTAATACTTCCAAGTCCACAAAATTTGACCCCTCTCAAATCTAAATAATATATATATATATATATATATATAATTAGGGAAACGGCAGAAAATTCCAAAACAAACATCATTTTCTTGAACTAATATCATGATTTTATTAATTAAATCCTTAGGGTAGGCTGCTGAGCAGTCTCACTGTTTTCTTGTGGGCATTGAAGGAAATTGGGGAACCCTTTGAGGTTCAGTAATGGAAAAGGAATAAAAAATTAAAGAAAAGTTGAAAGGAAAGGGAAGGGAAAAAGTTTTCCTTGATGGAAAATGAGAGGAATTTTGTGTGTTGGATTTTCAGTTGCAAGAATCCTACAAAGCAAGCAAAATAGGGTTTTCCAACTGCATCCACACTTTCATCCACCAAATACTAACCCCCTTACATCATTGCATGCACCTACCTGCCCCAATTTCTTTATTAATACCTAATCAAATCCCTATTTAATTGTATATTGTCTCAACTATTATAAATAAGGTTAGAAGTTTGAATTCTGTAGATTTTTTTTTTCTTTTCTTGTTTTAGGATTTGAAATTAAAAAAAAAACAAAAAAAAACCCTATTTAATTCTATTAAATCAATACTTGGAATCAAAAGTATTTTTCCTATGCTTCACATTAATCAGGATTAATCATTCACTCAGCCGGTCGATTCCTCTTTTCAAGTAGTAAGATCTAGGGTGGATAAAGGACGAATCATAAATTTTAATTTTGAGAGGCGAAATGATTTTTTTCTTGAAAATAATAGGCAAAAAATAGGGATGATAAAATTTTAACTTTAATAAATCTATATGTAATATATAGGCTTATATAGGTTTGAGGGGCTGCCCCTTCCAACCCCTCCTTCCATTTCTACGGTGGATTGTCCTCATATATGTATATATGTATATATGTATATATGTGTGTGTGTGTGAGAGAGAGATAATGATATGGAAATTAAATACATTAACATTATTGTATTATGCAGAATTTTAGGTATATGAGATAGATAATTACAAAAAAATACATTAAAATGAACAGAATTTTAAATCAGCCACATCCTCCAATAAAAATGCAATCATATATAGCCCATAATCTTATAAATAATGAGTTACTAGCAACTACCAAATAAATGAATATAATATATTTCACCTTAATTCATGGAGTGGAGGTGATTTGTTTATTGTATTTTGTATTACAAAAAATTGAGACCAATTAGTTCCAGGGGAACAGCATGTAATAATAATTACGTAAAATTCTTGTCTGGATTATGGTTCAAAACATGCACATTATTTTTCTGCATTATTTATGAAGATGCTAGAAACTATAATAGTTTATTTTTCTTCATATAGTGTACAATGTATGATGCAAATGGGAGTCAACAACATTAGTTGTTTTCAGATTAAGAAATTCAGTTGCTAATTTTTTTTTTTTAAAAAAAGCCAAAGAGTCCAGTCCTAACACTTAATTAATTTCCAAACCTATTATTATAAAGATTTGGGAGAAAACAATTATTATTTTTATTTTGTATATTCAAACAAAGATGTTCTAGTTTCTATCAATCTCACTTTGATACAGTTAATGAAATGGTCTTGCAATTGATTACCATATCTGACTATGAAGAATTTCATTAATTAAAACAAAAAAAAAGGAAGAATAAAAAATAAATAAATAAATTTTATTCCAATATGATAATTAAATGCAAGTGTCTTAAGAGAAAAATATGTTTTTTTTAATAATTAAAACATTTTATTGAAAAAAAAAATACTTGACATGATTGATCAAAAAACAGAAAAACCAACAGACAAAAAGGAAATGAAAGACAGCTAGGTTTTTTAATTAAAATTAATTGCAGTTTCAATTTCCTTAGCTTGGACGCAATTATGGGTATCAAGAAAGGAATACCCTGGTTTTGGTGTTACTCCAATGATGCTAACAAAGAATTTTGCCCTATAGTAATAAATACTATTATAAATAGAATAATATATATATATATATATATATATATATATTTATATTTATATACTCACAAATCTTGATATTCAAGCATTTAAAAACATTCTTCTTTCACATAAAGTGAAAACCTTTTTTTTTTTTTTTTCTGTCTTGTTTTTTTTTCATAAATCATTGAGTAATTATGAAAATATGACATATTCTACAATTTTTTAAAAAATTTCTCTAATTAAAAAGGGGTTCGGATTATTAATTATGTAATGTAAAATAATCAAATGTCCCATGCTGATTTTACAAGTATTCAATTTTTAATTTATTTATGAAAATAGTAAATTTCATATTCGTACTATATGCCTCTTTTTTTGGGGTCCGAAGCGTGAATTATAAAGCAATTTGATATTAATAACCAATGAAATGATTTCTATTGTTAATGATATTATTGTTGTTTAAGTCATAGTACAATTGCATGATTAATTCTACCTTAAATAGTGTAATGGAATCAAGCTGTTATTCCAACAAACAAGCAGGCATGGGTCATAAGGACAGTTGAATGTTGCCTTCAGCAAATAGTCAATACTAAGCTAATAATTTCTAAATTAATTTTCAAGAAAAGAAAATGCATAATATTACTAATATTACTCTGAAAAATAGAGGAAATAATAATATTCTATTTTTCTGCAAAAAAATCAATAGACAGACAAAAAAAAAAAAGATTATGATTTTGATTTTCATCATTTAAGTTAACATATCAATTATCATTTCGATAATCACAGTTGTTTAACAAACTATAGACACATGAAATGAAAGCAATCTTTCTCCTAAAAGATTATGACATTTTTTATCATCAAACTCCACAACTCACATGCTAGCAACATTTCTTTCAAATGCAAAAACTAAAGATTTTAGGAAAACCTAGTATAAGAATCGTTCTTATTTCTGTGTACGTTTCGATAAAATAAAATTTTAAAATTCAGACGGATAATTTTTAAATACAATAAATATGAAATTTATTAAATGAGTAAGTTTTTTTTTTTTTTTATTATTGTCTTTTGAGACTTCTTTGCAAACAAATCATATTTCACTTGGAATCACTATAACAATATTTTTGTATCAATCCATTTCAAATTTTGTTGGCACAAGAAAGATGAGAATTACAAGTCAGTTTGGTTTTATGCGGCCATAATAATAAGGTTTCAAGATTAGGATTACACATCAGCATAATAGTGGGTCCCACTTGCAACAAAAAATTCAAAAAAATAAATATTTTATGTTGTATTTCATATTATATATTTATATTTTGTGTTTATGATTAATATCAATTATATATTTAAAAAAATATGTTACATACATGGAGTACATGTGTTCTATTAAATATAAAATGAAATTGTTGCTGACAAAAATAGATGGAAATGCAACCCTCCACAAGGCCAGAAGTTTCATCCAATCGAAGATGAGATTGAGGAATATTTTTCAATTATTATACAAAAATACAGAAAAATATATAGACATAAATTATATATTAATTGAGAGGCTGCTAATTGACATCCACATCTGATTTGGTGGGCCATATTCTTGATCCATTTTAACAGTGGATAAGCTCTAACAAAAATTCAAGGCCCATTTACTATGAAATGTCACTTTCTTTGGCCAGTGTGGACATTTTCGGCAATGGGCCTAAAATGGCCTCTTGGGTCATCTAAATAAGATATTTTAATAAAAGGATTGTTTGTTGTAGGACCATATTGTAGAGCACTCCTTCCCCCCACCCCTAACCACTAAAAAAATAAAAAAATTAAAAAATCCAACAAAATTTCCCTACATCAATCTTTTCAATAATTTTTACTTATTTTATGAAAATAAGATTTACCTATTACATCAGTTCGAGTTTACCCAATGCGCACCCGAAAGGTAGTGGTTGTGGGTTCTCTCGTCATAAAAAAAATAAAAAAATAAAAAAATAATATATAAAAGAATATAATTACAAAACTCATTTCATATTGAACATAATTTTTTATACTAAATCAAAAATATACATCTAAACAGAATAAACTAGTAAATATTTATACATAGTACAACCCAAACTCAAAATCTTTATATTATAAAAAATTTAGACATCATCTTTATTATTTGGACAAGATCTAGTTTCTAATTTGGATGGTCAAGAGTGGTTGTCACTACCGTCAAGCTAATGGAATACTACATCATGCAAGGACTGCAATAATCAGCAAGATTAGATGCTACCATCCTATCCTTTTCCTACTGCGCAATTACATTATTAAATTATTTAATCTTATTTTTATATGATTGATCATTGAGAAAAAAAAAACTATAGCATACTAATACTTTAAATAATTTCAATTATTTAAATATTTGGAGATATTATTGAGATAATGTACAATTTATTAAAATAATTCCAAGATAAAAACGGTAGTATGATTTATTAATTACTATGAAAGAGCAACGCCTATATAAAACTCTTAAAAAAATTAGTATATCGAGAATTCAGTTTCCAATAAATTTTATAATCATGACATCTTGGACTTAAATTCTTCTAAAATATGAAAATTAGTGTAATTTCATATAATTTCACTTTTGTACTTTCATACCCGGTTGGTGGTTCATAGTACTTAAACAATAAATAATAATATTGAGTTAATGTTTCGTTCTTATAAAAAAGAAAGAAAAAAGAAAAAAAAATCTATATTTTGATTTTGAATAACTTGTCCATTGAAGTGAAATTTGGCTGGCCAATAGACATAATAAAATAATTATATAATCCACCAATCATAGATATTACGATGATAAAAGAAAAAGTTTTATTTTTTATTTTTTAAGAAAAGGAATATAAGGAAAAAAAAAGGGGGGGGGGGGGGGGGGGGGAGTAACTTGCCCTTTTTCTTTTGTTACTTTGTTTTTCTATTTTGTCGTGATAGCTTTGGCAAGAAGCAGCAGCTAACCAACATAGAAGTGATGCTTGTAAAAGTACACAAAGGAAGTTTCATTTCAGAATGACTTGATCACTTGGCAACCCTTTTCATCATTGCACCCAACAATCCATTCCCAACTCAATTCAAACCAAAATTCTATTTCTTTAGTTGTTGTTTCTTAATAATCACTAAAGCATTTTTATTTTTTTTACTTTTGGCAATTTTACTTTTTATTAAAATCAATGTACACTTTGTGGACCATTAATTTACAATAAACTATGTGTGTACTACTGACAATTGAAATACAATAAACTATGTGTGTCCCATGATTCAATAGTTTTGAGTGGATTCATAAAATAAATTCACTATTTTTGTGGGTTTCTTTCCCTCTTTTGAGGCAAACATCTACTTTAGAAGAGTTAAAACTTTCGTCAACGTATAGCTAAAAGAGTTAGATGGTAATCCTCCACCCAAACAAGAAATTAAAGGGTGTTTGGTTGATCTTATAAGCTCTTTAAAATATATTATAAGTTATTTAAAAGTTTATAAATTATAAAAAAATATTTGATAATTCTTTTTTGAAAGAACTTATAAAAAAAAATTATTTAAAAGCTTATAAACTCCTAAAAAAAATACATCACCTCCAATTTATTTTTAAAATAAGATTTTATTTTAATAAATTCTTTCAATTTTAATATTTTTAATTATAAAATTGTCAGTACTAATATTTTAAAAATTACATAATCTTATTTTATCTAAACATTTTAACAACTTATTTTTAAAATAAGTTCTAACGTCTTATAAACTCAAAAAATATCTTATAAGATGTAAGAATTTATAAAATATTTTAAATAATTTTAACCAAACACCCTCTCAATTAAAGTCAATTTTAAACGCTTTTCAATTGAATTGAACCCGACCCGGCTGCTCAAACTAATTTACTACCCTAAAATTCACCATTTATTGTGTTAATTGCATGCAGTTCCTACTCTCACTTCTTCTATCTGCCATCATTTCTTATGTTGGTTGAGATGGGGCCAAACCCCTCCCCTTGTTCTACAACTTGCCTATTTGGAGCTAGCTAGCTTTTCTAGGGCCAAAAACTCGACAGCCAAAACCCCACATTGTTATCATGGTAATACCATGTTATTTGCAACACAAAAAAAAAAAAAAGGTCCAAGGACTAATGGAGAAAAATGAACCTTTCATCCGTAAGACATTATCTGTTTGTTTAGGACCAAAAAGGGTCCAACCATTTGCGCTTTAAGTTGGACCACTAAAATAAATGCATGGCTTCAAGCCTTCAATACGTGTTTGCTTGGTACATTAGAAAATTCTGAGGTTGATGTTTTTTTTTTTTTCTTAATAAGTCAAGTTCTATCCTAGGCAGTGTCATTTTTGAGAATTATGAACTTAAATATTGCGAAACTAGGGTTGTAAATAAGGTATAGTAGTGTATTATTCAAGGTTGAGACTTCATAAAAATGTAATTAATCAATCATAACTTAAAATTTTAAGTTATTTTGAGTTTTTTTTTAAGTAGAGCTAAAATTTTCTCTGCAAATATTGATGTCAAATATGATTTAAACCGCCTAATCTACTCGAGTTTGGATTTGGGCATGACTTTATTCAAATATTTAACTCATTCATTTTATGTACAATATAAGAAGACATGTCTACAATATTAAGTCCGACTCTTAATTGATTTTGGTAAATAATTTTTTTTTTGTAGTTTTATGACATAAAATAACGTGTCATGAAAAAAAATAAAAAAATACGACTACTATTCACATTTAAATATATAAAAATAAAAGAGTCGCCACACTTATTCTATAACATATTGTACATTTCCACTTCAGTAATAGTTCCATTCAATTTGAGGATGAGTATGACACCCATGTGATTCTTGCCTTGTACATTAGATGTTTCCAACATCATCACGTCTAATTAAACTAACACCAAAATTTCTGTTAATCAGCAACGTCAGCATCAGCAATTATATCTGCATGAAGAAAGATGTCGAGTTTAACAGTATTTCTGATGATTAATATAGCTTGATCTTATCATCCTAGTCATTTTTGGATTAGGGCTTTTTTATTTTTCTATTCTTTTTTCTTTCTTTCTTTTTCCATTTTGTACTCATCCATGTCATCTTTATTGCGAAAAAAAGCAGGTGGATTGGGAATCAGGAAGCACCATCATTTCGTGTAGAAAGTTGAATCAAGATTTGTCCAAAATAATGCTAAAATATATATAGCTTTTGGAGAGTTTTTAGGCCAGCTGAAAATTAAACATTAATAAATATACACACACCGTATATATTTATATGATTCATTTAAAATTTAAATTTTAAAAAATATAATAAATTAGTAGGTATTGACTGTGATATTCCAATTTTCTAATATATCAATTACGTAAACATTCTTGATTGGTATTCTTGAATTGCCACACAATTTTATTCCTCATTTATTGTGCTAAGAATTTCGATATATCCGTGACACACATTCTTGGTTATTAGTTATCCCTGCAATGGATAGATTTGCCACATACTCATTAACTAGAGAACTTGACAAAGGCCATATCCAAAGCATTTGGGGTCTCCAATTGGGACCCTATTATCCAATTGAATAGTGCGATTTTGTGAGCCAGTTTTCCCGATGGGCACGTGGGGTTCTCCTTTGAGATGAAGAAACCAAAATGTGCAGCTGGTGCCACACAATCTGTTAAGGATTCCTGTGGATATAAATACAAGATGGATTCTTTTGTTCTGTTTTGCAAGGCTGCTGCAAAAGGATTCTTTATCCATCTCCATCACCTTAAGTGTGATAGAGGCAACGTCTTAATATATACAAATTGTAGTCACTATCAAGTAATTAACTTCCAGAACATAGCTGCTACGTGTCGGAAGTATTGAATTGGTTAAATAGGGGAATATTGTTGTGCCAAGTGTTGCACTTTACTGTAACATAAAATCTCCTACTTCAGATGAGAAGCTTCTGAAGTTTAATCAACCACATGAGAAATGAAAATCGATCTCTCAAATTGGTCCAAGGCAAATGTTAAAGATTACATGATCCAATCAAGAACCCCAACTAGTTCAAGAGACTCTGACCTGATTGCACTTGCTCTTTTAAATTGGTCATAGATGCAACGTAAGCTTTGTTTACATACTTGGAGTAAGATGCAACGTAAACTTTGTTTACAATCTGGAGAGCATCAGTATGCCGAACATGCATGTTGTGAATTCCACTTAAACCGCAGAATATAAGATACACCCATCTCAAGTGCAAGCTGCAAGGAATAATTTGTAAAGAGTCATTTAAAGAACCAAAAACAGGCAGCACACAAAAATTTCAACTGCTTAGTAACTTCAATTGTAGGATATCTATAAAGCTGTGATCATATTTGAGCAATAGAACGAACTAATTTACTGGAACTGCGACTAGGTGTTTCACTATTCAACAGTAATAACAACAAATGTGGACTAGAAATCAGAAAGGGGGCCAACCACCATTTTGTTTTTTGAGGTGAAAGTGAAACAAAATTCTTTTGTCTGGTACCTCAGCGAAGTTCCTTTCTTGGGCGGCAAGTCTTTTCTTGGGATAATCCGCATCTAACTCACCACTTTATTTCTCTTGTTCCAAGGGGGTAGAAGTATCAGTGGAAAAGCCTATTTTTTCCATGATCTCATCTAGCCGCTGAACATTTGTAAGGTACAAATAACCAACCTACAACAGGAATTACAAACCACATTACTCTTTACCCAACTGAAACGATCTTGAGAATTTACATAAGAGCATCTTAACAAATCAACTAACTTGAAGGAACTATAATCCATGCACAACTTGAATCAGAGCATAGCAAGAAGCTAGAAAACTGAAAGCAAAAAGCAAGCATCAAATAAGATGAGGCAATTTAGTGGGAGTAGAAGAATAATAACACTTTACTACTTGCCATGGATCACAACAGGTGAAAAACAGAAGTCCAAGGACCCCAAAGTTTAGCCAGTCTTTACCCGTTAAAATGATAATAATATGCTGCCAATGGTGTTGAAAAGTGAATAAATCACTTCAATTCCATCTCAGAAAGGCAATTATCAGATTCATTGGCTGTCCAAGAATTCATGTTAGGTTGAAAACATGATGAGAAAACCAATGTTCAACGGAAACTGACAGGACCAAAAAAGAGGAGCCAATCCCTAAAATTTCTATTAGAAACAACGACAAGGTAGCGCACACACAATTAATTTAGCGCACAGCAGATACTAACTTATGCAAGGTCAATAGTTGCAACATTTCATATGACCAAAACATGAAAACAAACAGTGCGAGGCAAAAGCTGGAAAATTAAAAGTATATGATTATGAGTTGCCACTCCTTTTTTACATGATAATGATGCTTTAGGAATTCATTGAATTAGAAGGTAGAAAAAAATTACAAGTGTCTCCAGTGAAGATGCTCTGTTGTAAACTGCCACACCTGCTCGCTTCTTTGTTCTTGTTTTGGAGGAACCAATATTTTTCCCCCATCGCAGCACATCCCTGCTTATAAGATGCTTGCTTAGATCAAGAACCCAAAACAGGCACATTTAAGATACACCAATATCGTCTACCAAAAAGGCAGGGAGAAGAAATTTGGCTAGAGGGAAGAAAGGGGTGTGTGCAGGTGGTGTGCGCTCTCAGGTGAGAATTAGGTAGAACTACATGAGCCAGCACAGATACCAGAGAGTCAGAAAGGCTTCACTTACACAACTAGTGAATGCATAGAATAAAATCATTTACCCCTTTAGAGCAAATCAAAATTACTTTTTTATCTTTGAGAAACACATGGACCATGGGTAGTACATGAAATAGACCTGTCTCTAACCATACTAAAACTGAATGACTCTACAAAATGATTCAAACACTAGGGCACACAATTTTGGTGTTGAGCACCCAAAGATGGAGATTTGGTTCATTAAAAACTTTTCCAAGAAAATGGATCAAATTATCAATTCCACTCCTACCAAGTACAATGACAATCGAAATAAATATTGCAATATTTTATCAAAATTGGAAGCAGTCAAATCTTTAAGGATCCTCAGTGCAATTGTGATGCCATCAACAATTAAAAGAACAAAAAATTGTATGGTATTAAGTGAGAATTCACTGAGAAGAAAATATTAATTTTTTAGCATTTATTATTAAATAGTCTTCTAATGCCAATCTCCAATTCATTAAATACAATGAGTGACTCAAGCAATGCCCGCAAGAATGCTCATATTGGTAATTGCAATACCTTCGTAGAAAAAGTTCAAAGATGTTGAAAAATTACAGTTGATACTTTTACGATCAAAATTTCCTTTCAATACCCACTTTCATTTTATAAAAACTAAAGTAGCTATAGCTCCTAATTTAGTAATTGGCTCGATCGAATAGAAAAGCAGAAGTTTTCATGAGCCAACAGAAGTCTAACTAATTTGACCTCAAAAAAGAAAAAAACTTTAAATAAAATAAAATACAGAGAGAGAGAGCAACTAGAATCAAATCCCAAGTTAGTTTTCAGAACTTATTTGAACTTCATACAACCATTGTCACCCATTTAATTCGCACAGGAATGATTAAAACTCAACAATTGAGCAAGAAGAATTTAGCAATTTAGGCTCGTGAGAGGAAAAACTAGCATTTTTCTCGTATCCATTGTCATTTATTCCAGCTGTATTGTACTAACAGCTGAAAACTTTTACTATGATTTTTTGGTACCTTTTGGGAGAGATTTCTCTTTTTCCCCTTGGAAAATTTCACACTGAATATAGGTATCTTTCTAAAGTTCTGTTTAAATTGTATAGTACCTAAATTATTGCTCAGTGAAGGATGATTCACAAATTAAGCATATATAGAAAAGAATGAAAAAGGGGAATCAAACAAACTACAAACCTCTCCTCTTGTGATAAGAAGTTGTCACTCATAAGTTTTTGCAGCATTGCGTCCTGAAACATAGCAAGCACATATTCATTTTCTATAAACTTAGAAAGTTCAGATGATAAACATAAAATACATATGCGGATACTTTTAACTGCACATTTGTCCGATTTGAATACCTTTTAGCATACTATAAAGACAATGGAAAAGGCAAGTTTGGGTACACTGTATTGTGATTCAATAACAATCCCTCTAATAAAAGAATTGAGTCGTTCAAGGAATCTCTATATAAGTATGAATCAAAAACTGATAGGCCTCACGTGTGGGTGGAAGAAAATATAAAAAGTTCATATATAGCTAGAATCATTAAGAAACCACCAAAATTATCAGATGTTAAATAACTGAAATGGTGTGTTGATGCAAATTAACGTTGGCACATAAGCAAGAAGGATGGACCTAATTCAGAGAACTCAGAATGATATGCAATACCACAAATTGTATCATAAAGGAGAACCAAAAATAAACACCTTTAGCGCAAAAGATATTTAAGCTTTAAAGTCGCTATGCACAGGATCCAACTTCCAGAGAAGCTGATATGATTCAAAATCCTAGTTTATTAACAACTCAGGTTATCTAAGCATCATCTGTAATAGAAATGAACTTTAAAATGTAAAGACATATAGCTAAAGCAAATATAAGTGAATCCCTCACAAACAAGCAACCAATATAATACCTGGGCCTCACAACGTACGACAGCCATCACACGGTCATTGTATTCTTCAATATTTAGTGGAGGAAACAAAAAGTGCCTGCGAGCATATAGCTGTGCCCCATTGACAAGGCATCATTAAAGAGAATCATATTATTAAACTTCCAAAAAGAAGGCATCATTTAGATATGGCATGAGTATCCTGATAGCTTTGAAACGAATTACAAAATACAATACAATAAGAGCAAAAAAATTTATGCGTTATCTAGCAACTTTCCACCTTTCAAAAGTATAAAGATACATTTCATCAGCTATTTTGTTAATTCCACTAAATTATAGTTTATTATGGTAGTGTATGTTCTGACATTGTATGCTATGATCAAGTTCCCTTAAAGTTGACTTTAGAGGAAAGTTTTACGTTATTCATTTCACAATATAATAAATGTCCATTTGTTTCTAATATATCGCCAAATTGCCAAGAATAATGCATCTAAAGCTCGCTATAAGCTCCCTTTGCAAAGAACTGCCTCATTACTTACTTTGCCTCTCGCTTATATCATTCCAAAAACAAAATGCAAAAAACTGTAAGTATACAAACCTCAAACTATTAACAGAACAACACCCCATTAACCTCAATCCCAAAACCAACCATTCTTTGGACATCTTCAAAGCCTATTGTCACTATAATGAAAAGAATTAAGTTAAACTCATGCTACAAACTTTCTAAATATTTAGAAACTCATGCAAAGTTCATTCTATTATTATTGTTGAAGACAAAATTTTACACATCAAAAATCCTCTCAGAAAAATCCACTTGACAATTTCTGGGACACTCAATTTGAGAACAGAGAAGGGAATTAAGTGCGCACCTCGTAAATGCAGTCCCCAATGTAAGCCAGTGATGCAGGATTGAACACAGATCGAGGCTTCTCCACTTTGGGAGGAGTGGGCAGCCATGTCTCATACCCCAAATATGAGCCACCTGATTCCTCTATATCAACACCAACAAACTCAAAAAACACTGCTAATAACATTTATGCATAAAGTCTCAATATCAACCACGGAAGACAACAAACTCCGCCAATTCGTTAAAATGCATATTAAAACAACACTTGTCATGATAATAAAAACACTCTAATGCAATACAGACAATTTAACCATGAATATGACTAACATTAGTATTTACTTGTAAAATCTCAAAATTGAAGCACAAGCTTAAATATCTTTCACCTGCGAGTAGATCAATCACTGCAGAAGAAGACCTCAAACACACGTGCCACAGTAACATTAACTCTATATTATAATAACATATATTTAGGCATAACTGACAATTACATTTACATATAAATCACAAAAAACGGCACACGAACTAATTAACTCCACACGCAAATTAATCAATCATCATGAAATAATTAACTCGCAGTCACGAACTGCATTCAAACAAACTCATCCAATCAACAGACAAGCTAGTAAACACCACACACTCGTTCATCAATCATAGAGAAACCACAACTAATAATTACGCACCACAATGACCATCCCGACTCGCATTAAAACATGGATGATTCACTTGCTTAATCGACAAGTACCTTGAGTAGTTTTGGATATGTCGCGTTTAAGGAGGTCTGAAATGGATATTTTCGCGGTATATTTGTCGAGTGTGGTGGTTAAAGTGGATGCTGATGCCGCTGCCAAAGCGTCTGGTTTCTTGGGATACGTACGGTGGGGATTGTATGGAAGCCGCTGTTGGATGTCGACTGAAGAAGCTCTTACGGAGGATGAGAGTGAGAGTACGGGAAGCGCCACTGCCATTGGGGAGATTTTTCTTTTGCACCTTTGCTGTGTGTGGTTTTTCCAATAGGTGGGGTTTCTCCTTTGGGGGTTTAGGTAAAAAGCGTTATGTTTATCAGTAATCGTGTGCCACCTTATCGGGCGAGTTTGATAGTTCAAACAATCACATTCAATCACTAGTAGGGTTTTCGGTGACACCGTAGCTAAATTTTGGTTAAGCATTTTACAATCGAACCGAATCGATTTGATAATTATAAAAAAAATAATAATTCCATACAATTTTCAGTAAAATTAAAATTTATAAAAAAAATAAAAATTTATTCTCTATATTTTCAATAATTCATGCATAACAATTATTAAATCAAAGAATTGTAGCGTATGGAAAAAATAGTTTAATTATTTGTATTATTTTTTAAATTTTTTCTTCAATCATAAATAAATATTATTTGTACAAAGGTAAATAATTGAATTTTTGAAAAAAAAAAAATATGCTTATATGTTTGTTCCTATTGTTACTATAAATAAATAACTAAAGAATCCAATTATATTTAGTTCAATAGTATTTAATCGGTATTTTGGTGATTCATTTCATCAAATAAAAGAAATGTACTCTTTTAGTTATTAAATTTTTTTAAAAAAATATTATCTTTGTCATATTAAATTTTAATCATTTCTACAAGCATAAGCTAAATAATTATTAATTAATTACTAAACAAGTGAATATAATGAGAATAAACTAAAAAATACTTTAAGGATAAAAGTAATTAACAAAAATTTTCAAAAAAAATATAAAAATAAAAATAAATTTGGTATTTGGTTCCTTACGGTCTACCGAACCAAATACTATAATTTTAAAAAAATACATACCGAATATAGAACCGAAATTTTCGATTCGATTTTAATTTGTATCGAAATTGTGATTTCGACACGATTTGGTTGGTATACGAACCGTGCACACCCCTAATCACTAGTTTGTGAGACTTGATGGAAGCCTTCTCTTTGGTTAAAAATTATGATTTTTTTAATATATAAATTTAATAAATTTAAAAAAATTATCATTCTTTAAATAACTAAATTATCCTAATGCCCCTTTCAAAATTTTATAATCCTATTTATGCATTGGGAAAAAAATATATAATATTCATCTAACTACTTCAATCATGCTTTAACTCAGGGATATAACTTAGTTGGTATAGCTCTACTCTTCTAATTAAGTCGTTGTGATTACTGATTGAATGTCTAATTGTCCATGTAGTAATAAAAGTATATTGTACTTGAACCGATGACTCACTTTTTCTAAGTAATGGGGAAGAAGATTGAAATATGCCACTAAAAATCTCTATTAAGGCAGAGATGGATTGTGAGGAACATAGAAGAGGCATAGTAAATAGCTACTCAGATATAACATGAATCATATATAGATGGTAGTTGGAGTCGGCGATTCTCCCAGAGTCCCTCATATGATATATATGGGGAATATGATCAAGTTGGTCCTACGTTGATTTAATAAATTTAAAAATATTCTAAAATTATTTTAAATTTTATTTTCTTAAAAATGTTAGGTGATAAAATTTATTATTAATACAAAGTTCTAAAAAATATTTGAATTTACCTTAAATACTTGTTATTGTAAATTATTATTTTTTAACTTATTTGATTATATTTATTTACTTATTATTTGAGATTATTATAATATTTATTTTGCAATAAATTATAAATGAAGGTTTTATAATAAAATATTATTTTATTTGATTAATGGTCATTAAACAATGTTCAAATTATCGCATTAGTTTTTTGAAGCAAGCTGTCAAAATCTATCTTTGACATATTACTATTAATTTTTATTAATGTTAAGAATTATTTTTATTTGAATAATAGATTTCTTTCACAATAAAAAGTTGTTAAGAACTATATTAGTTTTTTTAAATATTTATCATTCATATTTATTTAATTTATTTATTTTTATGGAGTTTCCTTTGTTCAATATCTAACTTATAATTCTCATTTCATTTTTGTTCCTTATGGTGTATAATTTCACAACATCACAATTAAAATCTTAAAATTATTATTTTTTTGTTTAAAATTAGTTTTACGATTGGACTTTTCCTCAAGTAATTTTTTACAAATATATAGCTACTTAAATAAATTATTTTTGATTTGAAGAATACTTTACTTTTTTCATAATAGTATTTAATAAGAAAATTTTGAAATTTTAATACTGATCAATAAAATTGTAATAAACCTGTAGAAGTTACTCCATTTTCCAACTTTCACAGCCTTTCATCATATCCCAAAACTTCATTTGCTGCCACCTCCTCACCCACACCCGCCACAAACGCCGGCCACGGCACAACCCTGTTACCTTATGAACACCAAAATATGTGAAACAAAGTTATTTTTTATTTTTTATTTTTATTGTTTTACCCTCCTATCTTTAAGGATATAGCCCCGTCTTATTCTAACTAAGTAGTATATGTTTCAAAAGCTTTTGGGGGGCATTCTTGTCCTATTACTGAAAAATCAGAAGGGCACAAGTACTTTTGAGTACTATCGCAAGAGAGGCTCAGAAAAATAACAAGGATTTAGGGCAAAGAGATTGTTAAAGTGAATTGGCCATACTTTATTGGATTTTTACTCATTTATTCCGTAAAATATACTTTGATAAAAAATTATAATAATAATTACATATAATATTTATTAATATATTATATTTTTTATTAATTATTAATCATCAAATATCTCATATTTTACCCAATAAAATAAACGAATACAGTACAGTGCGCCAATCCTATTCGTACCATTAGAAAATGCTAATATGCGCTTTTTTGAGGATTAAATTAAATATTGTGATCGAATGGCAAACAAATAGAAAATGAAATGACTGCGTGCTAAGGGCGGTGACAATAAAACAACCAGCTGTTAGAAAAGCCTCCAGTCGTCGCTCTTCCCCATCTGCAATTTCTAAAATTGGCTCCGCTAAAAACCTAAGTTTTAATTTCCCTAATCTCACCCGGAAGATACTCGTCAGCTGTACAAATGAGCCGCTACGACAGCCGCTCCGCCGACCCTGGCTCCTACCGCGACCGCCGCGGGTAAAAACCCTAACTATCACTTTCCCCAATTCATGCATTTATCGATGTTTAATTTCATTTACTTTTTAGAAAATCGATTGTATATGTTTCCAGCTGAAAATGGAATAGGGTGAATTTGTTTATTTATTTATTTTGTGTGTGATTTTAGGGATTCGGGGTTTGGTTATAAGAAAGAATACGAGAGCAGTTATCGGTCTTCATCTTCGGTGAAGAGAGAATACGAGGGTGGGGCGCAGTCGCCCCTGCGGAAATCGAATTTGGATGGACTGACGCCGTTTGAGAAGAATTTTTATGTGGAGTCTCCGTCTGTTGCTGCTATGTCAGAAGGTGAGGTGGAGGAGTATAGGCGGCGACGGGAGATTACTGTTGAAGGAAAGGATGTACCCAAGCCCATTAAGAGTTTTCGCGATGTTGGTTTTCCAGGTATTTAGGACGTTGTTTTTTATTTTATTTTTTTACGTGGTGAAATTTAGAAATTAGTGTAACTGTGCATTTACTATTCTCTCGTGCTATGATTTCTGTTTTGTTGTTTGGTGTTGCTATTCGCACTCTTAAATCACTTCAGGCTCTTCATTATAATCTCTCTTTGTTGATATTTTGGCCGATTCTGGAAGCAAGAGATCCCTATCTAGAATGAATTTAGAGTTGTTTAGGGCAAAGCAATAATAAGATTTTTCATGTATGTCTCTACACCACTTATATGTGCACGTTTTGGTGTTTGTTTGGTGGGTTTTGAGAACCACTGAACTTAGGTGATTGTGAGTACGAAGGGAAATAAACAAGCAAAGCTGGACTAGTTTACGCCAAGTTAGTTTGGCTCTGCAATTTTTTGTGAGTGCATAAAATGACTTGAACTGGGATGCGAGTTGGAAACACATTTAAAACCTACAAACTAAAGTTTGTTGGTGGATTAGTACCTTTAAGTAGGCATAGCTTCAGATGTTGTTTTTAAACAACAAAGTTTTACTCGTGGTGCATGATTGAAGGACTTAGTTGAACTGTTGTTCAGATGTGATTTATAATATGATAGATATTTAGGGTACTTAATCAGCTGAGAAAGGGGTTGGGATTAGTGGCCTCTGTTTGGTTTTTTATGGTCAATGTCTCTTGTAAATCTGCTTTGTTGACAATTGTGAACAAGGGAAATAAAGGGCTATCTGTCTTTGCTTCTTAATAATGTCTTTGTTTTATTAGTAAAATTTTAGGTCCTAATTAAATTTTGAGATTACTTATTTTTTCTGAAAATTTTGAATTCCTGAAAACTTTTTGCAGTAAAATACTTTTAAAATCCTTGTTTGTGATTGCCTGGCACATATGTTCCCTTACTTCCACTGTTGTTCACCTGCTTGACATTGACTTATCTGTGTGAAATGAATCAATGATTCTCCACTGTTTATAAGATTGAGCCATTTATTTTTGTGACTACAGATTATGTTATGCAAGAAATTGTAAAAGCTGGCTTTACTGAACCTACACCTATTCAAGCTCAAGGTTGGCCTATGGCTTTGAAGGGGCGAGATCTTATTGGTATTGCAGAAACAGGGTCTGGGAAGACGCTTGCTTATCTCTTGCCTGCTATTGTTCATGTTAATGCTCAACCATTTTTAGGTATTCCAGGATCTTCTATGTATTAATTAGATGGATCTCTATCGGGTGACTGCAGATACATGCATATTATGTAGGCAGATATGTTTAATTTTTCAACATTGTTTAGCCACTCATTAGTTGACAGAGATTCTCCGTGAATTTTATGTGTTTCTTTGTTAGCTCCGGGAGATGGCCCAATAGTTCTAGTATTAGCTCCAACTCGTGAACTTGCCGTTCAGATACAACAAGAAGCTACTAAATTTGGTGCATCATCAAAGATTAAGAATACATGCATATATGGTGGGGTTCCTAAGGGACCCCAAGTTCGTGATCTCCAGAAAGGTAGGTGGTGATAAGCTCAACGTGACTTTACTACTGTATCGTGATGTTCATGGATCGGGTATTCCCTTCTGCTTCTTCTTTTCCTTTTACCCGTGTTCTGAGTCCAGAATTCCATAACTATCCCACTGATAATCATCTTTACACCTGACTAGGTGTTGAAATCGTCATTGCTACACCTGGAAGGCTAATTGATATGTTGGAATCTCATCATACAAACTTGCGAAGGGTAACATATCTGGTCTTGGATGAGGCGGATCGGATGCTAGACATGGGTTTTGAGCCTCAGATTCGAAAAATTGTTGATCAGGTTTGTTCACATTCAGGAAGCCTTTGACAGAAGCTAGAATTCAATTTTGCAGGAGTTGCCAACTGTTTGGATCTGGTCGTGATGAGTTCATTAGTATATGTGTATTTTTGATCCAGATGGTTTATGCACTTATATGTCCATTTGTCGGCTTGTGATATGCACATCCGTGTTAACATATCTGACTCTGAAAAGATTGACTCTGATTATCAACGGGTTTTGCAGATTCGCCCAGATCGTCAAACTTTGTACTGGAGTGCCACATGGCCCAAGGAAGTTGAACAACTTGCCCGACGTTCCCTCTTTAACCCATATAAAGTAAGTTTTGTTTCTGTTGACGCTTTTTATAATAAAGTTAGAATATGTACGTGGAACTGTTGCTGCTGATTCCTACTACTGCATTTGCAAGTACATTTCCTATGTATTTTATGCTGAGACTTGGGTGATTTACAGTGGAGTTCGGTTTTTGTAGAGCTGGATGAATCTATGCTCAAAACTAGAAATGCATTAATATTTTTGGTCTTGTTAGTTTTTTCATTCTGCTTATGTTAATTAATACAACATAATACCTGAATTGGTGCCTGGCTCTTATTTGACAATACAAGGAGAGCTTATTCAGGCGCAAAGATAAAAGAACACAACTTTGAAGCAAAGTTTGGATATAATAGAGCTTGATTTCGTTCTTCCTTGTGTCTTCAGTTATGAGTTCATAACTAATGCACAATATTTTGTTTTGTGTTTGTTTTTCTTTTTTTAATTGGGTGGTGAGGATAGGTCATTATTGGCTCGCCAGATTTGAAAGCTAACCATGCAATTCACCAGCATGTTGAAATTGTCTCTGAGAATCAAAAATATAACAAGTAGGGTCAAATTTCTACTCTCTCTCGCCCATTTTTTTTTTTTAAATGTTTGAAATTCTTGTCTCAGTATTTCTTACAGTTGTGTGTGTTGGGTTAACTTTAATTGATCGCAAATTCAGATTAGTGAAGCTGCTGGAGGACATTATGGATGGTAGCCGGATTTTGATATTTATGGACACAAAAAAAGGGTGTGATCAGATAACTAGGCAGCTCCGAATGGATGGTTGGCCTGCGTTATCTATTCATGGGGACAAAAGTCAAGCAGAAAGAGACTGGGTCCTATCAGAATTCAGAGCTGGCAAGAGTCCCATAATGACAGCTACAGATGTTGCAGCTCGGGGTCTAGGTATGTCTGGGAAGGGAAAGCACAATGATCACTTTTTAGTTTGCTGCATTCTGTTGAAACATTTATAAATACATTAGAGATATTGTAGCATGGCTCCTCAGTCCTCATTCTCCAACAAGAAAAAGGGGGAAAAACAATCTCTTCCTTGATTGTTACTATCACAACTCCACCATCCAACACAGTAAGATACAAATGTGAAACATTTCATGGTATTGCATGTTTTGCATATAAAGTAAGTCACTTTGACACCTTATAGATTCTTTGACTTATGACAAGTATTTTGAATGTGATGCTTTTTTTCATCTTTTGTTGTTTTTTCGGTGTTCTTTTTCAGTTTAAAGTCCCTTTTTTCATCATGGTCATTTTTGCTCTGAGATGATGAGACCAGCCATTACAGTAGCTAAATGTTAGTTGGCAAGATTTGGCCATGAATTAAGTTGACATTCTTTGCTATATTGCAAGAGCTGCCTTTTTGCTTCTCTCTCATGCTCTGTAGGTTTAGACTACCATTCTGCTATAAAGAGACTGGGTGCATTAATTTGGGTTCCTTTGTCAAGCCTATAAAATTCACAGAAGTCTGTGCACTTGACTTGGAGACCGCGGAACTAAGAATTGATTTTTAAAAGTTTCAGATGATATACAAGATTTGCGGTGGGGATTGGTTGGTGTTAATTATTTTTTAACCACAATTGCTCAATGACAAGCTATATTATTAAGTACTTACAGCTTGCAAATAGCATTCTTATACTAGGCAACTTTTGTTTGAACCTTGCAGATGTGAAGGATGTGAAATATGTCATCAATTATGACTTTCCGGGATCTCTAGAGGATTATGTTCACCGTATAGGTCGTACAGGAAGGGCCGGTGCCAAAGGTACTGCATACACTTTTTTCACTGTTGCTAATGCCAGATTCGCAAAGGACCTCATTAATATCCTCGAAGAGGCTGGACAGAAGGTCAGTCCTGAGCTGGTAGCTATGGGGCGTGGCGCACCTCCTCCTCCAGGTTAGCCTTATGTTAGTGTGCTCATGTATGGTTTGTTTTACATTCTTCAAGTCACAATGTGACGGTTTGGTGAAAACATGAGACTTTGTGCACTTTGCCTAGTTGGAGATCTAGTTCTATATTTGGAGAATATCACTTTGCATGTTTCATGTGGCAACAATTTCTTTTATTCCTTTTGTGTGTGTGTGTGTGTTTTCTTTTTTTATTTTTTGGTGGGGGTTTGGGTTTGGGTGGTTGAGGTTTTCTGAGGGTGGTGATGGCGGGAAAGCTGTTGGGGTTAGTTTGCGAGCTTCATGAACCAAAGAGGGCAGAAAGAGTTAGTTGCTCACGCATTTGCTTATTCTGCATTTTGTTGCCAGCTTTCATTTGGTGTTCTTCACTTTATAATGGCAGTAATTGGGTTGGCATCAATCTTTTATGAACAAGGTGTCTATTAATATGATAAATCCTTTACACAGAATCCCATGCTATCTATTTCCAATTTGAACTTTAATGTATTTTGTGTGCCACACTATATGTTGGCTCTGATGTTGAGATCTAATGGTTTGCCCCTTGTGATCTATAGCCTATGGTGGTACCCGTGGAAGGGGATATGGTGGTGGCCGTTCTTGGAACTGAGGAACGAATGTTGATAACTCTGCAAGCTCGGGCAATGCTCTTTAGTTTTAGTTTGTTGAGAAGACCCTGCACTTGTTGCTAATCATGATTGTGAACTGCTGCTGGTCTTCCTTCTGTAACATTTGTGAGGACTCATTCGTGTAGAAAGAAGAATATTTATCCAGTTTCATTCTCTCTTTATGTGAATATCTATGGTGATACATTATTTTTGACCTATATTATCTGGAATAGGTAAGCGGTGAAATTTTAATTGGAGATTTCATTTCAAGGGAAGTTGTTGAAGGGCAATTCCTTTGACACTCAATTGCAATCCAATTTCTACTACTAAAATGAGTAATTGAAAATATGTTCTAATATTGTACACGTTGGTTGAGGAGCACAAAATACAATGGATATTTCACTGGGCATTCTCTTTTTTTTTTTTATGTTTTTTTTGGCTTTTTTGTTTTTCAATTAAAAAATTACTTAACGTTTATTTTGGGAAAAAAGCTTGTTTATGCTTATCCCATTACTTTATGATTTACTAAAAAAGCTTGATTATGGCGAACACAATTTTTAGGATGTTAATATTCAATTTCACTTCAAGCTCAGGTAGAGATATTAAGAAAAAATAACTATAAAAAGAAAAAAAATTCATTTAGTTGGACTTGGCTCATAGTTGACTCAAGAAACTTTATTAGTTTCAACTAAATTAGTTTCAAGTTCGTTAAAATTTGTAAAATATTCGTATAGTAATTTTTTTTATTTTTTATACAAATTTTAAACTATCGAATAATATTTGTTGCTTTTGAAATGAAATATTTAGTATGCATATTATATTTATTTGTATAATATTTGATAAATAATATTTTATGTTAATAAATATTTATAATATTTAAATATAATTTAAAAATTATTCAAAAGTATTTATAAGTATTAAAGAACATCATATAAATAACCAATAAAAATTCTAATAATTTATGAAGATACTAATTATTATTAAATAGCTATCGTTAAATTATGTTATAATTATAAATTAAATAATATAAAAATACTTATAAGATAATTTTGTATAATTTAAAAATAAATACAAAAATAACTCATATTAAATAATATCAAAGCAAGAAGTATTTTTATTTTATAAATAATTTTTTTTATGTTTATATTTTATTAGTACGTTTGTGAATTTCTATATTAATTGTTGTCAAAATTTTTATAGATTTTTTCACCTTAACTAACAAACATTTATAATATACTTTTATATATTAAATATTAAAATTTTCAATCTATATTTATCTAAGGGATCTCGAATTCATTATTATTAAATAAAAGTTTATACTGAAACATACTGGAGCAAGTGCTAGTGGAATAAACTTGTTTCTTTGATAAACCCGAATTGGATCGACCATTCTTGAAAATTCACACATAAAGAAGGGAGTAGAATGAATTTTTATGGAAAATAAAACTTTTTGCAAATCGATGCTAGAAACGACGTCGTGGCCTTGCAAAAAACCCATCCCAAAACCCACGAAAGGAATAATAATAACAAAGAAATGAAGGCGACTGAGAGTGTACCTGAAGAAACTCAGAGAAGACGACGACGAAGCAGCTTTCAAGAAAATTAACAATGAGCGGAGAAGGCCCAAAGCTCTTCACCAACAAACCCAAAAAATGTCTATTAAAAAAAAAAAGAAGCAGAAGAATCTTTTACTTGTTTCATTTTTTTTTTAATTTTTATATAGTTTTCGAACATTTTTTGTTTAATTTTTATTGTATCAACCAATGATTAACATTGTTAATCAGAGTATTGTTACTATATTCTGATTATTCTTATCGTTTTTGTTTGTAATAGCGAAGCTGAAGGCATCTACACCAATCACAATGGCATCTGCATCGTCAACGGGAGCTGCGGCTCCTCCTCCTCCGCCTCCGCCTCCTCCTCCTCCACAGCCTCAGAAGGAGTCGTTTGTTCGGCGCTATAGGTTCCTCTGGCCGCTGCTATTGGTCGTCAATTTCACCCTTGGAGGTAATTCATTTATTTTGTGAAATTCATGTATCTCTCTTTGTTTACGTGTCTATATGTATTTATTCGTGTGAGTGTGTGTGAGTTTGTCTCGTTAATAGGAAAATACTGATGATTTTTAAGTGCCAGAGATAAAATGGCTGATCTGAACGAATTTTACGGGTATCTGATGTGTTTATGAGCTTTTTGAGAATGTGGAAGAGCAATCAGTTGGGAGTTCTGTCTAGAATATGAAGGGTGTTTGGGCCTTTGGATGCATTTGAAGAGTGCTTTTATTTCTTTGGCTGGTTTTTTCCCTCATGCAGAACTTTTAATTGTGGAAGTTATGTTGACTTGCGGCTTTTGGAGTAAAATCTAAGCATTGTGGACACCTATGATGGGTTTCGTTCTGTGGCCTACTTTGTGAATCCTTAATGGTTGCCATTGAGTTGTTCATTTGATCCATGGGTTGAGTGAGGAATGTGCTGGGTAAAAATTAGCATCATGTGCACAGCACAGGGTGAGTGCCAGTAGTGTTACCAACTGCTGAGTTGTTTGACCAATTGTCTCACAGGGGCTGACCCTTTTGAAGATCACAAACTAAAGACAAGAAACTCTATGGTTGTTTTTGATAAGAAATGTTAATTATCTTTGCTAGTTGAAAAGTTAGTGAATTTCTTGTCATGTCTATATATTAGGTGCAAGATGCAAATCCATAGATTTTGGAGGTGAAACTGAGGATCCATGTTAGAGTTTGTGAATTACCTTAGAGATGTCCAGCACACTGAAAAGAGATATAATCTCTTATTTTGAATCATAGATGGATTGTAATTGCAGTGTTAGTCATTTCCAGGACACTAAAAAAATAATCTGCTTTTTCTCCATTTTGATCACCACTATCTTTTTTTTCTTCAAGATGTGAATTTATATGGACCTATTCTGGGGAAGTTTGCACTGAAGCGGTAACAAAATTATGGAAACTGATATTTCCAATTCAAATCATATGATATATGCTCTTACTTATCTCAGATGTTTCTCTTAAAATACTAAACAAGGAATATGCTACATGATTATCTTCAGAGCTCCTGCTGCTGTTTCGCCTTGATAGAGAGTTCATCTCAGTTTACTGAATGCGATAGTGATTATACTCTTAAAATAGAAGTGATAGAAGGATATGCTATACAGATATATCTCTTTGAATGTCTTTACTTTGGTCAGTTCTAGTGAGTATGTCTGACCTTTGTTTCTTTTCTGACCTATTTGTATTTCATTTGTCAAAAGTGAAGAAATGCCAAATGGTGCTGTAAGACAATTTCGTTTGCTCCTTATGGAAAGGGAGTTGCATACGAATGATTGGGAAGTGCCTAGCTATATTTTTGTGAATTCGCTAGTTATGTTTGATTAGAACTACAACTTGATCCTGCTATCATTTCTTGTCTGTAACAGCAGAAAATCAATATCTTTGTTATGTTGTCTGATTTGTGTTCCATGATAGAAACAAGAGGGGAAAGCTCCACATGGGAACAGCTTTGATATGTGTGCTTAAGAGGTCAAATCGAGGTCTGAATTTAGTGTCCGCATCTCAATTAAGTTGATCGTTTGCAGTCCTTCCATGTATGCAATGTGAAGGAGAACTTGTAAGAAATTTATTTTGCAATCACCTAAAACTACCTGAATGTTATGACTACACATTCCTGTCAAAAATGCCTTGTTGACCATGATCGGAGGCAATTTTAGCTATTTTATAGTGAAAGTTGGAATATGATGTTGATTAGCTCAAGTTTCTGTTGAGGAATCCTCACCGAAGTAGCAATATTCAAGACAATCATTATGACTCTTGAGCGTCATAGCTCAATAACCATTGTTAGTTCAATGTATTTGTCCTCTTTCTGGTTTCACCCTTGCTTCATGCTCATTTGTGCTTGTGGAAGTTGTCTACCTATGATGGTGCAGCTATTATTGTCTGGTTAGAATTGTTACTCTGGCAAAGCAAAGCAATGCTCTCTGCTTCTGAGCGTGCTATTTTTGTATTTTTCTTTTCATAGTGAAAGTTGGAATATGATGTTGATTAGCTCAACTTTCTGTTGAGGAAGTGAAGGGTTGCCTCCTATCCTCACCGAAGTAGCAATATTCAAGACAATCAATACGACTCTTGAGTGTCGTAGATCAATAACCATTGTTAGTTCAATGTATTTGTCCTCTTTCTGGTTTCACCCTTGCTTCATGCTCATTTGTGCTTGGTGGAAGTTCTGTCTACCTATGATGGTGCAGCTATTATTGTCTGGTTAGAATTGTTACTCTGGCAAAGCAAAGCAACGCTCTCTGCTTCTGAGCGTGCTATTTTTGTATTTTTCTTTTCTTGAAATTATTATTTTCTGAATAATACTTTAGACTCCTACTTCCTCAGTAAATTAGCAGCATAGAATTTGAGTCGATGATTTTAAAAACTTGTAGTTCTCCTGTAAAGTGTGAATCTAAGTCAATGATGTTGGGAGGTGTCACAGATTTTATGAGTGTGCTCTCTGTTAGAAACTTAGATGACGCAACAATTAAACTTAACTGCCGAAATTTTGGGGACATTATTCAACAGATGTTTTCTTTTATTTTTTAAGTGGACAAGCTTCAACTTATCACCAATTTGTTGCAGGAGTCAACTTGTCATCTTTTTCTATTTTATGCGATTTATTGTCTATAGTTATTAATGCTTGTATCCAGAATTAGCTTATCCTTTGCAGTTTTATTTTGAAAGACTATTAACATTGTCAACATTTTGAGATGTTTCACCATTTTTGCGTTTTACTGGTACTTCAGTTATGATATATGTTTCTTATGAGAAAGTTGGCGAGGCAAAAAGCTTGAATTGCATGTTTGATTTGATAGGTAAAATCAGTTGTCTGCAACTATTACTTCCCTGATTTTCGTTCTTGGGAAGTGCTCTTCTTAATGTCCGGAGGACGGATTCTACTTGTTTGTTTTCCAGTTCGTTGCTATGTTGACTTGTGAAGGATGTCTTTAGATTAGCATGGGATAAAGCTTTGTTGAGTGAATTGAGCATCTAATATTCCCACTCCGCGTCCCTGCATTATTTCTATTTCTTTCTGTTTCCTTGTCAAAACTCCTGATATTTCTGCCATGAGAATTGGCTTTGGACTTGTTCTGTGTATGTGGCAATTAAAGACTGCCATACCCTGATGAATTCTGACTGAGGGAACGCACTTGTGCAGCCTATGTTCTCATGAGGACTAGTACGAAAAATAAGGGCACATCAGAAGAAGAGATACCAGATGGTCCTACCAGTTCTACATCAACCTCTACTGCTGCTGCCGCTGCTACAGTCACCGAAATGCCAGTCACTCCACCCATCATGGAGCCCGTACAGCGAGCACCAATTCCAGAGGATCAACAGCGTGAATTGTTCAAATGGATGCTAGAAGAGAAGAGGAAAGTGAAGCCAAGAGATGCTGAAGAGAAAAAGCGCATTGATGAGGAGAAAGCCATTCTAAAACAGTTTATCCGAGCCAAGTCCATCCCAAGCCTGTGATTTCAACAATCCGATAAATTTCTTACTCAAAAGAACCTTGATTAGTTCCTCCTCTTCATAAAAAAGTGCACCGTCATGTCTGCATTTCATTTTACTTAATACAAGGAATTGTTGATACCCTTTTTTAGACTTTAATATTTCTAGATGCAATTGGGAAAAAAATTGTTTGCTAATTCATGCTTCTTGTTGGCCTACAAGACTAGGTGATCGATCTCTGCTGCTTAACATAGAGAAACTCAAGCATCTTTTCATGTATTTTGAATCTGACTTGAAGCTTTCTTTTCTTTGGATTGATCTCAAATTAAAATCGTAGTATTTGTAAGCATTTCTTGGTTTACATCATTTTTCTTGAGCCACGAAGAGGATCTATAATGGCCCCCAATCACAATCCATATAAATCGAAATCGAAAAGTAAGAAAAAGAATAAACTGAAAAAGCAGAAAATCGTCCTTTTAGTATATAATACTGCCTACGCTGCAACCTCATTCTTTTTTCTAGTTTGACCTAAACTTTCGGTTGTCAATGTTATCTTAACAATTTTGTGATAACACCTAAATTACTCGTCTTAAATTCGAGCGAAAAAAATAATTTTTTTTATTTGCTTTTTTAAAGAAAACTATGATGGAGAAAATAAGTATTTCACTATTTCCTTTGAAAGGAAAATAATAGAAAAATTCATATACAATTACTCTAATAATTTGGCTACGTTTGGATTCATCTTCTATTGTGGTTTTTATTTTTCCTTCGTTCTCTAAAAATAAAATTAAATATTCTCTAATAAATTTTTCTCTTAATACATTATAATTTTGCAATATATTCTGAGCACCAAAAATAAATCTAAATATTTTCAAAATAAAAAATTTAGAGTATGGCATATAAAGAATTTAAAAATCGATCACATGAAGGAGGGGATGAATGCACAAGTCCCAATCAAGATGTGGACACCACCAATCCCACTTAAAGTTCCCACAACATGCAAACTTCCCATACCAAACCAACAAACTAACAAAATACACACACAAAATAGCTTAATTTATTCCCCCCTACCTTATAAAATCATATCCAAAAAATATATATTCACAAGATTCTTAAACTAAGATTTTGGCCCAATTGGGCAAATGATAGAACCATACTTTGAAGAGTTTGATAGAATGATGGGGTTTGTGCTAAAGTACCAAATTTGAACTAACATTGAGCATTAAATATTTGTGGCAATTCAAACAAAAGAGGAAAAAGGAAGGTTGAGGTATGGAGATTACTATTGAAATTTGCCCCCCAAAATAATTGAATATTACAAAGCAAACGTGGAATGATTCATTTTTAAGATTTAATTATTTGTAGCTGCTCCAACAGTCAAAGAAGTACTTTGAAAGTCATCAAAATTAGGGTATTATATATCAAGGCATGGATTTATATAATGATTTATTTCAAACCAATTTGCTAGGGTTTAATTTCTCTTAGACCACTTTGATAAGAAAAAGAGAAAAAAAAAAAATACTTCAAAATAGAAAAAAATGATTTGTAATCTTCTTTTAGATTCAAAAGGACAAATCAAATGAAAAAAAATAATATATATATATATATATATATATATTTCAATATTGCTAGTATCTACTCGCTTCTTCTTCTTTATTATTATTATTGTTATTATTATTATTATTATTATTATTATTTTATTTACATTGAAAAAGGTTCCAAGATCCATGTCCCTAAACAAATAGCCTTGCTTTTGGCACAACAATGGAGGCCATTCTTAATGACTATAATCAAGACCATAAATTCTTGTTAAAGAGAGGTAGCCGTTCAAGCCACATGAGGGCATGCATTCTTAGAATAATAATTTGACCAAGGAAATTGAAAAAAAAAAAAAAGATGGAATTAAAAGTAACACGAGGGGTTGGCCAACGCTTTTGGATATGATGTGATTTTGTACGTATGGGAGATTCTATGTAATATCGAGTTCAATAATATTTTTTTTTTATTTTGTACTTATTTATATTGAAATGTATGCATAATGCATCACTTATATTTACTAATCGAATTTATTTATTGTAATCTTCTATGAAGAAAATAGACACAAAATATATATTTAATATAAGGTGAATTACAAAAATTATTTTTGAGGTCTGAATTATTTAAAAAAAAACTCATTTAAGTTTATAAATTATAAATATCCCATTAACATCTTTTTCTATTTTATAAATTGTACATGGAGCATTTGTAAAATAGACATAAATCTCAAAAGGATATTTATAAAATAAAAATAAATCTCAAATGGGTATTTATAATACATCAAGATAGTATTTATAATTTTAATTTTTTTATAATTAAACTAAATCTCAAAAATAATTTTAAAAATTCTATGGATATTATGTTGCATTGAATTTCTCAAACATATGCAATGTGTATATATAACGAGGGAGAAATTGACAGTCTTTTGAGGGGGGGGGGGGGGGGGGGGGGGGGGGTAGGAGGAAAAAGAAGAGGGAGGGAGAGGATGATGGGGAAGGTGTTGGATTTATTATGTATAGTCACATGAATGCACGAGGTCACAGAGGGACTCTTATAAATCCCACTCATATTGTACCCACCACTCAATCATGGCCGTGGGGACAATTTACAATCAGTAAATCTTTTTTTTTTTATTTATGTTTTAACAAACACTTTCATCATTCCAATCAATAAAAAAATATTATTTTTTGATATTTATAATTTTATTATATGATATTCTGTTAAAGATAATCATCCAACTATATATATATATATATATATATATAGGCATACTAATTTGTATAAATATATACGACGATATGTATTTATGATATCACATTCAGAGAAATCATGCGAATTGTATAATATTTATGTATCTTGCACGAATAGAAGACCCTCCTTGTGATTAGTTAGCAATCTTAATGAATACTCGTTAATGTGCCTTTTAAATTTTTTACAATTAATAAAGGGACATTATCCATGTAAAGAAATTTTTGTTTTAAGCATTTTTTGAAAATAGTAAAGATATCGATTCAAGAAATGACTTATTATTTGAAGAAACTAAGAAGGAAAAAAAAAAAAAAAATCAAGCCAGGGCACAAATTATTAAGTTGACCATTGATAAAGTGAAATTTCAATGCCTTGTTTGGATGGATTAATTAGGCTATTATGATTATTCTAATAGCAGGTGTAAAAAATGCTTGAAATACAATCATTTTCAGTACTAATTTGATTATTTCTGTTGGAAGCTAAGTCAAAAGCATATGATGCATATATATTTTTAAAAATAATTTTATGTAGTGTTGCATACTACATAATATGAATACAGATATGATATAGGTCGTGGATATATACTAGATGGATACGTTTTTTGGAGCATCCGAAATTAAAAGTAACATAAAGAAAAATGTGGATTCAATTCTATTTGAAAATAGGAAGATTTGATATGTTATGAATATAGCGGGGTACTTTTTGATATTTTGAAAAAAATTAGGTCAAATTAAAAGTACAAATAAAAAAGATAAAAAAAAACTTAAAATGGGGTCAAATTAAAAATCAAAATCAGAATTTTAAAGTTAATATTTTGGGTCATTTTCAAATTATTTATATTCCATCATATTTTTACTCACTTCTTTTTACTTAAAGTATAAGTTGAGCCTGCCAAAAAATAAAATGAGATTATGCAATATTTTAAAAATTAAATGAGTCGAAAGACAGGCATGATCTTGCATTATTGATAATGTTTGAGACTTATATTATATATATATATATATTATTGGTATTTAATTGAATATATTTTGAACTTTTGAAAAATTATATTAAGTTTTTGTTATATTATGCTGTAGTATAAACAATCAAGGAATTATATTTTTTAAAATCAACGTACATATTTCATATATATATATATTGTATATGTATTGTTATATCCGTATCTGTTCATCAAATAGTATATACTACAATGAAGTGTGAACTCCTTTTAATTATTATTGTTAGTTGCATTATTTTATCAGCATAATTAATTAGTTGAATATTGATGATTAATTAATTTATGGAGCTAGTATGTGTGTGTGTGTGTCATACTATAAATTTGGAATTCTGGATTCCTAAATTCAGCCTATATATTTATAGTTTTGAGGTTAATTATATCAACTTCACCAAAAAGTAAAAAAGAATCAAATTCTCAATTTAGAGAAGTAAATATACCATAAATTAATTCAAATTATATACTTTGTTTAAGCATAGGGTTCTCTTTTGTATCGACCATGAAGCCGACATCTCTTGAAACAAAAACATACACTCTCTCGAGGCAATATGTGATGACTCTCATATACAAAATTCATTTCCTTAACTTGTATTCTGTCCCCTTCTTCCTCAAATAAATAGTAGATTGTCATCCTGTTTATCAACACCCCCCCACCCCCCCCACCCACCCACACACACATGCAAATACATTTCTCTGATGAAAACCTGTGGTCAGAGCAACATATACTAACAGTTATTAGTCAATATATACACCACTTTTAACAAAAACCAAGAACTACCTAGTGTGTTTAGTGGAGAAAAACCCACAAAAAAGAAAAGCAAAAAAGATTGGAAAAAATGGACATTCTTTGGAGTTTGGTAGCGACAGCAGCAATATTGTGGTTGTCAGCCATATTTGTGCACAGGAAAATCAGAAATGGTGGGGTTAATATTTGGAGTTACAACAACAGCAGCAGCAGCAGCAGATCATCACAACTTCCTTTGGGTAGTCTAGGGATATGGCCTTTAATTGGAGAAACTATTCAGTTCATTTCTTGTGCTTATTCGGACAGACCTGAGAGCTTCGTGGACAAACGGCGTCGCATGTGAGTGATACATACACATATACATACATAAACATTTACATACACATAGTGCACACACACACTCATGCACACCACTGTGTGCTTGATATGAGAGCTAGTGTGCAATTAGTGATGGTAAAATTAATCTTGTTTCTTTAAGTTTTTCTCAGTTTCTGATATTTCAGCTTCTCTTAAATTTCTTTTCCTTTTTATGTGAAACTGGTTTTTAAGCTAACCATAGTTAATTGGCTTCACCATAGATATATGGATTACAGCCATTTGGACCTAAGCTTTTGATTTCTTGTAATATGCTGATAATAATTTATACTTATGATATGCTAATTAGTTTTCCATAATCTTCAAAGACTAAAATTAATTTCCTCAAAAAAAAATAAAAAATTGATTCATTATGACAATAAAATTTGTGGGTTGTCATTGTTTTTGTAGGTATGGGAAGGTTTTCAGGTCACATTTATTTGGAAGTCCCACAATTGTGTCAACTGATGCAGAAGTGAGTAGGATTATTCTGCAAAGTGATGCAAAAACATTTGTCCCATCTTACCCAAAATCCCTCATGGAGTTGATGGGAAAATCATCCATATTGCTTATTAATGGAAGTCTACAGAGGAAAGTTCATGGATTAATTGGAAGTTTTTTCAAGTCTCCAAACTTAAAAGCCCAGATTACAACTGACATGCAAAAGTATGTGATGGAATCAATGGGAAAATGGAGAGAAGATTGCCCTGTCTACATTCAAGATGAAGCAAAAAATGTAAGTCTCCCACTGTATGTGTGTGTGTGTGTGTTTTTCTTTCTTCTTCATCTTTTTTTTTAATGGGGGGTGGGGGGTCTGAAATTTTGATGTTTGCATGATTACTACACACACACTGCACACACAGAGTGGAAAGTGGCTGTTTAAGTCTGTTACTTTTTGATGTTTGAATGAGTACTGCAGCTTGTACTTGAGTTTCAAGATTTTTACTACTATCTTCTACTCCATGAAAATAATTTGAAACCTAATCATTGGTGTTTTTACATTGAGTAACTTTTGCATGAATTATGTTGTCTACAAGAACCTTAATGATAATTATGTCTGCTACTGTGAATTTCCACGTTGTTTTTAATGTTATTTTATTTTATTTTTTTTGTTCTTCTTTCAGATTGCATTTCAAGTCCTAGTCAAAGCATTGATTAGTTTGGATTCTGGTGATGAAATGGAGCTGCTAAAGAAACATTTTCAAGAATTTATTGCGGGCCTTATGTCTTTACCATTAAATTTGCCTGGCACTCAGCTTTACCGATCTTTACAGGCAAGTAGTCTTAAATGTTTAATTTCTCTTTTATGCTTTTACAGTCTTTGAAAAGAATATATTTACTACATTTTTTTCCTCTAAATCTTCATAAATTATATTTTAATGATAAAACTCTAGAAGAATTGGTAAATAAGGGTTCTTGATATTAAATGAAAAGGAGGGTTTTCTTGATTTTTCTTTTTCTTTTTTTTCTTCAGGCAAAAAAGAAAATGGTAAAGCTAATTGATGGAATTATCCAAGCAAAAAGGGATTGCAACAATTATCCAGGAATAGCAAAAGACGTAGCAGATGCATTGCTGAATGACACAAGTGAACAGCTGACAGATGATCTAATAGCAGAAAATATGATTGATTTAATGATCCCTGGGGAGGATTCAGTGCCAGTTCTTGTGACTCTTGCAATCAAATACCTATCAGATTGTCCTGCTGCTCTCAAACAATTAACGGTGTGCACTTCTCTATGTGTGATATGTACGTTATAGAGTAGACTTGGTTTTCTTGTCACCTCAATCTAAATTTCTAAGTAGAGTTTGTGTGTGTTTATTTGAAAATTTTGTAAATGTTACATTTGATTATATACTTCTCATTATATATTTGTATACATTCATAGACATACATGTGAGTGTGTGTAATATTACTGGTGTAGCATCTCTTACACCCTATTTGGAAATATGTTGAATATTTAAAATTACAGTTCTTTGTCCTTAATTTTAAGTCAGAATGTTAGATGGTAATATATAGTACTGCTCATTCAATAATAACTTTTTATTGTTCTTGACTTTTTTGTCTTTTTTACCATTATCAAAGTATTATAAATAACTTCTGGTTGTTAAGCAATTAGAATACCTAATTATATATAGTACTAAGGGAGGATATTCTAGGCTTAATTTGATGCAAATCTTTCCACATGATAGGAGGAGAATCTCAAATTGAAGAGGCTCAAGGAGAAACTTGGAGAGCCATTTTCTTGGAATGATTACTTGTCCTTGCCCTTTACACAAACAGTAAGTTCTCTAATTTCATCATGTCAACTAAAATAAGACTACTTCTTTTTATGTCTAATGTTCATATATTTCACTAACAACCCATGTCACGAGATTTGATCACTCACAAATTAGCCTAAATTCTTACCCCAAAAAATACAAGCTAGGTTAAATTATGTCGCACTTTCAAATATTTGTGGTGCCAACAGGTGATTACAGAAACTCTAAGGATGGGTAACATAATCATAGGGGTAATGAGAAAAGCCATGAAAGATGTGGAAATAAAGGGGCATTTCATCCCAAAGGGATGGTGTGTGTTTGCATATTTCAGATCAGTGCACTTGGATGGTAAAATATATGACTTCCCTTATCAGTTCAATCCATGGAGATGGCAAGTAAGAAAGAATCCTTTCTTTTGGGCTATTTTATTGTGTTCTAGTTTTGGAAGTTGGGTTTTAGCTTGGAACTGAACTTACATGTATATGGGTTCATGGGACCTCACAGGATAAGGAAATGAGCAATTGCAACTTCACCCCTTTTGGAGGTGGACAAAGACTGTGTCCAGGACTTGACCTAGCCAGGCTGGAGGCTTCTATTTTCCTTCATCACTTTGTTACTCAATTCAGGTAGCGACAAATTTTTTATTTCTTTTGTTATTTCTTTTGTCTGAATTGGATGTTTGGTGAATTTGATAACAAGAGTTTATCTAAAAAGACCATGGAGGGTTCTTAATTAGCTTGGGCAGTACCTAGGGCTCAAAATTTCTTGACTTGTTATTTCTTTAGGTTGAGATTATCTATAAATCTCGATGAGAAGAAAGAATTAAGGGCATGGATAGTTTGTACTATAATACGAAAAATAAAAAAATAAAAAAATAAATCTACTTCGAACGTTCTATACCGATCAATAATGAGAATGTCACTATATCATAATATGAATCCTATGACTGACGTATTATTATTATAATCAATTAATGTAAAAACACCACACAACTCAAAATTTTCTCAATAAAACGCCACCACAGAAACATTCTTAATTGCTATATCTTCATGCATGCTATTACTTTTTTTCCATTTTCAATTGAAGTTTAAGTCAATTTCTTACAGCATTAATTAATTATACTTGTCAAGAATATTGATCCCTTTGATCAACTTCATGTGTCAACTTGGATTAAAGTTGTCAAATTTTTGTATGCCTTAAAGGCAGGCACCATGGCTTAGCTGGAGGATATGGGGTAATAATTCACTCCGGAAAAGTTAACATTTTTATATTGACCATGGTAGGTTGAAAAGTAAGTTGAAGTGAACGATTTATCACCAAGAAAAAAAGAAAGAAAAAAGTACGTGTGAACTCTACAAAAAATATGTAGATACATACATGTATAAATACACATTTTTTTATAAATATACACTTAAATATATACTATAAAAAATGCGCCAAGAATTTGTATATATGTCAAGCACACAAAAAATAATAAAATTTATCGTATAATAATTAATTAATTCATTCATATCATGACACACATGTATACTTTTTCAACACATGCACCTAAGTAATCGTGTGATATTTCTTTGCTTTAGACAATCCAATTTTTGGGGGGACTCAATTCATTGGAATTTCATATTAATCTTCCCTAGTTTACATCAATCAATATTCCATCAATCGGACATGCCCTTTATTGAAATTTTGAAATCAAATCCATCTAAGATAACATATTTTTGTTGTCCAAATTATTGAAATATGTCTTCAGCTGGTGACATTTAATAATAGGGGGGGCCATGGCATGGTATGCTACCCAGTTAGTCAATAATGTTGATGGGTGCTGAGTATGGCACCTTCTGATTAAGTCTTGGCTCCTACCTATGGCTAAAGTCAAGTTTTTAATTAATAGTTATATGAAGAAAACAAATTAAATAAATTTGGTGCTGGTTTATTTAATGGGCCAACAAAAATCAGATAATATTTTTTTTTGGGTTAATAAATGGGTTATTCAGATATATATATATATATATATATATATATCCTGATTTAGCAAATTCTTGATCTAATTATAGCAACAATTTAGGATCACAGTGAAAGGCTAGAGCATATACAAAGTTGTAGTCAAAGTCCAATATTTGGAATATTGAATATTGTGAAGGTTAAAAGATTCCATCAATGCTATTATTAATAATTGCTCTGTCTGTTTGCACGCCAGTCGAAGTACATATCAAAGAATATAATTCATTTTCTTGTATCATCATATCCATGTTGCAATTAATCTTTTAGTATTTATATATATATATATATATTGTTTTGATTAATGTTAATAATCCTAAATATTGAATTTTGAAGTGCATGGTTGTAGCTACGAGGTAAAAAAATTACCTCAAAATAAGATCTTTATTCATTTCACCAACTAAAGTATGTGTACTGATATAGTGATCTACCACACTATTTTTAGTAGAGAGAATTCTCATTTCCCGTTTAGGACGGAGTTAAGAATTTTAATTTTCGAAGATAAGATTAATTTTTTTATATTTAAGGATAGTAATTAAGAAATATTCAATCTTATGAAAGACAATTTTATTATTTTTAATGAGATAATTTTTAAATTTTAATAAAATTATATGTAATTTATATGTTTATATAAATTTAAGAGGGGATAAGTACCCAGTCCGCCTCTTCTTCCGTCCCTGACCACACTGGTCGATGGCCTTTCTCATTGTGTTTGGGAGACTGTTTGAGGAATTCTTGAGAGAACTCACAATTATTTGTTTATATTTGTAGATGGGAGGCTGAGGATGATTCCATTATCAATTTCCCTACAGTGAGGATGAAGAGAGGAATGCCAGTTTGGGTCAAAAGAAGAAGATACCCTTAATCTTTGAGGTGACTTTCAAACAACCAAAAAAAAAAAAACCCCAAAAAAATTGACCAGCAGACAAAACAATCAACATAAGGAGACAAGCAAAGAGGGGTGCACACGTGTGGGGCAGTTTGGAGGCTGACATTTTTTGTCTTCATGTCTAAAATTATTACATATATATATATATATAGAGGCAGAATATACATACATATAATTTTTGGGGGTCCCATGTAAGAATTTTTGCTCTTTTTGATGATATTTTCGTCTTAGTTCTACTACTACTGCTACTACTACTTTCCAACCCCCCTTTTCACTTTTGTGTCTGTATAAATAGAATAAAAAAAGGTGGAGAACAATTGAAGCATTGATTCTTTTGTTAGGCAAAGTGGGCATGATTATGATTGCATTTCTCAACAATTATGGACTATTATTTACTTTATTGCCTTCCACTTGTAAAAGAAATTTTGTGGGTAATGTGAGAAGGGAAATTTAGACAATGGGGGAAAGGGAAGTCAAGTAAATTGACTTTTCTTTGCATTATGTTTGGTTTTTTAATTGAAATTAATGTTAAAAATTTTGATTTTCTTACTTTAAATAATGTGATTTTGTGTTTTGCTTGTTAAATATTTTTGTTTCTTCTATTAGTTTTTTTTTTTTTTTTAAACTGAAATTCAAGATCTAAACATAATCTTGTGTAGCTTTGGTTAGCAAGAAATTTAAAGGGATCGAAATATTAATTGTAAGTAAGAGAGGGTGGAGAAAATCAAGTTCTGAAAAAATGTGGTTATATATAATACCAAGTAAAATAAAGTAGAAAAAAAACTATTATATGTACTTCTTTCGTTCCCTCAGATTAGATCAAACTAATTATATGACAATCGCAATTACATTTATTTTATACTTTGTCATTTCTTACTAGAATGTACATCAATTTTTACAACAAATTTATATGCCAAATATAAATTTATGTATCACGTGATTTGAATTAGATTGAACAGAATTTCAATTAGAACTTTAAGGGGGAAAAAAGTGACAAAAGTTTGTATTTTCCAAAAAAAAAAAAAAGAAAAAATTGATACTTGTACTCATTTCCAATTAATAGAATTACAAATTTGACTAGTCTGCAGGGATTATTGAATAGACATCAGAAACAGCTGATGAAATCTTGGATTATCTAATCACCTGCATCAATGGCTGAAGGGAGAATATGTAATTCTTGTCGGCCATTTATGCCGTTTCAAGTAATACCATGAATCAGGCCCCCCTTTCTATTTTTTCGTTTTTTTTTATTTTTTTTATTTTTGTGCTTCTGTTTTTAAAGGAGAGAAAAATCATGTACTCTTATTCAATGCCAATTATTGGCTTCTCATATTCATTTTTTTTTTGTCCTTTTGAATTATATTTTATATTCTGTATTTACTTTCATTTTTTCTGCAAGTATAGGCTTAATCAAATAGTAAAAATTTAAATTTATAAAATTCACAATTATAAGAATTATTTTTTTAATTCACATAAAAAAGTTATGTTATTAATTTAATTTAATAGTGTTAGTTTCTTATATAAGCTTCGATACTCCTATTTATTTATTATCTATATTATACCACAAGTTGTAATACCCGAGCCTCACACTACTCACCTGGCCAATATAGTTCATGCATTTTATGCCACGTATGTGTCATTGCATTTTAATTGATATTTCATAATACATTATATTTTATACGGCATTTTAATAATTAAACTTTTGAAGTTGTCACGGATATTAGTTTTTAGATTCTTTAACCTAATTGGTTGAGTTGGTACTAAAATTAGAATTTAGGTATCAACTACCAGATAATATTATGATACACGTAAGTGAAAGGTGACATCGTTGTATTTATCGGTGTAGGATAAACTATGCAAATGAATTAATTAGGGAAAAAATAATGATAGTAATAGTAATAATAATAATAAAAGAAAATAAGGATATTATTATATTAATTAAGAGGGTGTAAATTCTTACTAGAAATAAATTTGGGGTTTATAAATAAATATCAAAATATTAGGTATTAATTATATATATATATAATATAATATATATATGTATAGATGTATGAAATATATATAGATATAAATATATGTGTGTAGTATAATAAAATAATGTCATAATATATATATATGTGTGTATACACGTGTATAGCTTATATTTAGATAAGCATGTATATATATGTATATATATTATATATATATATTAGAATGTTAGTTTATATATATATATATGTATACACGTGTATAGTGTATAGTAATAGTTATAATATATTACACATATATTATGATATATTATATTATATTAAGGATAAGTATACATATATTATAATATTATATTAGATTTCTTAATAGTTAAGTAATACTTAAGATATTAAAACAAGATATTATACATATGTTATAATATATTATACTAGGTTATAATATATTAGATTATATTAAGTATAAGTATACATATATTACAATATTATATTAGGCTTACTTAATAGGTAAGTTATAGTCAATATATTAAAACACCGTATACACATATTCACGGCAACAAAGAAAAGGAAAGGAAAAGAGAAGAAAAGAAAAAAAAAGGGGGCGGAAGAAGAAATAGCGCGAACAAACTTCTACCGTAGAAATTTGAGAAATTTTTCGGTAAGTCCCTTCTTATTTTTGTATGGATAAAAATATATATTTATGCCGTTTATTTTTAATTTGAAAGAAAGTTTTGATTCAAATTAACTAGTTATCTTCTTGTGAGACAATAATTAATATGCACTTTTAATTCGAAATTAGTTACAAAAATTTGATTTTATTATCTTGTATTAATTGGATGAAAGAGCTAATTTAATTGAGGAATTGTTACGGGATTATAACACATCAATTAGATAATATTAAAATAAATTCGAGATGAGAAATTAAATTATTTAAAAGGTTCTAATTGGTGTGAGTATAAATTTTAAGGCTTGATTGTTACTTAATTAAATTTAAGATTTAAAATCCCTTATGAAATTTGATATAGAAACTTATTGATTAAGAATGAAAATTAATACGTCATACTTTTACAGGCCGCCTTATATCTAAGGTTAGGGAGGAGAATCTTGTTAATTTTCAATAAAATATCAAAGGTGGAAGGTAAGTGAAAATCCATTTACAACTACAATGCATGGACATAGTATTTCTTGACTTATTTATATTAAATGTGATTATTGTATTTTGATGAGTATTATAAATATCTTATAGTGCATGCGTTGTTTGGTTGACAGGACAGGTGATTCACTGTGTCATTAAACATGCCATTCATCAACATTTACAAGTGCATGCATAATACGTGCTCATAGCTAGGGTTTTGCATGCATAACATTAATTTTAGAAAGAAAATATTTTGGTTGGCCACTACTAGTGTACCGAGGCCCATGTGTGGCTTATTTATATGATGTTTGGGGCGCCGCGAGTATTACTTTTCGGAGGATCATAGAGGTTGACAGGGGGTGTACCTCTGGTGGTCACGAGAGGGTGGACTACTTGACTGTGCCCTTATTGACGCCGCCGGTGGGAATACTTCTGGAGGGTCACAGGGGAAGACAGGGGGTGGACCTTTGGTGATCCCAGGAGATGGCCCCCGGACTGTGTCGATCTGTTTATGGCCATGTGATTATTGATATTGTCGAGAGCTCTATCCGGTACATAGTAGGTAGGCCAAGGGCCCAGTGATGGAAAATAATTTTTAAATAAAATAATTTTGATGCATAAGTTCGCATTCTTGTCATAATCTCATAAAAATGTATTGCATTTATGTTGGATTATCCCCTTCAGCATGCATGATTTTCATTTACTAAGTATTAGCTCACGTAGTTCATGCATTGTAGGTAAGTTTGATGATACTTGAAGCCATGGACTTACTGAGCGAGCGACTGGAGTTCCTACAGGTTCTGAGGATCAGTGTACATGGATGACGACCTGTCGGGCTAGTTGTTAACTTATTTGATTTTGGAGTGTATTATATTAGGTTTTGGAATTTGTACTGTGTGTTACTTTTAAAACTTTTCTATACATGAGTATGTAAATGTTATGGTTGTTATGGGTGCTCTGCAGGTATATATATATATATATATATATTAGTTTGTGAGTGAGAAAAATAGTTTATTATTTATTATGCAGTTACAGGAAAAAAAAAAAAAAAAAAATTTGTACAGGTACACATGATTTATCATGTCAAAATTATTGTATCTATAAGTATATATGTATGTGTAGTATTGGGGGTTGTTACACATGTTCTATAGTTTTTGGCCGTATTTTTATCCCAATATTTGATATCTTTTCGACTCTAATTTCCCGCTTCAGTCGTTGTATTTTTTTTTTTTTTTTTTTATTTCAATCACTTGAATTTTTTATTTTCTATTTTTATTTCTCATCAAATGAATGACATCTTCTTATGAAAATCCTAGCTATTCAGCATATTTATATTGTACTTTGTTAGTTATTAATTGATTCTTATATAATGACGTATTTAACCGTTTTATTAAATTGTTATTAGTATGCATTATATTGATCAATTTGACATGATCTTGAGTAAAAATATCCTTTAACTTGAATAGTATCAATTAAAATTTTCCTTCATATATTTTTATTTTTTTATTTTTCGTCCAATTTCCTTCATTCGTTGGTATTTATTAAATATTAAATCAATGAACGCCCTCTTCCAAAATGGAGCCTCAGGAAGAAAAAAAAAAAAAAAAAAGAATCAAATTGCAACTTGAGGAATCATAATTCGATATAAAATTCTTAACAGGCCATTCTTCCAGTTTGGCCAAATGGGCTTGATGTTATCTAGGCCCATTAAAACACTTACTTTGTTAGACATTGGTCTGGGCTTGACAATACGGCCCTTGCCCAATGAAACTTGGTTATAATTGATTGTACATTTATGGGTTGGGCTTGTGGGTATCATTACAATTGGACCAAACTACCAAATTGTCCAACCAACCAAAAATGATTATGACATGGATTAACATCAATGGGTTTAATTCCAATTACCAAACGTGTGATAGAAAATAATCAAGTCTTAATTCATAATCAGGCACACCACAAAAGCTTTATGCTTATTCAATGGGAAAAAAATAAAAAATACACACAAGAAAGCATGTAAGGAAGGAGAAATATAGGAAAAGTAGTTAATGAATTTTCATGATTAGGGTGCAAAATAAAGTAATAAGTATTCTATTTGTGTACGTCCCATTTTGATATTATACTTGATTAGTAATAACGAAAATAATTGTATTTGGTATTCTATGTCATGTTTACGTCTTATTTCTATTATGTCGATTAAGATATTAAAAGATAATTTTTTGCATTGTTATTTTATTATTTTACAGATAATTGAGCAATTTTTTTATAAGAAAATTAATAATTCTTCTATACTTATTTAAACTGCCTCTTTTTATAAGTTTATCTTTTACATTGATTTTTCTTTTTCAACAAAGTATAAAAAAGGCTAATATATTTTTGAAGAAAATAAAAAAGAAACTTATCTAGTTAAAACGAGGAACAAGCTTCAAAACTTGGGGTGACAAGTGACAAACGGGTAAATTTGCCTAAATATATATTCTAAAATCACATGAAGTTATGATTAATTATTTTTCACAATAAAAATGATAATTTTATAAATCTTCAAATTATTAGGAGGTTTACGTAATTATTCTTAAATAAAATTGTTCCAACAGCAAAAATGGGACACACTCTCTCTTAGTCGAGAGTCGAGAGTCGAGATCAAGAATTCACTCGAAACGGTGTCGTTTTCACTAATGCATCGTCATAAATGTTTGTTTCTTTACTTATGTTTTTCTTGGAACCCTATCGCTCAGTTTGTTTTCATCTCTCCCCTGTCAGCACATTCGTCCTCTTTCTCCCGTTAAAGGTTCGAAATTCAATTGAGTTATAGTTTTCCTGTTCAATTTTCAAATATTTATGGTTAACATATTTGCGTTATAGAAGTGGAAGTGGAAGATGACTTGTTCCTTTTATTTTCTCTTATTTTGTTGCGAATGAGCTAACTTTCTGGGCGAGATCGTTGTTTGAAGTCTTTATTTTGCTGGAACAACTGTATAGAATTGTAAAATTCATGTAATTGGGTCATTGTATATGATTGTTGCTTGATGTTATTGAAATCACGGTATATGTACTTTTCTTTTTGTCTTTTTGATTGTGTTGTGATCCAAAGTTCAAAGTTTCTTGTTTTGATTGTTGTTTCCCAGGTAATTGGGCTGGATTTTGGGGTGGATGAACTTTTAAATTGATTTTTGGATTCCATAATTCGTGAATTTATTTGATGAAACTTGCTGATTAATTTTTACGTTAGACATCTAGTTAATGTATTCATGATTTGCATGTGTTTGTATGTGAGAATAATTTCCAGTTTCGGTCATGTGGATTGTCAATATCCATCTGGGGGAAATCGAATACAGATTGTTTGAGCAGTGCCTTTTTTTAATTAAAGGTATTTAATGCTTTATATTTTGTTTGATGCTATTGAATTGATCTGAATTTTTTCTAGCAATGCCAAAATTGGAAAGAAATTTATAAGCAATTGTTGAATAGGAGTTAATGTTCTTTTGATTGCCGGAAAGAAGGGTAGATGGTGTTCAAGCATCTAACCGTCTTACTTGCTTTTAAACTGTTGTGCCACACTTCTATTGATGCCATCTGGATAATCAAAGATGAAAAGGAATCCTATACGACATATTTAAGATACTCCTTTCTGCATTAAATTGAGCCACATCGTGAGATGGAATTTAGTGAGTGGATTCTCTTTCATAGAGGATGCGAGATGCAGTTTTGTAGAGGCTTGGATCTAGTTGTTGCGAAAATTTACTGCAGTTGTGACCGAACTATGTTATAATTGCCCCACAAATTATAAAAAAAATAAAAAAATGATGCCTTCTTAGCAGTGCTTCAATTAATTTAACAGGTCTTTTTCCTAAGAGTGCCAATAGCTGTCTTCTGCCAAAAGAAGGTGTTTGTTTTTTATATGAGCAGCCAACACTCTAAAAACTCAGTATTGAATGCATTGCCATATTAGATTTCATCACTGTCTCGCTGCATGAAGTCAATAACTTGCTGCATAGAACTTTCTCTTCTAGCTAGTTTAGTTCTGTTTCCGTCTAGTAAATATGTATTTTTTTTTTTAGTTTGAGTTGAGATGGCAGGAAGAAATCGATTTCCTCATGAAGCCTTTGATCACCGGCGTGGTTATCCACTGGAGCAGTCTGTTGGTCGAGGTCCTTTGGCCCGGCCCATACCTCCTCATCCTGCTCTATTAGAGGAAGAGCTTGAAATTCGACATGTTGAGCTTCGCAGGCTTCTGGGTGAAAACCGGAGACTGGTTGAGGATCGAATTGCTTTTGAGCGAGAGCTGACTGCTGCAAAGGAAGAGTTACGTCGCATGAATCTTGCCATTGCTGATATGCGTGCTGAACAAGAAATGCAATCTAGGGAGCTTATCGAAAGGTGTCTGAAGTTGGAGGCTGACCTTCGTGAAGCTGAGCCTCTTAAAAATGAGGCCGCACAACTTCGAGCTGAGATTCAGAGACTGAATGCCATGAGGCAGGATCTATCGGGGCAGGTTCAGGCCCTCTCTCAAGACCTTGGAAAGTTGCGGGCTGATAACCAGCAAATTCCTGTGTTAAGGACCGAGATTGATGGGATGCATCAGGAACTGTTGCGAGCTAGGTTTGCCCTTGCCATTTCTCTATAAAATTTCTGCACCGTGAATAATCTAGCTGAGTAACTTCTGTATGGCCGCCACAAGATCTCCTGATCTGCTTAAACTAATATTTCTGACTTCCAGAACTGCCATTGACTATGAAAAGAATGCGAATATTGAGCTGATGGAACAGAGACAGGCAATGGAGAAGAACTTGGTCAGCATGGCTCGTGAAGTTGAAAAGCTTCGTTCTGAGCTTGCAAATTCTGGTGCTAGAGCATGGAGTGCAGGTTGATGCTATCTCTTTTCATGTTCTTTTAAGGCTTCTTTAACCACAATTGTCCGACAATCCTTTGAAGATCAAAATTAAAATTCATTCTCAATCTCCTTTAATTCTTTTTTGACAGCCATACATTGAAGTGTAAACTTGCATTTGTGCTTCCCCCCACCTTCCCCCTCTCTCTTTTCCCTCTGTTGATTGTGGTCCTTATCAGCATTTTGCTATAGAGAAAGGGTAAATCTCCTCTTAGTTCTTTTTATAGCTAAACCAAGCTTTTTTGGTTCTCATAGGTTGTGTTCATCGACTTCACGTTGACAATAATATATTTTGCCAGAAATTAACTACTTTTTCTACTTTTAGATTATAATATTTACTTGCGCAGAATTTGTATATGTTATTCTCCCAGATATGGGCTCCATATTGTGGCCATTATGATGCCTTCTTCATTGTCTTGACTCCATACTATTTCACTGCTAAGGTGGACCTTATGGAATGAAGTTCAGCAATCACGATGCCAATTTTCCCACCCCTTATGGTGATGGATATGCGATTCGTCAGGTATGGATGCTGTTAATCATATACTTCAGTCATTTGCATAATATCACAACGACCATCTTCTCTGATAGTTATTATGTTAGGTGACTTTTTACTTTTTTTCCAGGGTGCTGTAGACAAGGGTTCTTCGTATGGTTCAAGTTCTACTTCCTGGGGAGGCCTTGAAAAACCACGGATGAGTCGTCGTTGAGATGTGGATGGATATGCATTAAACCTCATAGGAGCACGCGTTGCAAGTCTTGTTTATCTGCTGCCCAATAGAGTAATGGGCAAGAAAGTGTGATTTCGTGCGTATTTTACCCTGTAGCTTAATGCTTATATTGGTTGTCATCTTTAAGTACCTGAGTAGGAGATTAAGGCTTCTGTCTTATCTTATGGTTTTGTTCGTCTTCCTTTGACTATAATCATGACTTAATAGCATATTTGATGTTGTCCTCACTTTTTTTTTACACTACAATTACTCTTCTGCTTGTCCAATCAATTTGTGGTTTTTATATCTTGATTGTTCCTTATTAAAATCATCTCTGGAGCTGGTTGGTTGAGTTTTAGACCAGATCTTTAGGATAGGATCCATTGATGGAGTTGCATGGACCATGGTGGTTTTTGTTGTGAAATGAAGCAATGTTTGAGTGTAAGAGGTTCAGTTCTTGTGATGGAAGAAGTTGTCTGTGCCACTGGTTGTTGGAGTGAATGCTGTGAAAAATGTGTCATTGAATGTGATGTACCTAATTCTTTTGGTAGTGAATTTGATCCTCCATATCAAAATCTGAAGTTAGTTTCTGAGGTGATTTTTTTGAAGTTGTTGAAGAATTCGTTCTCCATGCCTAGTTTATTGTGATTTGCATGAAGTCTCATCTTTATCAATTGTGTGATTTGGACTAGAGTTAAATAGATCTCTCCATTTTGACGGGGAAAAGTTTCTTGAATTAGGATGCTCCTTCAGCTGCTGCTTAAGAATTATTTGAAGTTGGGTATCTCCTTAAAGCTAGGACATCATTCTCTACTTTTAAAGGATCTCATTGATATCAAATTTCTATTGAAGTTTTGAGGATTGATTTTGTTCTACTTTGCATTCTTATTCTTGTATTGCTTGAATTAGGTCTGCTTTAGAACAAAGGGATCTTTCTTAGTATTTGTGAGGGCATCTCTTTACTAACATAGCATTTCCTGTCTTAAACTTACTTGTGAAAGCAAACTTGTTTTTTATATCCTTTTAAGTCACGAAGAGTTAGGAACAACTCCTCATCTAGTATGAACTCAGTAACCGGAGGAGGCTTCATGCTATGGTGATTGGGCTAAAAACCTCCCGGATAGGGGGATAAGACTATCGGATGAGGAACTCCTAACTCCAGCGTACGTCGGGTTGAAGAAGGTGGCAGCCAGGTTAGGTCCGCTTTCCTTATTAGCAGAGAGACCGATAACTACTATCGATGTTAGACGAGACGGCTGTGATTAGTTATAGTGAGTTGTAAACTGAAAGTGGGAGGCTCATGATTACCGCTCGTTAAAGAGTTAGGAACAACTCCTCATTTAGTATGAACTTAGTAACTAGGGGAGGCTGTCATACTACGGTGACTAGGCTAAAAACCTCCCGGCCAGGGGGATAAGACTATCAAGATGAGGAACTTCTAATTCCAGAGTTCGTCGGGGTGAAGAAGGTGGCTCCGTAGTGAAAAGATCGAGGTAGGGAGACTGTTTCTTTCTGAGTGGAGATGTACTGGAGGATTAGATCCCTATGCTGTTGTTCTTTGTGATCCTAGTTGAGTTTTGACTCACAGAATGTGTCTTCTTTGGCCTTGAGCTTGTTATTGATTGGTGAAGATATTTGCTTTGAAGGAGGATGTGTCACTGTGAGAGAATTTGGAAGGTTGCTATTTTGGTGACGATTTCTGTGTGCTGTTGATATGCTGCAGGAACTGAAAATTCTGAAAGGTAATTGTGCTTGGTTGAGAGAATTATCTCGTGCACGATCTGTCCAAGTCGCATTGGTAGAGTCAGGCATTTAGATGGATTTTGTAGGAATTATCTAGAAAACGTTGTTTGGTGGCATTTGAGAAGCTGGGAAATGGAATTTGCCCGGATTAGCTTCATATGCTTTTTTGGTGGAATATAAAAACTTGCTACACTTTCTCCAGAGGCTCACCTAGGATCTGCATATCGTCAGAACTGCCTTACAGCTGCAAGCGTGGAATTTATATTTGGATTAATAATTGAAAAGCGTGTCAAACCAATCCCTACCTAATTCACCTGTCATAGTTTGGTTATAGTATCACCTCGCAGTCAAGTGAGGAAACCTCTTTAAGCTTCCTTTATGCATTCCCCATGATATTTTTATGTAGTAAACTAGTTTCGCCACCTTTGCGGTAAACGAGGTCCTCTATGCATCGACATGATCCTGGGACGATGGAAAGAAGTATGGTGGTGGGCTGCTGTATGATGAAGGCAAGTACCCTCTCCTGTTCTTTAGGTACTGTCTCTCCTGACTAGTTTGCAATTTATATGTCTCTTTTTGTGTTCAGGTGCTTTTAGATGTAGACTATACCCTCCCCCCTATCACTCATGCATACACTTACCTGCTCTTGTTCTCGAACTGCCTCTAGCCATGTTGAGTTGTTTCTTTTAATCTAGTATAGTTTCTTGCTTAACATTGCTCGTTATGCTGAATGTAATGTAGAAGTTTGATAGTGGTGCAAATCAGATATTGGCCGACAGCCATATTATGCTGGTTTTGTGGTTGCTTTCAATTTCATTGAATTTGGAAGTATCAAGATTGGCAACACGACAAGGCGGTGGTGAAGGGAGACGAGCAGTCTTGAAATGGAATGAGGTGATCGATGGAGATACTTAGAAACTGCTTTTTCTTAATACATAAGAATGTTTCAGTTTGGCTCTAGACGTAGTGAAAATTGAGAAAAAGAGACATGTAAGGAGGGAAGACATTTGTTTTGAAGCGGCCACTTTCTTACCTCAGGCATCTTGATCAGCAGAAATATGTGCTTGCCTGTTGCTGTGACAGTAAATGTTTTTCAGTTGATTTGTAATGCTGAGGCGTACTAGAGTAGCAGCTTTTTGCATATGAAGATCATATGTTGTAATTTCAACTGACATAGGATTCTTACCTGCATCTGTGTTGAGGTTCTCCAGAACGTGTTTACTCTTGAGGTTTATGGGTTTAGTTAATATGAGAGTGCTACTGTAAACTTTTCCTTAGGTTTATTAATGTAGAATGTGCAATTGGATTGTCTTTAATAGTATCTATGTGTCACTGATATACTGTAGGAGTTGGGGGAAGGGAATCGTCTGTCAATTCGTTGCAGATGAACTCAATAAGTGAATTGTTATTCCATGTTGCATCACCCACTCAATTGGTTGATCGCCTTTAAAGATTGGTGGATCTTTATTATTCTAATGGACCATCACTGAAATATTCACGGCATGGTTAAATAGGTTTCAGCCTGTTCAATTGAATGAAACAGTTACAAAGGTCAATCGTTTCGCTGCTGATTTTTTACCTGGAAGGATATTCTATTTGGAAAAGTGAATACTTGTTATTTATTGATATTTGCATCTATGGGAATGGATTGAGCAGTGACCATCAGCTTGTGCACTATGTTAGGAATGAAATTCTACACTAATTTATCAGCCCATTTCATCATTCAATTTTTGGATCAGTTGTTCAGCTGAACTGGCTGATTGAGTTGATCTACGGTTTGCTTGTAAGAGCATCCTTTGGAGGTGGAAAATTCAGTTAAATGTTGACTCTGAGAAGTTGTTCTGAGCATTTGCTTTTTGTCTTAGGTATTTTGTAGATTGATTACTTATTCAGAGATTAATTCTGTGATCTTGGTGGTGTATTATTGTCGTGTTTCGAAATTCCAAGGGAAGACAACTTAAGAAGATATGAAGTAACAGGTTAAACGGGTTTTGGTCATCAATCTTTATGTCTATGGTTGCTTTGAGATAAGGTTGCAACTTAGTCAACTGAAAGCTGGAGATGATTTCCACAATAATCTTTGTGATAGTTGTACAAGAATGAATAGGCTGTGATGCAGGTTTTAATGAAGTTAATGCTGGGGTTTCTAAGATTCTTTGGTCCAATCAGGTGAAATTCTATTCAGTCAGCCACATTCATTCCCATACTGGAGATGAGAAGTTTTGTAGGATTGTCTAGTTGGCTCCAGTGTGCTATTTATAGATTTTCTAAATTGATACCATATTGTTAGAGAATTTTCTATGAATGTTTGGGGTGTGACTTCTTCATCTTATGTTTCTGTAGATCTGCTTCCCCCCCCTCTTTTTGTTTGAAACCTTTTTTATCCTTTTCTCTAATATAAGCCTTAAGCCTTCACCTCTTTTGCTTTTCTTGCAGATGGGAACTAATAGCTGCTTTTACCAAAATTCTCCCGGAGATAAGGTGAGTGGATCAGGTACAATATTTTTGACTCCAGGTTGTTCCAAAATTAGGCTGTGCAAAGCGTGGTTATTGATCCGTTGGGCTTTATGGTTTTTTAGGTCTGCAAAGTTATCTATATTCCAAAATATCAGTTTTGTGGGTCATGTCTTTATTTCGTTGATCTAGAACTCAAGTAAAGTTTTACAGAATTAAAATCCACACAGCGGACAGATATTGATGCCTATGAGGCACGAACACTTCCTGGGGCTAGAGTGTCAGTGTTCAGATATGTGTCCGATGTGGCATCTGGACTTGTCTGGCCACCCTGTTGGATATGTGCAGAGATGCTTGTGAAATATTTTTCATTTCTCGTTTGTGACATGCTGGAAACTGGTAGGGAGACTTTGGGGCCATGTTACTGACATACTTTGAACTCGCTGGAGAAAATGTTTTGGGAATAAAAATGTAAGTCAAAAGCAAAGATGAGTAAATTGCAATAATAATAATGATGACAATGATAATAACATAAATAATGAGATAATAACAATAATGATAATTATCATTACTATGCTGATAATAATAAATGGAATTCAAGCTGCCTTAAGCCCTTGACAGATTTAGTAGTTGAATAGAACGAAGTCGAAGACAGTGTTTATAACCTTGTATAAATAGACCAAATTTTGTAAGGGTTTTTTCCTTCCTTTACGTCTTTAGAAAAGGTTTGTATCATTGAGATTGGATCAGCTAAATGGAAGTGAAATCAGAAATAGTGTTTGACATGTGCACCAAAAAGAGTTTCAATTTTGAATTCAAAATCCTCTATTTGTCAGTCTAAGCATTCATAGTCGCATGGGAATTACAGTGTATTTTCGTGCTTGTTTATACTAATATATGATCATTGTTATTACTAATTTTGGTTTTGTGCATGTGTTTGTAAAGCTGCTTCTGTATTCTATGGTTGTTTGCTGTTACTCAAGAAAAACCTAGTGTTGTTTGTATTCAATATTCATAGTTGAGTGGTGGGACTGAGAGCTCAAACCTTAAAGCTACTTTTAGTTGGTGCTTTTTGATTTTGGTGTTCCTGAGATTTTTGGTGTCTAAAATTTCTACTGCTACTAGAAGTTTTGGGAGATTTTGTGGACCGATGTCTTGCTGGAACCGTTACAGTTGTATATATCAGATGGGCATGATGTGAAGCTATTTGTGTGTTGAGGGTGCTAAAGAATGTAAATGATATGTTCAATGATGATTTTGTTTTTGTCACAAAACATGATTATCTTGATACCTATAAGTAGGATATGTCATATGATAACTCTTAAAGGACTGTTGTGGTCTTACAGAGAGTTAAAGAATCAGCATTTTCTTTTTCAGGTTAATTTTATACATGCAGTATGTGTATTTGTCCTGCTATTTATTTATCCACGGAAATACAAATACTAATTTGTCAAAACCCTTATCATCTAGCACTGGAAGGACTAAAAGTAGTATTGTAAGAATCAGAGAGATGTTTTTCTTCTGGAAACATAGTTCTCCACATGCTCTTCGGCTCTTTATGTATTGAACTTATACCTTTTTGACAAAATAGGATTTGGAGGCTCTTCATTAACATCGTAGTTCTTATCGAATTATTTATGTTAGAAAAATTACTATCTAAACAATTTTGAAGTACATATACAACACAATTTGGTATTGGATTTGGATCCATGGTTTGGATACGATTCTGTACAAGATCAAGTTGAATGATAACTTTTATAGGTTGGGTCTTGATGGCTTTATTTTGAAAACAATTGGTTCGTGGATCCATTTAGAACCAATTTGAAGCCAACAAGAAGTCTACATCAATTTAAGATCTAAATAAATTGGGTTATAATAATTTTGGAGAATTATGTTTATTAGGAATTTTGAAATGATAGAATGGGTGCTGATATGGGTTTAGAATTATCACGTTGTAAAATAGGTTGGCAACTATAAAAGTTTTGATTGTACTACTATGTGAAGAATATTGGCAGATTTTATATCCCATAATTAATCTGATAAATCAAACTTGGAGCCGTCAGAGTCCAAAATGAAGACGGAGAATGTAAAGAGTAAGAAACAGCGGACCCAACGCCTAATTTGACAAGCAAGTGTAGTTGTTTTTTTTTTTATTTTTGTATGTCTGGATTTTAGTGAGAAAAATAATTAAAAATATTTTTTTATTTGATTTTGAAAAAAATGCATACATATAAATTTGAAGATATACTTATTTATTGGCACATTTTTTAATTTGTTCTTTTTATGACCCTAAGAAAAAGCATTTGAAATAAATATTTATTAGGTCCATCAGAAAAATATATAAAGATTAATATTTTCTCCCGCTTTTAGTTAGCTAAAACTCAAGATTTAATCATAAACTAAAAAATCAATATCTATATATTTTTTTAAAATTTTATTTTGATTGTGACTTGTGAGTCGGAGTCCAAACTTAATCTTTCCACTGGATTTATTTATCTTTTTTGTGCCCTTTTATGCTTATAATTATGAAATTGTATAAAGGAAGATTATGAAACAAGGAAATTCAGCACCCTTATTTAAATAGTAGCGCAATTATATGTCTAATAAAAAGATCTGAATTAAAATACAAAATAAAATATTATATTAAAATAAAAAATCGAAGAAATAAATTTCTCAAAATACTATTTGATCAATGAATAGTTCCCACCCGCAAAGAAGCAAATGTATCTTCCAAAATAAAAAGAAAGTAATAAAAAACTAGTAGTATATATTAGTCTATTATATTGTACCTATATTCCGTTTGGGTAAAGTTGACTACACAAATAATACCCGTCGGGTCGGGTAGGAGGAGTTATATAAACAAAGCGGACCCACAAACTGAACTTCTAAATTCTCTCTCTTTTTCTAATATATTGTAAATATCATATAAGCAGAACAAATGTATAAGACCCATATATACACAAATAAATACACACACTCACACAGAAAAAAAAAATAAGAAAAAAAGAAAGGATTGTATGCAGTATGCAGGGGAAATCTGTTGTCCCACAAAAATTATATGATCTTTCAAGAATTACTTTAGCTTCAAGTCGCGTGTATTATCTACTGCCTACGAGTAAATGCAAGCTAAGTTTAACAAATGGCGGATTTTCTTGTTCTTTTGCTGCCAAACCTCAAAAAAGAGGATTTTTCCTATTCAAGGTGAAAAAGATTCTGTCTTTTCTTTATGGGCTGAGTTTTTTACTTACTCTTCTGAGTTCGGACTGCCCAGTTGATGAATTTTGTTTTTCGTTTTTTTTTTTTTTTTTTTCTAAAGTGCTTATGTTGCAGCCTATTGATGCTGACATAATTTTATTAGATGGTAAATCTTCTTGTGCTAAAGAAAATATAGAGACAGATATTGGAATTAGTTTGTGTAATTAGAAGTTAAGTTGTCAAGTTTTACTTGCAAAGAGTGAGCTTGATGAGTTGTTGGGGAGATCAAAGAGTAAATTCATACTGAATAATTTAGAATATGTCTTGTATATTGAGCATTAAATTAGAAACTTAATACACACAGACATACATTTTTACATATTTAATGTATATATGTAGTGTGAATGTATGTGATGCTATACTTGGATTTCCTAGGATGGAATGAGATGATGGGCCAGGTTGCTACCTTGCAATCTTTGTGATGTGCAAGTGGATGAAGGAATGTGGTGATGGATTAAACTATTCACGATAAGGGTTGCTAATATAAATCATGTTTTATGTTATTCCACATGAATAACCACTGTTGAATGATTTGATGGACGTTTGATCCCAGTCAATTTAGTTGTAGTCTTCTTCATACCATCATGCAGCAGGTGGTCCTTCCTTTTGTCTTGCAAGCTAACATCTCCTGGGAAAATTCAGGTACATGCAACTGCTGCTGAAACTGATCAGCCACAATGGTGGGAAAAGAATGCGGGCTCAAATATGATTGACATTCATTCAACACAAGAATTTTTAGATGCTTTGAGTCAGGCTGGAGATAGATTAGTCATTGTTGAATTCTTTGGTACATGGTGCGCATCTTGTCGAGCTCTATTCCCCAAAGTGAGTGTACTATTTTGATTAGATATCTCAGTAACTAAACCAGAGTGGCGTACCTGTCTGGATGTGCTTGGTGCAATTGGAATGTTATTTAGTTCATGATTACTGCTACAACACTAAACGAATCTAAGTTGTAGTTGTTTGTGTGTGATTACAGAAATGGCTATATGTATCCTTTAGTAGTGAAATACTATATTAGCACTAGATTTGATTCTCCTGGGCATCTTGACTGGAACTTCAACATGTGGGATGGAAGTATAAATTGTGATAAAGCTCTTGTGGCACAACTGTCCCATTAACTCGTCGCCTGTCAATCGTCAAATGAACTCTAAGTTGTAGTTGTTTGTGAGATTACAGAAATGGCTGTTCTTATATCATTTCGTAGTGAAATAATACATTAGCTAGATTTATTCTTCTTGGCACCTTGACTGGAACTTCCACATGTGGGATGGAAGTATCTATTGCGATAGAGCTGTTTTGGCGCAACTGTTCCATTAACTGTTAGCCTGTACGTTGTCAAACTGCTTTTATTTTTTGATTTATTTATTTGTGTAGTTAACTCTTTGTCTTGTGAAATTGCTAGTGATTTAGTTTCCTTTGGACTAGACTGATGATTTGCTGAATAAACTCCATAATATATCAATTAAATCCCTTGCTGCTAACTCTATATCTATATATTCAGCTGTGACCATGAGAAAGCATTTTTTCTCTCCATTATGGCTGGTCCTACAGCTTGCCCTCATCCCTCTGTTGCTTTCACTTTGGTATTAATCTGTGCATTCTCATGGGTACTTTGGCTCCATGTGATCAATTTCACTTTCAATTTGTCAAGGCACTATGACATCATTCACGACTGTCAAATTTTTTTCTTTAGTCCATTAATTATTGAATCACCTCTTTTGCACTTGAAAGAAATAGTTCTTGAAGTTTGTGTACTTTCTTGCCCTCCTGCTCTCGCTCAGATTCTTTGTATCCAAATTTGATTGAGTAATTCAATTTGGCTGTGCACAGGCTAAAATTGTATTCTGATAAGGGTTAGAATTTTATGCAGTAGATACTTGTGAGGAATATTTATTGATGTATACCTGTTAAAGTTAAAAACCTTATATATTCTCATGATTCTATGAACAATGAAATAGAGTATAATTTTTCGGTCTTCAATAGCTATATTGTGATGTTGTCAAGCCCATAATTTTTAACTCTTGAAATCTCTTCGCATCTATGGTTTTCTGTCCTATCTTTGCGCGAAAATAGGCTCCTTTTCAAATAAATGTGCCTGAACATATGAGGAGTTTATACTCTGAAAGACACGGGATGCGCACCAGTGGTTAACTTCTTAATTTAGAGATACATTTTCAATGTCTCAAATGTCTATGTATCTACAGAGCAGCTGTAGTGAATAATGTTTGATTTTTCTCAATGTTAAATGCTTCTATTGTCAAAATAGCTGATTGCTTTCTTATTAGCCCTCCACTTTTTTGTTTCCACATTTAGCTGGACTACATATAGATTTTACTGTTGGATGTTCATATCCTATCTTAGGTTGTTCCTGAGTTTCTTTTGAGCTATCAAATTACCTAACTTTCTCCGTGAAGATACTAATCTTATTGGATATTACTTTGTATGATGATTTTCCTTGAGTTTAGATCTGCAGGATTGCCAAACAACACCCAGAAATTCTTTTTCTCAAGGTGAATTTTGACGAGAATAAGCCCCTGTGCAGAAGTTTGAACATAAAAGTCCTTCCATATTTCCACTTCTATAGGGGAGCTGATGGCCTGCTAGATTCATTTTCATGCTCTCTTGCAAAGGTGGGACCACAAAGTTTTCTTATATGTCATCAGTCCTTTGACATCTTAGCATTATGATTTGGCATCAGCCTTCAAATCCTTCTCTTGCAGCCCCCACATTCACCTCATAACTTTATATGGTTGTCGTTTTTATAGCACTAACAAAAAGCATATGCAAACTGTAAGTCAGATACATAATATTATGTTTCTCTATGAATTTGACTCCAGCTCCGCCATGCATTCCTTAATATCATGCTAACAGTCAGACAACACAATATTAAAAATTGCATAGCGAAGCCTCTATCGCACTTTTGATGTGACAACACTGTATATGTTGACTAGTCCAAGCTTGATATCATATGGCACCAAAGAGACACTTGTCTACATAAATTGGTGTGGCACCAAAGTGTTATTAGATAATCCCTTGCCTATAAAATAGTGTGGTCAGTTGGACGTGAGATGATCTACTTCTAGGTTTGTGAAGCGAGTAATTAATCATTTCTCATTGTGTACTTGCATTTTATGATGACTATTTACTTTGCTAAAAAAAATTGCTCCAAAAAATTATGCAGCTCCAGAAACTGAAGGATGCCATTGCAACTCATAACAAAGCTCTTGACAGCGATAGCCCCTTGGATTATAATGGTGGTGCCAGTGATATTCCGGAATTATCTGCATCTCCTGAAGACAAGCCATTATAACTGAATTCAAGGTAGAGTTTTCAAGTTTTTTCTATTTGCCATGTCATGTGGTTCATATCTTCTTTTGGGAGGGTAAAAATACTTCGAAAAAGTTGTACATAGTACTTTGTCAAGTAACTGGATATATGTTTGGTCTTCAAAATGCCTGTAGCACTGACTGGGGCAAACACTTTGTTAATAGTTAACTTTGTAAATTACCCAAAATAAAACCAACCCAATGTCACCTCAAATATTTTGCATTCATTAAATCATTTCTGAATTTATATGTAAAAGCAAGAAACCTGGATTCAGATTTCTTTTCTTTTTCAAATCATGTTGGATTTCTGTGCAGTATTGGTTTTACAGCTTCTGAGGGTGCTGCTTTTCAGCTTCTTTCATTCTCTTTTCAAACTCTTTCCATTCAGCAAAACTCCTTGCCCGAACCTGAAATATACAGGACGAAATTCCCATATAAATTGTGTTGAGAAATCAATCAAGTTGAAGGGTTCCAAAGTGTGAAATAAAAATTGATGAAAAATAGAGTCGAGTATGAGAATTCATTTTCTTCCTTTATGCAAAGGTAAGTAATGCATCCTAAAGTCACTCCCAAACCTCATGCCCATCTACTTACTGGTCTTTAATTGCCAGGAGAATGGTGTTTGAACCCCATAGCTTGTGTTGTCAGTACTTAATGAGACCAAGAGGTGGACACGAATCGAGTGGAGTTGAGTAGGCTTAAGTGTAATAATATTCACAGTATAAATAGATAAAGGAGTGCAAGTGAGTTGAGTGGATCTAATATTTTGTTTAGATCTAAGTGTAATGTCCACTAGAGTTTATTTGAACATAGTTTGATCTGGGATTTTATACAAGTTATGAGGAGGCCAATATGGCAAAGTTTTAGTAACAGCCAAAAAATTGCCTTCTTGAGGTAGGACTACAAATACTACTTTTTATTTTTTTATCACCATAAATGATTATATGGATATGACAGATTTTGAAATAGAATTGGAGGGTTTTTTCTTTCTTTTTTTTCTTTAGAAAAAAAAATCTTTAGTTCAAGTTTCAGTATGCAAATACAAAGTTGAGTTTTATTTGCAGCTGGAACTAAATACAAGTCTATAAAATCTCAAAGTAATGCCATAGTGGTAACAATATGAAGAGAAAATATGAGGAAAAGAATTGTACCCGAACCCTTGGTAGCTTTCCTTTTATGGATTCACCCTGTATGAAAAAGATGAGTCAATTAACATCTGGCTTGACAAAATCAAAAGAATTCAATAATTTAAGGTGTGTGTATAGATATATATATGTGTGTGTGTGTGTGCCTTATTAATTTTAGAGAGATTTTTTTCCCTTTTCTTCAAATATAAATTTGTTTCTCTCTTTTTTTTTAATAATTTCAACCTAATCTAATAAATTTTCTTTTTGATAATTTTTAGTTCATCATTTATTACCTGATGGCCTAGAGTTGGCAGGACCAAATGCTTTATCCATTGCGCATCAACCACACCTATCTTTTCTTGTGGCTTCTGCTACATGAAATTATATGAAATTCTCATATCTAAACTTGTATAAACAATTAGTAAAATATTTTTTTAAAAAAAAGTACATATTGAAATAAAAGAAATGAAAAAATATATCATGAATGGCATGATTTATAATTGTATTTACCAAATGTAAAACCAAAAAAACAAAGGATAAGAAAAGTGGGGGAGGAAAACTTTTTACCTCCACACACCTCCAAAATGCCAAATCAAGGCCCCATCCATGCACTAAATCATTCTGAAAGATAAAAAAATTTGGCGAATTTCTTAGGAAATTTTGGTGACTTATATTACTCCATTTTTCACTGAGTTTAACTATCTAATTGTGAATATAATACCTGAATTATGTGCCAAACACAGTTCCATGATTTTCTTGAGAATACTGGAGCCATAATTTCAACAAATCTACCCCCAAAAAATTGAAAATACTATTATTTGTGCTAAGATAAACTTCTTAATTTAACAAATTTACTAGAAAATACTTGGAAGCAGCAAATAAAATATGTACGCCGCACAAGGAGGCAAAAATGGATTGGGACAATTCTTAAGTCTTTCCCCAGCTCCCCTGCAAGAAAATTGAAAAAGGGGTATTATCTGTGCCTGGTATAATAATATCAAATATGTGACTTTCAATGTTTTGTACATTAATTTTTTTGCCTTAAATTTGTTCATGTTATAGATTATTATTGTTCTTGGCTTAGCCAATGTGAAGGGCAGCCATACCTGTGGACTTCAACATTCTTCTGTTTCTGTGCCATCTTCCATGTCAACCCTTTTTTGATGTAACAGCAGGCTGTGATATTTCTAAATCATATTTCTTCACAAGTTTAATGTACCTAAAGATTGATGAAAACAGGAAAAAAAAATCATTTTTCAGAATTATTGTTCCAAATGCTTTGCCTAAAATGCTTTGTAAGACTAGAATCTCACTCACTCTTCTGCATTGAAATGCTCAACACCCAAATCTTCATCCCACATGAATATGTATTCATATTGGGCTACTATATCTGGATGGAGAAATCTTTTGGCATGCCACCTGTGGATTTGATAACATGAGCAAAAAAAATAAAAATCAGATATGTATTTCATTCTGCAAATGTACTTGAAAAAAAGAAAAAAATCACTAGTATTCAAGATTTATTTACCATTTAGTTTGTTGTAATGCACTGATGTGAATAGCTCTTTGTGACCATTCAAACTGATCCCACTCACTTGTTTTTCCATCATAGTGAAACAAGATGATTGTGAAGTCCTCGGAGAACCAAAATATGAATAGTTTTCTGAGTAATCAAAGAAATTGAAGGGGGGAAAATATGGGATTTACAGGGAGAAGTATGTTGAAACACTGACCTTGGAGACTATTTTGTTGACAATATCTTTTTGTTGAATCCCAACTGCTAGTGTTAGCAGGTAATTTGGTTTTCTCACAGTTTCCTGCACTTGATCATTGCGAAAATGTGAAGTTTTTTTGGTTGTTGAGAAGAAGTAATAAGTCATATTTCTGAAATTTTCAAGTAAATCATCTAATAGATGAGTTATGTGCAAACATAATATAATTCGGTGCTGACTTGCATTTCCCACTCTAACACGGAGGGAAAAATCCAAGTGAGCCATAACTATTCATTGGGGTAATCGTTCAGCTCTGCATGGATTTGAGGCTACATATATCTGCATATCAAGTTCAATTTTTTTCAACACCTTGAATTGATAAAGATATGTGAAAACATGATGATGCATGCATAGAAATCTTGAGTTTCAAGTTCACCAGCTAATGTTTTGCACTTACTTCGGAGATGTTGCTTGACTTGAAGTTTTCAATTGAGCTTGCAAACTGCAAGCTGGAATTGATATTTTCAGAAGCTGAATAAAGGGTGATTGTTTTGACCTGCAGAAAAGAAAATGCACTATTAGAACTAAGATAAATGCACTATTAGAACTAAGATATATCTTGCTGAATCCAAAACTTTAATAGGCAATCTTAGCTGTTGTATTTTAAAGAAACCTCATAGACCCTTCTGAATGATGACCCAATCAAATATCCCAGCAGAATAATAAACAAGGTTACCACCAGCAGCCATAATTCTGGTAACTTGTTGCATTAGACAGTTTTCATCTTTGTAGGGGTCGTTGAATTATCCCAGTACGATATTGTAAGGAAGCAAAGTATGCTTCCCTTTGCCTGTCTTTTGAATCATGAATCATCAATGCGCTGAGTGTTATTCAGAAGTTGGACAATCAAATCAGATTTTCTATCAGGAAAATAAGGAAGGAAATCTCCAAGGGAAAGGAAAATTAATTACAGGGAGTACGGAAATGATGGAACAGATAAACAGAAAGAAAATGTCATTAGTGCGTGACTAACTGATAGGCCGTGTCCTGTGGAGAGTTGCCGAAACTAATTAAAAGCTCTCAACTTATTTCCTTTTTTTGGGCTTTCATTTACTTGGTTTTTTGGTACCCAATATGGAGCCTTAAAATCCTTTTAAATAGTAACTGCAAATTGAGAAATTTTTCCTGATTCCCTTTAGAAGTTTTTCTTTTTATGAATCACTGTCAAAATGGTACCTTGCATTGATTATATAACAGGAACTGTATATTGATAAACTGATATAAATGCTTCAAGACTTTTTTGGAATTATGGGTGTAATGTTTTTTTTTTTTTTTTTTGATAAAGAGACGCTAGCATGGTCTGGTTCTTCAGCAAGATAACATGCAAGAATAATTATTAATCATCAGTACACATGATTCAATTATCTTTAACTTATCTTTGGAGATTTGAAGTTAGTTCTGTTCCTCCAAATACAAATATTAGTCTTTCCATGCAGAACAGAAGGCCACAATACAACTGAACAAAGTTTATCTTGCTATGTGGTGAATATCGATGATAAAACTTTTGATCGCTTCCCCTGTATTGGTGTTTTCGTGTCTGGAAAATGGCCATCACCCTCACCAAGATCCTCAACAGAACCCCTCTCTGTTACGTTCACAGGGTAACTCACTAAATGTACACCTCCCATGTCTTGTACTGCATCTTGATTATAGATTTTCCACATTTCCTCTCCTATTGATCGAATAGTCCGCACGCATTCCAAACTCTGAGGCTCTTGGTAAACTTCTTCAGCTCTTCCAGTGTGCTCATACCACAATGACATGCGAAACGCACGAATATCTCCATTGTCAGCGTCGTAATCTCCATTTCTTGACTGATAGCAGCCTATGGCTATCTCCGTGTCTCGTTGTCCATCCATGGATCTTTGATTCACATTGGCTGAGCCTATCAGAAGATAGGTATCATCCACTGGAAAAGCATCCACGAGAGAATACAGATTAGTGCATGGAAATCATCTTCACGCAGTAAAATAGATAAGAAAAGAAGACTTCCGCAGAAGCAACACATTTCCAATATTTATGTCCAAAATTCTGATAAATCCTAGTACTTTGTCATTGGCCTAGTGGTTTTCTACAAAGATTGAAATATAAATTATATTTTTTTCTGAATTTGGTCAAACTCAATTCTATTATATATCAGAGCTATGTTACAAGTCTGAATCTGATGAACATTAACTTTTTATACGCGCTAAACAAAATTTAGCTCTGAAATATTCTAAAGCCTATATTTCCTGGAAATTTAAACCAAAAAGGCCCAACATGGTGAGTATCATTATATGCATGCAAGAAAATTGCCATTTAGATTGTGAAGGATAACTTTCATACCTATCATGAGCTTGGAGTGCACATAAACCATAAATCTCCTATGTTTCTGAGCATTCCAGTATTGTGTTGCAGGATGGGGATTGTATGGAGGAACAAACTCTCCTTTAACCTCTTTTTCCCTGTTAGCAAGGCAGAAGAAATTTAAGTAGTCCCTTGGGTGCCCTTGCTCACCACTCTCTTGTATTGCTTCTCCTATAATTCTATACATCATTTTCATAGTTTCCCTAGTCCAGTGCAGTATGTCCTGAACAGATTCACTCTCAGGTGGACCTTCTGGCCACATTGGTATCACCACATACACCGTGAACCGCTCCTTTGCCTTGATTTTACTTGCCACCTTTAGTGCAATCTCAACAGGAATCAAGTTCCTGCAACCACAATGCTTGTTTTCCTCCCAAAGATGGCATCCACCAATGAAATACTGGTTCTCGATGTATATAAACCTATCAGCACGCCTAATTGCATCCACATAGGCTTCGTGGATGCTTCTCTCAACACTGAGGTTTTTAGGTAAAGGGCTAGCAGATACATGATCAATCGAGCGAAAAACTTGTACATTCCAATTTCTTTCAGAAGAAGTGCTTGTGGGATTAGGCTGCTGAGATAATTCTTGAATTGAGGTAATGGGGACTAGTGAAGAGGGGTCACATTGTTTAGTCCATCTTTGCTCAAAATTGGCAAGTACATCCCAGGCAGCTTGGCCAGTCACACAAGCATGCGTATCATGCCAAGGCTCCCTTGGCCCCCTTTATGAAGGCTAGCACCCTGGAGGCTGGTTTGATAAAAATCATAGCAATGGGACTCTGTGTTGAGAGTTTGAAACAGTGAATGCTCTTCTGTATCATACCTTCCATCACAGAGGTCTAAACCACCAAGGAAGCTTGTGATTTCGCGGTTTCTTGAGGAGGGCTGCACACGAGTGTCCACAGTTATAGTTTTCTGATGATGAGCAAAGACTGTGGGGAACTTGTCGTGCAGCCTTGGGCACAATCTACATACTACTTTGGTGTGTTTGAAATATGTCAATGCATCTTCATCATGAGTTTTCATCAGCCCTTTATTCTTGATAACTGGTAAGGATGTCTCATCATCCCACAGCAAGATTCTCACAGATACACCTTCCTCTGCTTTTCGCTTCAACAATTCACCAAGCTTCACTCCTCGTGCATGAGGGATATCTGTTTGGGGATCACGTACCTATATAAACAGATGTATTAGAAATCAAGGGAAAAATTCTGCAAATAATAATAGTAACATTTGCCCTTACCAGGGCCATTTTAGGATTGAATGACCATCCTGCAATGTAAATCAAATGCTTGGCACCATCAATGGCATTGTACACATCCTCCCATAATCTTCTAGGTGTTCCACAAAGATCAAAAGGCGGTTGAAATGTGGGACGATGATGAGCATCTTGATATAGTATGACACTACAATTTGATCTAATGGGAAATGAAGCATTTTTCAGCCCTTGATATCCACCATTCTCCAATGCTGTCTCCCAACTTTTTTCACATTCCGCAGGCTTAAACCATACGATAAACTGTAACTTGAGCTTCTTGTTTGGCTTCCCATTTTGTTTGCTGAGTGGGAAGAAGCCATTTATCAGACTTGAATCACCTAAAAGCTTATGAGCCTGTATATCAATCTTTCCCAATACCGAGCGATTTCTTTTCAAGGTTATTGTAATGGTTGTATCTGGGGGATAAGCGCAGAGGATTTGAAAGGTCTGGTTCCAAACTCGGTCCCGATCATGGGTAGTTTTTGCCACCTTTTTGTTATCAACCTTGATGGTCACATAGGCAGACCTTCCACTTGCAGATATGCACTGCAAAGCACAATGACAATAAAAAATCAAAAGATACTTCCCACATTAGATCTCCAGGTACTTCAGACTAGATTAATCCTCCTTCATTCTGATCAAATCTCAAACATTCATAGTCATATACAAAAGCTGATACACAAGGAGGATATTACAAAATTTTCGGATTTTTGTTATCCATCAACAACTTTTGCCAATACTTTAGATTAAGCTGGAAAAATCAGTTAAAAGCATCAAACTTCAAGATTTCACTCAATTTCTCAAGATGCATGATCAAGATAGTCTTCATCTGAAGACTAACACTTGCTATGTACTAAATCAGAAGACACTTACCCTGAAGGGGACAGAGGGTTTGTACATTGTGGCGCGGAAGATAGTTACTTCAAGTGTTCCATGGAGAAACTTGCCCTTTTCCTCCATTTTTGTCTAGCTCTATGATCGATCCTCAAAAGTTGAAATATCCCTTTTGAGATGTGAACTGTGGAATAGAGAAACAATGAAATATCCTTCTTTTGGCCTGATGGAATGTGCATTGACAAAAACTCATGCCATATATATATGAAGTGAGGTAAAAACTGTTATTGTAATTCAAGAAACCTTAGGAAACTTGGTCTGCAATAGAATGTGTCGTCAGCTGATAGAAAACTTGTGAAGCTACACATTTTCAGTCTTAGAGGGAAATCAATAGTCTGCTGTTTGTTTTTGCTTTAAGCTGAAGTTTGAAGCATTATTATTATTATTTCTACTGTTATTATTATTATTGTTATCTCATCCATGTTCTCAATTATGATTACAGTAAGGTGATTAATCTGTCAGCATTGGCATGATTCCATTAGATTCTGATACATTTAGATTAAGAAAACTTAATGGACCATCTCAACGCGTTTTTACACCATTGAGTAAATTTAACATATTTCAAGATTATATAAGAAATTGATTTTTTAAAAAATGATAAAAAAATATTCTTGGTTACTTGTTTATGTGTTTATTTTATTCTAGGAAAGTTTTAGCTTAGATTGGAGGTATCTTTTATCCTAAGATATTCAAGGAGTTGCATGCAACTAGTACATTAGATCTGAACATCATGATACTCATACGATATACACGAAGGGATGTGTGATATTTTCCCTTTTTTTCTACATATATATATATATTAACTTTTTGTTTATTCTGACCCTTTTTTGCTGAGTTACATGGGGAAAATAATAATTTTTTTATGAAAGTTGTGGTGACCACTATTGTCATTTAATAGCTAAAAAATGAGAACCTTTGTTGTGAACAAGTATGCAGTTGATGTTTATGTTACACCACCACTCTTGTTTTTGGGTGCCACTAGTTCATATAAACTGAACTTCGTCAAAGAAAATCTTGTTTTTGGAATTTTATTTCAATTTTATCTAAGAATATTTGGACAAATTTACGGTATATACAGGTAAATATTTAGGTGAATTAGAGATTTTATTTTATTTTATTTAAGGAAGAATACGATTTCCCAACTCCTTCTAAGTGATTCGAACCCGATCAAATCATAGGTGCAAAAATTTTTACCAATAGATTATCTTGACTCGTCTCTTCATTAAAGATAGAAGCTGGACAAAAAGGAATTTAGGACTGAGCTCATAATTATACATATAATTTGTTTTTTCGAATTCATCTCATTTTTATTTTAGTATAATTTGAATTTTGAAAAATAAAATAGAATGTGTTGACAAGAGTGTGAAAATAAAAATAAAACGTGTTTTTATTACAGCAACGGAAAATGAAAAATCGATTTGACTAGTAAATGGGAAATGTTGTATTAGTGATGCTTAAGATTGAAGCATAGTTAAAAATAGAAATCGTGTTGATTTACACATTTTGAAGCAATTGTATTCTAAAAATGGTAGTGTGTTTTTCTACAGAAGTTGGAAAATGGTCCAAAACAATTTATTAATTTTTTGCATATTTTTATTTCCCAAAATGTGCCGACATTTTATGAAAGTTCACATGTTAATGTTTCCAAACAAAGCATAAATACATTTTCTGTTTTAACCAATAAAATTGCTAAAATGTGTTTGTTTTTCCTCATCTTTGAATTTGCTTTGAAAATAAAACATCTGTTTTAATCCTATTTTTGTAAATTACACGATATAGTTAAACTTACACCTCATTTTTTTTTAACAAAATTTGCTCGTGTTTTAGAAAACACTCTTCCACTAAATCGAATATATATATATATATATATCAAGTGTCATGTTAACATACTAATTCATTTGGTCATCAACTTATAACCACTAATCAATTGTAGTTTTACACATAAAATTATAGCTATAAGAAATTCAATAAATATTATAATATATTTTATAGAATGAATCCATACATTTTAATGTGGTACATAGTGAATAAATATTTTATTATAAGATATTCATTTTGGTTCAATCCGAACGTACAAACCACCTTTTAACACACACTGACATGAGGTGGGACAAATTTTGTACACATCACATTCCAACACAATAGTAATGGTATTTTGTAAATCATTTTCTAAAATGAATCCAAACAAATCTTCTGGGCCAAGCAAGAAAGTTCAGAGGCTCAAAACTATGTTGATTCATGGGCCCTTTTGAGGTAATAAAAACAATAGATGAGGCCCAACTGTATGATGTAACTTCTGGCCCACTTTATGTTGCTTCAAAGAGTTGATTGAAGCCCAACTGTAAGACTAGGAACCATTAAAAATGTACCTCAATTGAGCAACAAAAAATAAGCACAAAATACATGTTGTAAAAATACTTCCTAGGTTGATTTGAGGTAGAACTAATTTTAGCAAAAATGAAACTAAAAAAAAGAGTTTAATCTCTCTAATCTAGATAAATAACATATGTTAAAAACTCATATATAATGACAATTTATATTCTTTTTACGTTGTTTCGATTCTAAAAAATTATATAAAGGGTGAATTACAATTATTATATTGGCCTTGTTAATTACGGAGTATGAGTGACTCTATTAACATACTTAAATTCTTAAAATACTCACTTTAATTTGTGTAAATGTTAAGTCGTACATTCAATCATGACGAGTTTTTTTTTTTTTAAAAAAAGAAAGTATAATTGAAAGCGACACTTGTAGAACGGTGTTGTGTAATGTTGGTGATCCTAAGGTTTCAAAACTAACAAGTATCAGATTTTAATTATCTCATAAATTTTAATATAATTATTCTTTGTACTTCAATAATTATTGAAGTATTTTGTTGTAAAATGATAGTATATGTTCATTATACACAAAAATAAAAATTGAAACCGGCCCGTCTAAAATATTATTTTTTCGAGATATTTCATAATAATACTTTATTTTCTAAATTAAATTATTTTTTTAACTTATTCTTGCAATTAAAAAATAATACTACACCACTAATTATCTATTATTATTTTTAATATAATAATATAAAAAATTATTTTTTAAAAAATTTATCTAAAATTACTTATCATTTCGAGGGAGACATTTCCTAAGTGTAATTATTGATTTTCCAAATCGGTTATATTTCTTGGAGGAGGGGTGTACCAATGCAAGTTACTGTCAAAGGCAGCTAATGATTGGCCAATGTACAATCTTGAAGCCACGTACCAAAGATTTTTCTGGAGCCACCCAATAATATAATAGTACTTGGATTAATTAAATTTTTTGGTATATAAAAAAATAGATTGGACAGATTTTGAACAAGCCACGTGGTGAAAGTAAGACATCTCGTTGGGGCCTTGCCGTCTTTATATAAATAAAGGGCCCACTATACTTGAGTGCGGTCTTATCCTCTTATTGGGTCCCACAACAAAAAGCCCAACAGCCCACGGCCACATGGGGGGTTAGTTGAAAATGTTGCAACTTTATACAACCACCATTTTATATTCTGCAGAGATTATAACCTTTTTTTTATTTATGTTTTAATTTTTCCATTTCTTTTTCATTTCCTCATTTAGGAATATTTTTTGGGGTTTAGAGAGCTGTTTGAATTTTTTATTATAATTTTGCGATATATATTATATATTCACATCGCGTGTAGAAAATATTTTTATAAATGTATAGTTCAAATTAATCGTATATAGGTGATGTGTATATATAATATAAAATATAAATAGGAATGAGAATTATTTCTATACAATTTTGTACCCTTTAACATTTCTTATGTTATTCGTAACTTTATATTTATTACTGCATATTATAATAATTTTGATAATTACAAATCAGAGTTATATTGTAATTGTGCGAATAATAGAACAAGCAGAAAGCAAAGGCACCACCTCTCCATGATCTTGCTACAAAAAAAAGAGCTTAGAAATGTAATGAAAATTTAGGTCTCTATTCGCCTTGATTTGGATTTGAAGTTAGGAAAAGAAAAAACATGCCTAGGTCAATTTGACCTTTGTCGAGACTATGTTATTTCAAGTAATAAATATTTATTATAGTTTATTTTCTAATTGTTGTTAATATATAATATTAGGTGAATTTTCCTTGAAGTGAGGTTGAATTGCCTTACTTTAATTGATGCAAAATTAAAATAATGTAAATTAATATATATTTTATTTAAATTAATAAATTTGAAATTAAAGATTTCAAGTTCATAATAACAAATTCATTGAATTTATTTGGATAATCTCTTAATATATTTGATTCATTTTGAGCTATTTTTTAAGTTATTGTGGTGGGTTTAAAATTTATTTTATACGTAATCATTTGAAATTATTCTTTTCAATTCAAATCTCATTTAAAATTCTTTTTTTAAATCCAAATCTTTATATCCAAACGTAAATAAGAGAATAGGGCTCTAGAAATCAATTTAATTGGAAAATTGAGAATCCTAAAGTTAATATTGTCCATTCCTCCTCATGTAAATTGTCTTGTATCCAATAAAACCATTGGCAAACTTTTTCAAGAGAAAGTTGTATTGGTTTGATATGGTCAATTGAAACTATGAGTTGAACAGTCTATAATGCATCTTATAAAATAGCATAAAGAAAAATAGATACAATGTGACCGGCTCCAAAGTTTCAGTATTTTACTCTTTTTTTCTCTTATATCGAGCTGTTTTTGGAGTAAAATTTAATATTTTGTAATTTATAAAAAAGTTTAGAATTTATATGATTTAAATAAATATAATAATTTTTTTTGGGTACAATGATTGATAATGACATCAATACAATATTGACTTTTTATTAGTCAGTGTTGTTTCGAAATTAATTTTGAAATTAAATTCCGATATTTTGAAATTTAAAAAGTATCACATTACTTAAGAGCCTAGAACTCATACAGTCATATCAAGATGTCTTAAAAAACGCTACATAAGTTCTTTATGTGCAATGATTGATAAAATGTAACATTGACTTTTATTATACAATTAAGTACAGTAATATATTAAAATTTATTTAAGAAATTAATTTATGATCACATTAAGGGACACATTTTCAATAAAAAACCTTAAATTTTTTACTTAGTTAGTTTTGTGTTTGAGCATTTATTACTTGATTTAGGTTTTATTGATATATTCAAGTTATAAATAGCTTAATTATAGCATGTATTATTAAAAAAAAATCTCATAATTCATACTAGTTAATTTTTTTGTTTATTCTCACAAATTTTTGAATAAAAAAATTCAATTTAAAAATACAATTGTTTTCCTTTATTTCGATAAGAACATGGCTCTTTGTTTTGGCACTTGGGCTGTCTGGGGATACTTTGAAATTAGCAAAAGAGTAATCTGGTTTTTACCCTTTTGTACATTACCAGTCTTATCATGCACCTCCTCATGCCATAGCAAACCCACATCTCCCCGAGTAATTTATTCCCTACATTACGTTCCACGCTCCCTCATTTACACCGCCCCCTTTTGGTCTCCTTTCCACTTTACAGTTTATTCAAACCCACCCCCAAGCACAGTTCTCAATTCCCCATCGACACCGCCGGAAAATGGCTAATTACGGTACCATCCCCACGTCATCATCACCCTCCGGCAAGCCGGTCAACCTCGAGTACATCTCACGCGCCAAGGAACGCCTCAAGGCCGGCCTCGGCACTCGCCGCCCGTGGCGCGAAATGTTCGAGCTCCACTGCTTGAACCTCCCGAAATCCTTCCACGAAGCGGTGGCGCGTGTCAAGATGAACTTCGCCTACTTCCGGATGAACTACACGATCGTCATTCTCCTGATTCTGTTCCTCAGCCTCCTCTGGCACCCGATCTCGCTCATCGTATTCATCGCGATGATGGTGGTGTGGCTGTTCCTTTATTTCCTCCGCGACGAGCCTTTGGTGATTTTCGGCCGGTTGATCACCGATAGGGTGATTCTGATCGTGCTCGCGGTGGTGACGATTTTCGTCCTCATGTTTACGCACGCCACCACCAATATACTGGTTTCGCTGCTCGTCGGAGTGGTGGTGGTGTTGATTCACTCCGCCGTGAGGAAGACAGACGATTTGTTCGCCGATGAGGAAGCTGCTGGAGGTTTGTTGAGGTCTTCTGGTGGTCCGTCTTCTTCCTCTTGATGTTTAACAATTCTCTCTTTTTACTATGTTTATCCTCTCTTTTTTCCACTGTAGCTGCTGTGGATTGAATCATGGATCGTCTTGTATCAGGTGATGATTGTTTGTTATTGTTGACTTTTGGATTTTTTTTGAATTTTGTTGTATGTGTGGAATGTGTATTTACTTTAGTAACTCTCTTATTTAATTTTCTGAAAAATAATGAAGTGCAAAATGTGAAGTGTTGGTATTATTTTGATCATTTTCTATAGCCGCATTTCCATTTTCAGAAGTTGCATTTTGTTGATTTCTGCAGTTGTGAAAATCTAGTGCGCGAAACAGGGTTGAAACTTGTACGTTGAAACAAAGTTTTCAATTTTACGCTTTAGTCCCCGAAGAGTCCATTTCATTTCAAACTTGGGAAAATAGGACGTATTTTGACCTCATGGAAGAAATGGCGAGTAAATTGTCATAAATTGTCTTTTGAAGTGATTTGTTCTTGAATACTTGTTTTAATGTCAAATTGTACCATGAAGTTTAGAAATGGAGGCAATCCACTCAATTTTGATGATTAAAAGAATGCATAGTTTGTAACATCTTAAATCCGGACAGAGCTAAATCAAATAAAAAGGAAAAGGAGAAAAGCGAATTACTAGGCAAAACAGCATGATATCTTGACAGACATTCGGGCCTCATGGTCCCAAACCAATAGGCAGAACTCAGGCAACAAGTTCACCACTTAAATGGGTTGGGTTTGCAAACTTTAGATCCGAAGTTATTATCCAGCCCACAAATTATGCATGTACCCCAGTGATATTGGGCTCAACCCACTTCACAACAAGGTACTGCAGCACAATCCGTATAGCTAGGATCAGTATCTCTTCTAATTCATAAAACTAGAATTTTCTGTCTGAAGAAGAAACTTGAAAACAAAACTATCCATAAAACACTGGGAGTGGTGTCTCATATGATCTGTAGAATGCCCTCTCGTGCAAGTAGTCCACTTCAACATGTGGAATGTGGGACAGTGATCTCCACCCGGAACCATTCTCGTCCTCATAACGTTTCGATAGATTGATGGAATCCTGAATTGTCAAATGCTCGATTGAAGATGCCTTAGGGAGGAGGCGATGTGGTAGCTCAGTTAAGCCGCAATAATCGATCTTCAACTCCCTGAGACACGGGAATATCGACATGGTGGCGCTGCCTGCTTCTTCAGCTGTTATGTCCTCCCAATCTTTCCAGCTGGGACAGTTCCAGAAACTCAGTTTCTTTAACTTGGGAAACCCGATCACCTCAGCCGACGATGGCATTGAAGCGTGAATACCCCCTGCTATTCCCAGGAACTCCCTGTCCAATAATTTAAACTTTCTCATTATCCACACTGAAAGCTCTTCCAGGCCTGGAAGCTTTCCCAGCAGAGGCAAGGTCGTGCAATAATTGCATTCTTGGATTTGAAGAATCCTTAGATGGTTCAGGGACGAGGTGATCCAGCCTGGAAACTTGGTGCCCTGGTAGTCAAGAATCGTTAAACGACGCAAGTTTGGAGGCAGCTGCAGAGCCTCCATTGCCTCGTTTCTTGTCAGTTCCTCTTCATCTGCTCTCCCCATCTGATTAATTAACCAGATTTTCAGGCATTGGATATGTATCTTGTTTCTCAATTCTGCTTTCTGGGCCTCGGTCACGTCTTCTCTGTCATGAAGACTGATTTTCAGCTCTATAGATCCACTAAGTTGGTCCAACTTCTTCCAAGTATCCCAACTTGCTCCAACCTCTTCCGGCATGGAATAGCCTCAATGTCCGAAGCCCAGTTAATTGTTCCAATCCTTGAGGAATCTGATGGAGAATGTGAGTGTAATCATTGGGGATGTGTCTCAGGTGTACAAGTTTATGGAGCCCTTCAGGAAGTTTGCAAAGACTTGCGCAGTATGCAAGATCCAATGTTCTCAAATCATGCAAATTGCATATAGCTTCTGGCAACTCTTTTACGTATCCATTCCAACTCAGGTCCAGATGTCTCAAGTGAATCAAGTTCCCAATTTCCCTTCGAACCTCTTTCAACCCACAGTAGCTTAAATAAAGAGTTTCCAAGATATATAACTTGCATATGGTTTGAGGAACTTGCTCTATCAATCTATTGCCAGTTAGGTCTAAGTACCTCAAGTGAATCAAGTTCTCCATATATATTGGAATCTCTTGCAACCCGCATTCACACAGACTCAATACCCTGAGGCATGTGCAATCAATTATATCTGAAGGAAGAAGCTCTTTTCGACAACATAAGCTGCGATATACCTTGACGTGGGAAACTAGTGACGGATCGCAAGCTTGGGACAACCCCTTTTTCCTTGCCTCCACTCTGCTAACATGATCTTCCAGGTCCTGACTTTTGGTCTTCCTGAGAAATTGCACGAAATCATGTACTATATCATGCATTTTGCATGTATCTCCATCATAGTTGACAAAGAAAGAACGCATTCTTAAATTGTCAAAGTACTCTTTGCCTCTAAGTTCCAAGTCGCCCTCTCTTCCGCTGGAGCTCAGATAACCTTGTGCCATCCACATTCTTATCAACTTCTCTACATCAATCTTGGAATCTTTGGGAAAGATGCCACAATATGAGAAGCAACGTTTCATGGCTGGGGACAATTCGTTGTAGCTCAAAAGCAAATGAGGAAAAATATCCACTTCAACTTCCTCCAATTGCCATATTCCAAGACATTCTTCCACTCTTCCACGGTATCTTTAAAACGCAACAGGCTCCCCATGACCTTGGCAGCAAGTGGCAAGCCCTTGCACTTGTTGGCTATATTCTTACCAATGTCTTGTAATTCTTCACAGTCCTCTTCGCTCCTCCCGAAAAATGCTATACGTTGCATTAATGACCAACAGTCTATATCAGATAGTTGGCCTAAATAATGGATCATTCTTGCAACCCTTTCACTCCTTGTTGTCACCAGAATTTTACTTCCAGGGCCACCGTACTTTAGAGAGTTTTTCAATGGTTCCCACTTGGTATAGTCTTCTGTCCAGACGTCGTCCATTACAAGAAAAAACCTTTTCCCCTGAAATAGAGTCTGTCACACATTTTAGTAGTGCCTCCAATTCATTGAGATTTGGAGAACTCCCTTCACAATCTCAACAATCCCTTTAGCAATCCTAACCTCATCAAAAACATTAGAAACATAAACCCAAATTCTTAACTTGAAACAGTTTATCACCCTAGCATCGATATAAACTAGTTGAGCAAGAGTAGTCTTTCCAATTCCCCCTGTCCCGACTATAGAAATAGCATGGGGGCCGATTTCTTCTTGACCAACACTTTCAATCATGAGTTTGCTTACAAGAAAATCCTTGTCAGCTTCTCGGCCATGTATCTCTGATACATCAAGTGAAGAAGTAGATCGAACTCTATCTGATTCTGGAGGATCAACAGGCTGACCAACAATGAAATCATATTGATCTTTCTCCTTCACAACCATATCCAGCCTTTCTTTTAATCCCTTTTATCTTCTTGCCAATATCACGACGTGTTGCAACTTTCTTGAAACACAAACAAGAACATGGGATGAAAGAACATACCTTCAGCCTAGGCACAACAAATTTTTTAGACCTTTCAATCTTAAGTTTGAGAATAGCAAAGTTCCATTCATCCAGCACATCGTCTATACCGTAAGACGTGTCTTGGAGCTTTTTCAGCCATTGTTGGATGCTTTTCTCCTTGTATCCTCTTCTTTCTGCATCGTCCAACACATTCCTGATTGCTTTCAACTCAGAGGAGAGATGGAGAACCTCTTTTTTCACTCCTCTCACCAAATTTCTCTTCTCCAATCTGTTTCTCTATAATATCTGCCAATCTCTGCAGCGCAGTGGAGACAATAGCATCTGCCATGCTTCTGGTTTGCTTCTGGCATTCTAATTTTTTTACTAAGATGGATTAAAATAATTTTTAACAATTGACTTTTGCTGCATTTCTCCTATAATCCTTGCTGACAAGACTTGATTAGGATATGTATTAGGTAGCATCTTCTGCATTTATTAAAAATAGCCACCAATGACCATATGGGAATTTAGTTTAGCTTCTTGTTTTAGCGTTTCTTTAACTTAAAAATCAAGGTTATATTTTCAAGCTATGTAGAAACACAGGCCAAATATTAATAGTATTTCATGGAAAAAGAAAAAAAGCTCAACGAAGGGTCTATTGAATTTTTAGCCCCTTCAATTAGTACTGAACAATATGTAGAATCAGCTTTTTATCTAATTTGTATAATTTTTCTAAGTGAATTATTATATATGAAATTATCAAGAATTAAATTTTAATAAATTATTACCTTGTATATAATCACTACTAATAATTTAAAACTAAGTATTAACTACTATTAAAGTATATAAATACTCATAAATACGTGGGACCGAACCCAAGACCTCTTAACTGAAGTGTTGTAACTCCCTACCTTGTTTTGATAAATGATGCAAGTAATTTCAATTATCTATTACCAATCTGTATCAAATAATATTTAATATCAAGAAATTAAAGCCTCAAAATTTACCAGAAAATACTGTTTGGTTAAAATTGACTCAAAATTACGGTCAAATACCCCCTTCCTATCTATTACAGTATAGATATAAATTTAAAATCAAGAAATTAAAGCCCTAAATCGAAAATTTGAAATCCTTTGATCTCATTAATTTTTTTGTCAATTTCAAGTCCAAACAGACTTTACACAGCTTCTTCAAGACAGAAGCTGCAATTATATCCTATTCTTGATCAACTCAAGACTAGGGCGCGGCCCAATAATGGTTCTCGTCCAAGCAATTTTGGCCCAAAATATTTTCACTGCTACACTTTCAATTGGGCCTTCTATCATGTTCCAACCCAACTGTTTGCGAATTAGAGCCCAGCTCACTTCAGCAATCACAAACACTTCCCCGCAAAAACCACCACCCACCCACATAGTCTGCCGCCCGCCGGGACCTGAGATTGTCCGCCGTTGCTTTCCATTTTCCGATATGGCTCATCCGACGCCGTACGATCCGTACTACCTGGCTCCGCCTCCTCCGGACTACGGTTACTCCGCCAGCGACAGAAATGGAATCAACACGCTATTCGTCTCTGGTCTCCCCGACGACGTGATGGCGCGTGAGATCCACAACCTCTTCCGCCGCCGTCCTGGATTCGAGTCCTGCCAGCTCAAATACACCGGCCGCGGCAATCAGGTTCAATCACTTTGCTACTAGCTATTCTTTTTTTTTTTTTTTCGCTCTCTATTTTTTTAAAAAATAACTAGCAAAAAAGTTTAAGAATTTGCTTTTTTCTTTTTGGTTAGTGACTATGGATTAGTGTAATTTATTTTCTTAATAAACCTGAAAATGTTTTTCCATCTATAAATAGTTTGCTGTAAAGAGTATAGGGAGCTTGAGCTTAGCCGTTTTATGGGGATTCTAATGAGTTTGCTCTTCTTCTTCTTCGTTTCTTTCTTTCTTTTTTTTTTGGTTGGAATTGGCAGGTTGTGGCATTTGCGACCTTTGTGAATCATCAATCTGCAATGGCAGCTCTGCATTCTCTGAATGTGAGTTGTTATTTGAAATTTATTTCTATTGGCTACTCTGAGTCCTTATCTGCCTCTATTTTCGGTTTTAACATAAATTGCAAGTTAATTATCATATGTTTGTACTAATTTGGTTGTTGTTTATGCTATTGGAAGCTAAAGAAGCGAAAGAACAGCAGAAAATGATTAGAACGGAGGAAAGGAAATTGAGGGAACTAGTCATGAAACAATTGTGGGACATTTAACTTGGAAAATAATCTTGACTAATGAATGCTATCAGAAAGTTTTCTTGTTGATTCTATTGATGAATTTGATTTTCTAGAGTAGTAAGTTTTCCATGTTCGGCGATAAAATTCGAAAAAGTATTGTTTCTCCCCTTTCAGACATTACATGTAGTTCCAACTTTTACCCATTTCAGAAAAATGTCTTCTTTCCAGAGGTGGAACATTTTTGTCTTCCCTGCCTCAGTTATGTCCTTTCACATATAATCATCTTTAGGAACTTATGTGTCCCATTATCTTCAATTTTCATACTTCGATTTTGCAGCCTAGTATATTCCATGAAAAAGGTGGCATTCAATTTGAAATGGTGGAAGTAGCTTAAAGAAATCATGTTATTCGTTTCTTTTAGGTTATTTAAGCTTTGGTGGTTTCTTTGCATTATAACTTCGTCTGTTTTTTTTTTTTTTTTTTAACTTTTGACAAATAATAGAAAACTCATTATGATTATATGATATTGGTGTTAAAAGATGTATCATCAAAAAAGTGATTGTTTCACTATCAAAAAGGGAAAAATACTTTACCTATCATGATACATAAGATAAATGATGTGGGTGTTTGTCAAGGTTTACTGTGTTGACTACAGCTTCAGTATCTAGAGTATCAGAGAGGGAGGAAAAAGGAATGCATAAATTCCATGCTTTTCAGGGGACACAGAGGTCAGTGGTAGAGAACAGGAAGGAACAACTTTGGAGCTGGTGGCCTATTCCTTTTCCTACTATGCGTGTGAATTGTTAATATTAAAAATTTCATTAGATTGTCCTTATCAATTAATCTGAAAATAATAACATTAATTTTGAAACAAGAAAGAGGTATGTTCGGCCAGTGCTTCTGTTCCGAAGAGCAATCTTCCCTAATCTGGAGGAAACTTTCCTATTTCTTCTGATATTTGTCCATGTTGTACATATATTGCATATTGATACACGCCCTTGAGTTTATACATTGGTTAAGAATAAATGACGCATGAACATCTACAGGGTGTTAAATTTGATCCTCAAACTGGTTCGACTTTGCACATCGAACTGGCAAGATCAAATTCAAGAAGAAAACATAAACCAGGTAGGCATATTTTCATCCTCGTGTTTATGCTGAAATTGTAATATTCTCAAGCCCTATTCTATTGTTGAGTTTTGATTATGCGATAGGTTACTCTGTTTACCTTGGTAAGATGGTTGACCAGCGTTAATCTTGTTTACAGGAGGTGGTCCATACGTTGTCATTGATAAAAGAACGAAATCTGATACTGATGCTAGGGAATCATCAAGTGATGATGGTAATATGCTGTGCTGATCATTGTTGGAACAAAATATACTGCTATTCGTACTCTTAGCATCCTTCTCCCCTTCTGAAATTAGATGGCATCCACACACACACACCCTCCCCCCCTCTCCGCAACTCCATCCCAGCCTTGGGTTGGGGTGGCGGAGGGGGAGGTGTCCATGGGGAGGAAGAATACGTTCAAATCCTATTAACCATGGAAGGAAGTGTAAGAGTAAAAAGCAATAAAAATGTGAATACACATTGGATACTGGCCGATTGTTTTGTTTTTTGTTCTGTTAATTACTATTGAATTTTCTCTAAGCATTTTTATAAGGAAGTACTCCCCTGAATTACTGTGCTCTTATGGCATTATCACACAATTACATTTTTGAATTTCCAAGATGGTGATTCTGATGAGCCCGCCACCAATCTTGACGCTGGGAACCAAGATGATTCCGCAGCTGACAAGAGGTTAGACATGTTTAGCACAGCAATCACTTCTCATTAAGATCTAATATGGTTATGCCCCTAGATTTTGTGTGTTTGAGATGACATTGTGTTTTCAGCTTATTAATTCTTCTTATGAATCTGATGAAACAAAGTCTTTCATTTGACAGCACTGAACAAGCAACCAATAGTACTGATGCTTTTGCTCCGGAGAATGTAAGTAAATATGTATACAGTTTGCTTTCTAAAGCAATTTGTCTGTAACTGCTGATATAGTTCTTCACTTAAGATCTCATGATTAGTTGTGTTTGAATGGCTATCATAGGAGCAAGCAGAAAAGACGACAGATGGTGCATGCTCTACCTTGTTTATTGCTAATCTAGGTCCAAACTGTACTGAAGAGGAACTGAAGCAAGTTCTTTCTCAGTAAGTTTGCCCATGGAAATACTATGAATTATGTTGTTATCCATGAGGAAAAAAAAAATAAAATATTGTTGCAAAATGAGTATCTGAGGGGGCTCTTCCTTTTCATGTATAATACCTGTTAAATGGGATTTTTCAGCAGTTTTTTTGTTAACAGATGGAAAATGTCTTTGACAAGCATAATAGATTTGGAAAGTCAATTCTCGCATTCCTTTTGATTTCAGATATCATGGATTCAACAGCCTTAAGGTTCGTGCCAGAGGTGGAATGCCAGTTGCATTTGCTGATTTTGAGGTACGAGTCCTGTTATTAATTGTTTAAAATGAAGGCTTCCTCTAGGACCTCTGCAACTGTTTTTTATGAGATTACTGGAAGGAAATTGTAAATTGACACAAATTATAGTAGTATTCAGCATTTTAAGTTGTCATTTAGTTGAAGCCGAAAAGAATTCATGTACGTTCCTCTTAACAGAGAGTTGAACAAGCAACCGAGGCAATGAATGCACTTCAAGGATGCTCACTACCATCCTCTGACCGTGGTGGCATGCATATAGAGTATTGACGCTACTTGACATTGCTTATTGTGTTATTTTCATTTTACAACTAGACTTAAACTAAACCTTTTTTAATTTTTTATTTTTTCAGATACGCAAGGTCAAAAATGAGGAAGCCCTGAACACCCTACCATATAAGCTGAAAAGCAACTAGTAAGTACCAAAGCTGCTTTGGCCTGCATCAGGCTTAAACCCAAGACTCTTGAAAGAACATCAGGGGATGCCCAAAGTCATATGACCCCCGGGTTTCACCAGCTAGGGATATGTTGCAAATCTTGAGTGTTAAATGCAATTTGAAGGTTCAAACCTGCTGGCTCTGTATTTGAAAAACCAATTTTTTTATCACATGCTAGTTCTTAACTCTTTCAGGTTTGCTTTATTCGGTGGAATGATGTTAATCCAGTCTGCATTGCACGCCACACAATATTGGTTTACTTGCCTAACATTCTTGACTCTTCTAGTAGGGATAGATGTATAGAACTGAGATTTTTACGTTAAGAATAAGAAGACATGATGCAACACCCCAAGCAAAATGCAGAGGACAAAGGAAAACACACATGATATTCTAGTCACAGCTCACTTAATCTAGTGCTTCGGAAATGCTTGATATGTACAAGAACTGATTATCTGATCTGAAGTAGATGTTCAACTTTCATCACTTGATTGGAGATGCATAATGTTTCCTTAACAGACACTAAGATTGCTTCCATCCAAAATATGTATACTAATATCTCTAATCATGCATTTGGGTATCAAAGTTGTCTCTCATTGGTGATTACAGAAAAACTTATACTACCACTGCTATACAGAAGGCAAAAATCTTAATGGCATCAAACGAAAATGACTGCATGATATATAGAGAAATTTGTGCAGACGTGAAGTCTTGGCCTTTTCTTTTCTCCATGAAATTTGGTTCTTTAGTTAAGGGAAAGCTTTGAGCTAAATCGTCCAGACGATTCATTTACCATGGGGCCGCTGTGATGTTCACGTTGTAGCTGGTGATCTGACCAGATTCTTCCACTCCGGCTGCCCACATCAAACCCAGGTGTGGACAATTGACCTGAATCCATCGCGTCACCTTCTAGTATCCGAAGCACCTATTGAGCAAGATAGATACGAGTGACTAATTAAACGAGTATTTTTTTATAAATACATGCATTATGTCAGGTTAATCATTTGAGGGATGGAACGGCAGAAGCCTTCAGTGTTCGCAGGAAATGCAATAATTATGGCAGTATATCATTATTAGTTCAAAAGGGTACAGGCAGTGCTGTTGCAGAAGTTAACAATTCAATGTCTTTGTTCGGAATGACACACAAGTAATAGCAGATGCCCTTAGCAGGCAAAATGGGGTTCTGAAATAGGAATTGCTTGCCAAAATATAAATTATCGTGCAACTATAGAATGGATCTCCAAAAAGATTAAGTTATATTAAAGACTAACAATTCCTTTGATGTTTAACTAACAACTTGAACTTTAGTTTGCGATCTTTTTGTGATTCAACGAGGTACCAAATTTTTCTTACCTGAGACATGCGAGGCCTTGCTTGGGGATCCCGACGTATGCACAATGAAGCAGCATGCAGCATACAGTAAATCTCGTGCTCTGAATAGTTGCTTCCTAACCGTGGATCTACAAGTTCATCAATGGCATAAGCTTCCAATAATGGTCGTGCCTGTCATCCATCAGATTACAATAAAGTTGGTGTCAGATGCAACCCTCATCTAGACCAAACTTAAACCCTTCTAATTTGTTAGCTCAGGTGAGTATAATGCTTAACATACAGATGCTTACCCATTCTGTGAGGCACTGCTGGCCCTTAGGCCTGTTAAGGTCCACTGCTTTACGTCCGGTTACAAGCTCCACCAATACCACACCAAATGAGTAAAGATCGGCTTTTTCTGTAATCTGACCACTTTGAGCATACTCAGGTGCCAAGTACCTTTATGAAACATAACAGGTTGTCAATATTGAAATTCTTACACTGCGTAGTTCATAATCCCTAGCACAGAAAAATGAGTACTCCAAAAGTTACCCAAAGGTTCCAATTACTCTGGTTTCAACTCCTGTCTCCCCATCAGGTTGCCACCTAGCTAGACCAAAGTCTCCCACCTTGCAGACAAAGATTGGACTAAGATCAACAAAAATCACATCCAATTTCAAAACCATGCCAACACATGAAGCAGATATTAGCATATGAGAGAGAGAATGTGGACTGGAAGTTGAATCATCTGGCTTCTAGCAAAGCTTTATATAATAAGACAAGATTAGTAATCAACTCACAAGTAGACACGCACACCAACACACACTAATTACTATTAAAGCAGAGCATCAAATAAAAGTTTCTCCATTGATCCAATTTCTCATTTTGTACAGCTTTCGTTGAATCAAAAGTAAATTTTAGAGACGGAAGGTTATTTTCTTATGGAAGGTGGAGGCAGATACCTTTTTGCATGTTGGACTTATTAGGATAATCTACAGAACAGATTAACTGTTGTTTTATTCTTTCAAGAAGAAGAACAATATTGTAGGCTATATTCCAATAAAGATCACAAGATTGGGGAAAGCCTAAATTTTATAATATGAATACTAGAATTATGAAACAACAGACAAACCACCCCGGTGCAGATCGAAGCAACATTTGTTAACTATAATAGCAGGTTAAAAGTTTGTACCAGGGGTTCAAAATCATGGGTAATGAGAATGTTATTGGGCCGCATGTCCCGATGCACAATGCAACCAACCCTGCACTCTTCATGAAGATACCGCAATCCTCGTGCTGCTCCAACTGCAATTTTTTGGCGTGCAGTCCAAGCTAGCGTATCCTGATGGCGTCCTGGAAGTATCAGATGCATTTGCAGAATGTTATTTATCATATCAAGATAAATAGAACTTTACGGTATGAGAAACTCATTGAGGGAGAAAAGTGAAAAATTGGTTGAGTGTATGAACATTCACCAGTGAACCACTAAAATTGAGGAAAGCATACCATAAAGATGAGAATCAAGAGATCCATTGCAGATGTATTCATACACCAATAATCTTCTGCCATCCTCAATGCAGAAACCAATCAACATAACAACATTGCGGTGCTGAGCACAGCTTAAAACTTCAACTTCTGAGCAAAATTCTTGATCACCTTGAGAACTTGCCAACTTGTGCTGCTTTACTGCGATTGTCTGGCCATCCGGAAGGACTCCTCTATGGACAGATCCGTACCCACCTTCAGCTAAGAAATTTGCTTGTGAAAACCCCCCAGTGGCAAGCTCCAACTCAGCATATGTGAACCACCTTGGAGGCTTTCCAAATACAGGTGCCTTATGTTGACATATAGAACACAAGGGAGGGGGCCCAGGTGGCGCTGTTCTTGACAGGGATATAACTTCTCTCAAACTGCCACTGAAATCCTGATTAGACCGGTAGCTTGGGGATCGAAACCCAGCTTCATCATCAAGTTTAGAGAGCTTTTCTAGCAGGGCCTTGGTAGCAGAATTTTGTGTACGACTATTAGATCGTCCTGAGCTTTCCCCAAAATGTTCCAAAGATTGACAATGCGAACTAACAATTTCTGCCATCCATGGTTGAAATCTCAAACTTGAGGATGAAGACAAACTTTCACTGTCACTGTCTGAACTGGATTCATCAAGATCTCGTTCTTGTTTCGTAGCTAGTAGTTTCTCTTTCTTCAGGCCATCCTTCATGTCAGTTATGAAGAATGGTGAAGTTCCAGGATCTGAGCTTGAAACTGATGAGGTACCAGCCTCAGTGGCAGTGAATGTCTCAGGACTACTTGATGGGGTAACAAGTGGACCACGAGTTGGATTCAAGCAATCCTTTCTGTTCTCTTGTTTTTCAGATGATTGGATATTATCACAACTCATTACTTCTGGTTCCTTTCTAGCAGACCCGACTAAATTTAGTCGGAGAACCTTTGGTTGGGAACGCTTCATGACAACAATGTTGCATTGCAGCTCTTCCATGCAACGCTTTTCCTCATGTTTAAGCTGTCTGCATGATATTCAAAACGTAAAAATCACAAAAGTAAGATCAAGGAGTTTGTTATATACTATTTTTAGATCCTCAATAGAGAGGATAGTAGTTATTACTTGTCCAAAACAACCCAATTCGCTTGGTTTTTCTTTGCCTCTGCAGCGACTGCTCCACATGGGGTCCCCGAGACAATTTTTATCTTCACATTGATCTGAAATGTTTAAAAGATCAGCATTCTGTTACCATTCACAATTCCAAGAGAACAAATGCAAATCCCCAAGATACTTACTTTATTAGGATCATAAACATCATGAAGCTGAAGAATCATTTGAGAGCAAGTATCTGTTATGTCAGATTTCTGGTCTGCACTTGTACCAGAGTGTGATCTCCTGTGGCCACTAGCACAGTCTCCAGCAAATCTTGGGAAGCCCCATAATTTCCGACCTGATATAGGTGGGGCAAACAACAAGTAGTATATGTATCAGCAAGATGATGGTTGATTTTGATTCATGCCATCTAAAATAAGAAACAGCAATAAACTAAACAATGAAGAAACCCCTCTGTGCTGCTAGTATTTCAGGGGTTCTACTTTGTAAGTATGTTGGTATCCAAAACAGCTGAACATGGACACACAAAAAATAGAAGCATTGCAGCTGAGCAGATGAAAATAAAAATCCAATACATATTGTGCATCTAGGCCGGCTGCCACAATTAGTTTGCAAATAGGGAGGCCAATAAATAGTTTCGAGAAACATCCACCTCATTCCTACAGACTGTAATATCCAGTATTAATTGCGGGAGGAAAAATTAGAAAGGTTTGTAGGCGGGTACAATGATCTTATCCAGCAATTTGGGTAGCAAAGCGAGACCGAGTGCGAAATAGTTGTTAGCAGATCCCATTATACCAGACTCTCGCTTGTAGGCCCCCATCTTGTGGACCCGAGGGTACTGCCGGATGTGCACTGGGAGAGGAGGTGTTAGAGTGTCAAAGGAACACCATGGGCGTCGTATATCCAGCGTGACAGAGAAAATTAGTGATTTAAACCAAACAACAAAAAATGCCTGCAAAATTTCTAGCTCCAGCACGTTTTGGGATCAAATAATCAGTCCACCTCACCGCACCTAGGTTCCCAAGCTTGTCATTTCCCCAGATATGGTTAATCTCCCAAGGGGCAATGACATAACAAGCAAACCAAGATTTGCATTCAGCACAAAAGAGGATAAGATCACTCAGAAATTGCAACCCACAAGAATCATACGCTTGTGGGATTGATTGTGCAATCATGCCACAAAACACAAGATTAACTTGATATTACAATAATCGAAATCCCAATCCATAGAAAAGACAGAAGGTGAAGCAATGGGCGTCAGGGAAGTAAGATCAATCCCAGAAACGGATGAAATGGTGTGTAATGCTTACATATTGATGCATATATAGTAGAACTGAAAGCAAAAACAAAACAAGGAAAGAATTGATGATTCCACATGCAAAAGACAAGAAATCAATCATATGACAGAAAATATTACCAGAGCTATGTGAAGAGATAACCACAAGAAGGGTGATGCAGTCCCCAGGCTGAACAACATGAGTCAGAGCCCAAACCAGAGCAGTCTTGGGTATATCCTTTGATGCCTTAACAGCCACCACAACCTTCTCAGCCACATCAGAACCCTTGTCCTGCTTTTCCCCTTTCTTCAACTCTCTACTCATTAGCCCAACAGAAAATTATCCTCACTTCTCTTCACAAAGCTTCTAAACAATAACACTACCCTTTAAAGAGACACCACAATTCAAGCACTAAATGAATGTCTGTCTACAAAACAAACAACAAGAAAACATTAGGTTGCATTATTAGGCCCCCTCTGCCCCACCACTAAAGTTGTGATGAAACTCATGCATATACCGCTGACTTGCTCACTGTTTCTCCAAAAGAAAATGCAGAGGGCCAGAACATTTGCCTTTGATAAGATCCTGTTAACCAAGAATCAATGCTTCCAAGGAAAATAAAAAATTTCCCAGCATTTATTTTCTTTTCTTTTCCAGTCAAAGCACTGAAATCTTCGAGCGCTTGGTTTTTAACCAGAGATGATTGTGCATGCAGTTTCCAGAAATGGTACCGTGACTGCTATTTCGAATGGATCTGCAGAGAGAGTTCTTTTCAAGCAGAAGACTTCACTGTTTGGCACATGATCTTTGTACAACACAAACGACAGAAAAATACTTCCATTTTAACCTCCACCATTAACAGGCAAGCGAAAAATAGGCTGCTTTCAAATCAGAGAAGTCAAAATTGATTAAATTTTGAACAAATGAAAAAGCCTTAGGCGAAATGAGCTGTTTTCCAGATCCCAAACGAACGCACTGTCTTCTTTGCTCTTTTCCTCCAATATCAATTATTTGAATGCTAGGAAACGTGGTACTCGGATCCCTTCACAAACTCAAGGTTTTTGCTCCATACTAAATAAAATATTGCTTTTACTTTTGGCTTTTCACATTAAAAAAATACCCATGTCCATCCAAAGCCACAAAAGCAAGAAGTCGCCAAAAATCGTTGAAATGACACAAGAGTTGAGTTTCTGTGCTATCAGATATGACTTCTCAATCTTCACACCGAAAGCCTAAATCTTTACCATTGTCCATTCCTGCAAAAACCCACACACCAATCAGCACATTCACACACACACAAACACACACACACAAACACACACATACACCGTGAGACACACTATACTACATACACATATGTGTATATAAAGATGCGAAGAAGATTGGCAAAGATATGGGATTTTCTGTCATTGTATCTATACCATATTATATTCATTCTTGCCCCTTCTTTCACATCAGAAGCTAAACAACATTAACAACAACATGACATCCCAAGATAAAAGATAATGTTTTTACAAGGACTCAATGTGTGCGTGTGTGAGAAAGAGAAAGAGATGTTACATGGAATGAGCTTTCAAGTTGAACAACCTCACCAACTCAAATCCCTATTGATGTAATAATGCAAGAAGAGTAGTAGAAAAACATGAAAACCCAGATCAAGAAAATAATAAGCATTAATTTTCTACACTACGAGTCTACGATGACTCTTGAAAAAAGCATATACTCTATTTAGTGTGTGTGGGGTTGGGGGGGGGGGGGGGGGGAAGGGTACTGGGAAGAGCAATGATGCACTTACATTTGTAACAGTGACAGGTAAATGTTTAGATGGAAAAATACAATACAAAAGAGACGATTTTCACAAAATCCGTGCAGATGTGAATGGGTCTGAATTTCTTTCAACTCTTGTCTCTCTTATCGCTGATTTTTACAGCTCCAGACAAGGTCGGCGTCGAGGTTTTATCCTTGTCGAGAATGCCCCTAGTCTGTACATTTTAACTACACCCTTTTCCACTGCTGTAGTTGAAATGTACCGGCTGGGCATTCTAGTGAAATTATTTTTCACAAGAACTCATATTAATATAAATATTTTCTAATTACTACAAAATGCAGATTGATATTTTCAGTAACTTAGAGATCGAGACAAAGATTTGACAAAAAAATAAAAAAAATGGTTTTTAGAGCTCTTTTTCCTTAATCAAACACATTGTACTTTAAAAACTGCTGATAACTGCTTACCAAAAATTCTGCCTTCTCAAAACTTCACACATTACAGTTCACATATTTTTGTGAATAATACAAACTTCAGGTTTGCAGCATAGAGGAAATATAGGTCTCATTTATGCTGTAAGCTATGTACAGTTTATATTAAGTGTACATTTCACGATATATTTGTGTATGAACATGTTGAGATATGCAATCGATATTTATTAGTGAATATAGTATCTAATACAATACTAAAAAAATTATATATTTTTATACATTATCAAAATATAAAATGAAACAGCATGTGTTAAAATAAAATAAAGATGCCACTGGTGTTTGTTTTGAAGGCAAGAAAATTACAATTATAGTCTAGTAAGTATATAGTTTCTATTATTAAGAATGAGTTACTTGGTAAATATATATAATGGCATACCAAAAAAATTAATATTTTTTCTCTCAAATCCTCACACTTAATAAAATGTATAAATAATTAATACATTGAAAATTAGTTTATTGTTTTGAAATGAAAATGAAAGAGGAATAGAATCAGCGTGAAATACGAATACCATGTGAATGAACTTGCATTGCTTAAATCTTAAAAACACAACAATTATAAAAATAAAATTATATAATGGTTGCAGCCAAAATAATATTAGTAATAATAGCACACATATAACTGTTCAAAAGTTTATATTTTTACACATGTAAGTGGGAGTGTGCTAATAAATAATAGAATGGCTTTAGCAAAAATAAATAAATAGAGTAATAATAGCACATATAAATGGACGTTGACCTTCATGGCTTGGCAAGAAGAATTTAGTCCTATTTAAATAAAATAAATATCCCAAATTGGACAAGGACATGATATATATTAATTACAATATGGTGCAAAAAGATAAGGTTGGAACTTGGCAGAACGTGTGACAAATTGATTGCCTATTTCTTAATTATGATATATATTAAATATCAAATTATTCCATTTGTCAATGCTCCTGAATATTTTGATGTTCATTGATAATGTCTTAATTTTTAAAATCAAAAAGTTTCACCACTTAATTGAATAATTTATAACTAATTTTTAATTATTAATTTAAAATTACAAAAGTTGAAATAACTCAATATTTATATTTTTTTTAGTTCTTATTTAACCTTTCATCAATGCTCCAAATTTATTTGGATGTTCACAAACAATATCTTAATTTTTAAAAAATAAATTTTATTCAAAAAGTAACACCACTTAAATTAATAATTTATAACTATTATTATTTTAAAAATTACAAAGGTTAAAAAGACTCAATATTTATATCTTTTTAGTTCTCATTTAAAACTCTTCCTCAAGAAAGAAATATTAATTTATTTCCTTATATGATGGTAATTAAAATTCGCATAATTTTTACACGGAACAGAAACCATATTTTACAGCAGGTTTTTTGTTTTCCAATGCATCTATTTTTTTATTAGTATAATAAAATAATAGAAAGGGCATAATTGCTTTTAAAGTTCTATAATTCAATTTTAAAGCATATGTAATGACAGAAGGGAAAAGTATTAAAGCAATTCGAATATAAAATTGTATATTGAAATAATAAAGAGAGCAGCCCCAGTTCTTTTTCTGAGCCACGTCTTGCCCCCTTTTCGATATTTAATTAATTAGAATGGCTTTATTGAAACTTTGCAAATTTAAAACTTATAGGCTACGTTTAAATCTTGGACTTTAACAAGAAAAATAAATATATATATATATATATATATATATATATATATTTCAATATTTTTTTTATTAAAATCCAAGAACCAAATATAACATTAGTTTCAAATTAAGATCAATATTGAGGTACAAAATAAAATCTTTGTACTGTAATTCATGCAAATTTTAGAAGGTCTAAGTCAATAGTTTTTTTCGAGTGTATATCTGAAAATTTTATAATCGTAAATACATAGTATTTGATTCAGGTCTCAAAAATAGATCTATCAATCATATATTTTCAATTAATTTTTCTAATAATTCTAAATAAATTTAGTTATTTACTGAAGTATCACTCATACTCCAACTTATAGCATAATGGAATTTATTATTTTCCAAATATATAAAAATAAATAAAAAATAGTATGTACGTATCTATGTATGTATATATGTATGGGACATATAAATGTGCCAAAATTTTGAGTTTCAAAAATGTCGCGCGGTACGTGAATAAAGTTGAGATTTGGCTTTGAAGATTGTCTTTAGTAACATTTTTTATACATACAATTCCAGTTTTGAAACAAAAGCTAAGATCGGATTATGATCATGAGAATCAGCTTATCTAAAAGCTGTTTTCATTGAAGAATCGAGGACTTTTATTAGTGTCCCCACCAACTGTAGCTTTTTGAATTTAATCTTGTCTTTATGTTTATTGAAAAATATTGTCGTTTTTTGGGGAAGTTACAGCTTATTTAAACTTCAGTGTAGTTATGTAATCATGGCTTTGGGTATGTTTGGTGTGCTTTTAAGTTTTCTGAAATTTAAGTGAAGAAGGACACTGATTCCCCTAATAAAGACAAATTCTCCTTCTACGAGATTGTCAGAAAATTCATCATTGTTATTATTCAAAAAAGTTTATGAATTATTTAATGAGTATGTAATAATATTAATACATTTAATTCAATTATTCATAATTACATTTGAATAGTACCATGTGGGTGGTCGGGATTGCCATGCTCAATCATATTTTTCAATTTTTAAGTTTTAATTTTAATTTTATTTTTTTATTGTACTGTCTTGGTAGAATCTAATCTGCCGAAATTGTCATTTCTAATGTGAACTCCGATTCTTCAAAATTTAAATTTTTTATTTTATTTGGGTGATGCGTACATATTAATTATTGACTAATTTAATAATTTATTATAAATTTAATTAACAATTATTTTTTTATCGTGTAATAGAAAAAAAGTAATAAATTGAAAACGCAATTTTGAATTCATGCATCTTTATTTTTTATATATATTTCTTAAATTTAATTAGACAGAAGCGCACCACCTTCTCCACTCTCCCTCACCTTTCTCACTTTCCCACTCTCTCATCCCTCATCTTATTATTTTTTTTCGTGTTGTTTTGCCACCTCAATTTCACTCAACAATTAATTTTGTCTTCTTTTTTCTAATTCTATTTTCGTATCATACCGTAAATATTTTAATTATAATATATATTTTTTATTATAATAATTGTAAAATAGATTTATATTATATTTTATATTTATTATTTAGCTTGAAAATTTTAATTATAAATTATTGAAATATTTAGACAATTTTCCCAATGACTATCCTAATATTTTAAGTGGAATAAGGTTTTCTACAATAAATTACTCAAGTTATTCAAAATTTAAATTCACTACGTTTATGTGATTTATAATGTTAATAATTTATATTATATAAAAAATTAATAATAATAATTAATTACTTAAATAATTAATTAAATATTATGTCTTTAAAATTATTATAGAAAAAATAAAATGTGAATAACAATTATGTTAAAAATGTAATGAATATACGTAATTATATAATAATACTTAATAAATATTAATTATGAATAATTATTATTATAATTTATTTATTTAATACATGAGATTTACCTATAATTATATAGGTTAGTTTCAATTGTACAATAATTATTGATTATTTAATTTATAACAATGATGAATTAAATAATAATACCTAATAAATAATTAATTATTTGTAACTAGTTAGCAAATTAATTTATGTTTTTTATTGTATAATATTATAATTTAAGTAAATAATAATATTAAATAATATTGTATATTTATATCTTTGTTAATTATATGTATATATAAATTACATATGTTTTTATATAACTTTTTAAACATATATATATATATATATATATATATATAAAAGGAGAGTGGGAAAGTGAGAGAAAGTGGGGGAAAGTGAATGAGAGAATAAGGGAAGTGCGGGATCGAAAATGTCAAAATTCAACTTGCGCTTCTATTTAAATTTTAAAAAAATACATAAAATGAAAATATAATATTAAATTATATTTTTATTTAATTTATTAACTTCTTTTCATTATATAGTAAAAAATTAATTATTAGTTAAGACTATTAAATTATTCTTAATTATTTAGCTCTTCACAAAGTTTTTCTCATTTTCTTTAATCGAAAATCATGGTTCAGTCATTGACTTAGAAGGTGCTTAATTGAAATTACAAGCTCCTTAAATTATTTTATAAAATATTTAAAAACTTATAAAATGTCATGAAATATTCGACAGAGTTTTTAATATATGAGCTTATCAAATTTCCAAATTATATTATATAAGTATCTTAACAAAAATAAAGAATTTTTAACTTATTTTGAAAAATTATAATATATATTTTAAAACTATTATAATTTTAAAAATTTTATTTTTATTTAAACACTTTATTTGTGACGAGTATTGCAATACTATACTTAGGAAATGCACACAAACACTTTACAGTCACTACAAATGTGCCAAATAATAGCAAACTATTTGTACTATGTAGCCTGCATTTCAAAAACAATTTTCTTCAGAAAAGAATAATAGTAAATTAAATGAAAAAATATTTCCAAATTTGAACTTTGTTTGGTTTATCAACATGTCAATTTCAATCAATAGTTTCAAGAAGATTGATTTGATGATTGGACCGCAATTTCACGTGGAAGATGATATTTTTGTGTGCAAAAGTCCAATAAATCATTAATTCAACATGTGATATGTTGATGAAAGTACCAAATTTTTTTAAAAAAATAAGCATGAGCACGTCCAAAATGTCATTAGTTGAACATGCCTTTCAACATTTTGCATTTGTCTATCCATATCAGTCATGCCCATGAAAATTAATAAAAGTTTTATAATGTGAGCTTCTGCAATATATACAATCTAAATGAAATTTTAAACAACGGTAATGATTTAGTGCATGTTTGGTAATATTTTTAAAAATAAAAGTTTATTTATAAAATAAATTTTTTAATAAAGTACTTATAAGTATTATTAAATATTTGATAGAAATGTATTTTAACGTCCATTTAGTACAAATGCAAAAAAAGAAATTTAAAAGTTATAATTTTGTATTTTTTCAATATAAACTTTTGAAGAATTGACTTATTTTAAAAGTTTATTGAAAAATAATTACTAAACACATATTTTTTTACAAATTATCTTAAAGTTCATTTGGATTAGTTTTCAAACATCATCTTGTTCAATTGAGGTCCAGAAATCTAAAAATATCATTATATTTATATTATGCTAAACTTCCATTATTGCCCATTTAAAAACACTAAAATATTTGTATTAATGTTGATGCACAAATTTGGCTTGCTTTGAAGAAAATAATATATAGTCGTGTTCATGTTAATTGTCTCAAACCTGAGTTAAGAGAAATCTTAGTTGGTATAGTGAAGATTAATTAGTAAAAATAGTAGTAATTACGTTTTGCTATTGATTCATGAGTGATCTTGTTGGCTTCAATGTCAGTACAAACTTCGAGTAATTTAAGCTTATTTAGATGATTTTCAATTAAAACTCTTTAATATTTAAGTGAAATTAAGTTCAAAAAATATAAAAAATTAAATATGAACAAGTATAAATAGAATATCAATAGTGGCATTAATTTTTTACAATAATAGAATATTTAAAGATAACATTTTACGTGTAGAGTATGTGATACTTGAACGAGTGGCATTTACATGATATATTTTACAATCGGACCCATATAACAAATATGCGAATCTTTGCCCATATTTTTGAGTGTGCTGTGTTTTTAAGGGTAAGAAGCAAATCATGCCTATGCACATCAACATTTAAAAACAAATGACTAATCAAATGAACATACAATAAGCCCCATGTAATTAATTGTTGAATTTAATGGAATTATTTAAAGTTGTGCTTGAATATAAGAATTTGAATTTGATGGGAGTATTTGGGAGTTCAATTATTTTAAATTCATTATAATATAAAATTATACAAACAAGCTATAAAATTTTATTTTCTCATCTATTTAAATAAATAAAAAATAAAGGGCCTGTTTTTTTTTTATTTTCAAATGATATTTTTTTTTATTTTTTACTATTCAAAACTCCAAAAATGTATTTTATATATTTTATCATAAATACAATTTACTTTCATTCTCAAAATTTATTTTTAAATTTAATAACATTTCATGTATTTTAATGCACACATCAAAACTCATTTTTAAATCTACTAACATTTCACATTTTTGCATAATATATTTTTTTAAAACTATATAGTCAATATAAAAATATATTTTTAATTATAAAAATACTGAAAATATATAAATGAATTTGAAAATTGAAACCAAAGAAGGACAAAAGAAGAATTGATGAGGTTCCTAATTTTTAAAATGGAACCAAAATTTGGATCCTTTTTCCCATTGCTAGACAAATTTCAAATTTTGAAGAGAGCATTTAATGGAGGCGACCAGCTGTGCAGGTTAGCATTGAAATCAAACCCAATAACGCCACACACACAGACTGCACCTTCACAAAATACACAACCACTATCAGGGTTAACGACGGACCCCACTTACCGTTATCTATCTCCGTCAAAACTCCTCTCTTGTCTCTTAGCTTATGTTGAACAAAAATATGTTTCATTTCACATTTCAAATTTACTTACTCAAGATATCCTAAATTTTATTTATTTTTGGTTTAACACAAAGATTTAGATGATAATTAAAATGGTAAAAATAATTTTATTGCATATTTACACTGTTATAGTTATAAATGTAGTTTAAAGTTAATGATGTCAAGTTATTATTTTGATTGTCATAATTATGGTAAATGATCTCAACTCATATTGATGAAGTTATATTCGAATCATACCTCTCTCATTATCTTTATGTTTCAAGATTTATTTTATTTTTAAAAAAATATTATTTTGGTTGAGATGATAAATTTTTTATTAGAAAGCGAAATATTATTTTGAAAAACCTCAAAACCTTACTCTAGAGATTTTTAGTGAATTAATTTGATTAATGATGACTATAACATATAAATAAAATCACCATAAAAAGAATAAGAGGAAAAAGAAGGACATGGATCAATTTTATAACATAAGCACAAGGCAAATTGTGGGCTTTATATAATATATGGGATCGAAATTTAGTGTTCGAGTATAATAATTTAAGCAGTATTTTATTTGATAAAAAATAAATTTAAAAATTTCAATCAATCACAAAGGAAGTGTTCATTGATTATTAAATAATTCATAATAAAAAATACCATAAAATACAAATAAGCTTCTTAAAATAGGAAAAAACAACAAATAAATAAAAGATTTAAAGAATGAGAATGTATTTATAGTATATTTTTGAATGAACCTCACTTAACCCTAGTAAGACAATAAGCTAGAATATTCAACCATTTTTCACAAATAAATGCATTTATTTTGTCAAGTCAAAATATTTGAACCTCTTTGTCCCATAATTCCAATTCCCCATGGGCCATGAATGACGTTTTCCGTCTGTCAGCTAACGTCCCGCCGCTGCGTGACTTAACTGTCACGTTATTGCAATCAATGCCTGACGGCGACCTAACGGCGGCTTCCATTTCGACGGCTGACGGTCGTCAGTCTGGGCCCCACTCTCCACGGATCCCCCGCCTCGAACCTCCGAAATTATAATTTTATAAAATCGAGGGTTTTTTTTGTAAAATTTCGAATAAAAATATCCTTTATTTTGAATTAACAGGATCTGATTTTTGGCATTATGTTGGACAAAATTTGGGATTATCGAACAGGACGAAATTAAGCTGCGAAAGTGTCAAGGAATAGAACGTGTTAATTATTAGAAAAAAAAAATCTTAAATTATCATAATTTAATTCCTTAAAGTCTGTGCTTTGTTTCTTTCTTCTTCTTTTTTTTTGTATTTATAAATAATCAGCTTTTTAATTGGATTAGATTCTGTCCCCACTATTTTTTCTTGGTTGTGTACCCTATTAGACTGGGATTTAAAAAATTCTTGGCTCTTTGTTCTTACAGAGAGAGAGGGGGGGGGGGGGGGGGGGTTGTAAAAAAGAAATTGTTTTTTATTTTAATTTTTTATATTGACTAAGTTCACAATTAACTCTGATTTCAGTTTAATGTGAGGTATTGATATGAATTTCTATTATCCTCTCAAAATTAGATTCTATTTTCTTTAATACCCTTATTTAGTCTTCGATGAAAGGAACAATGATGTTGGGGCAGTCATTTAATTACCTACTATTCGAGTCATTTGTATTTATTATTACATTATATTGAACATAGATGTATATTATAATCTTTAGAGTATTGGTAGCAACCTTGAATTAACTTTAGTGGAATTAGTTCAACATGTTAAACTTGTTATACCTAATCAATAATTATATCATGCACGTCCTCGAAAAAATATTTTTATTTATTTTTATATGTAATTTAGACTTAACATCATTAATTTATACAAATAAGTTCAAATTTTTATCGAAGTTCGGGTAATAAAAAACTCACAACAAGAAAGCTATTACGAGGTTATGGGACAATTAACTGATAATTAATTGTAAATATTTATTGGGAGACATTTATGATAATCAAGAACATCTACCTAAAAAAATCAGATTATATCCCGTTTCATCTTTTATTTAATATTATAAATAAACTCCAAATATGTAATTTATTTTTTAAAATAAATATGTTACATGACATGTATTTATAAATTAAAATATATAATAAAATAAAATATCCAAAATGCCTTAAATCCAAAGATAAGAAAAACTTGGGACTCAAGGGCAATAATTGAATAGTATTTGCAGATCACCATTACTCCTTGGGATTGGGGGACCTAACAAAAATCCCAAATTTCAAGGGCATTGGGCCTAGTGGGGCTTAGTTGTTATTAGATTATATAATGCAGCTAGGCCTTTCTTGTCCCTGAAACCATGGGCCACATTTTGCTGGTCCAACAATGCCTATTTAAACAAATATTGTTTTTAAATACCTATGTTGGTATTCAAGAAACTAGTGTACTTTAAAATGTTTAAATGCTCCTGTCTTATTCCCAATAATTTCACAAGTATTTTTTGTTTTTCAAATAAAAGGTCGATTATACCCTTATACCAAAATATCAATTAATAATCTATAAATAAAAATATTAATAAACTAATTTGTCATCTTCATTATTCACCACACCACTTTTTAGATCCTTTTTTTTTAACAATTTTTTGCTCAATATTTCAGTTATTGAGGACATTTTTGTCCCTCTTCATTTTTAATTATTTTTTTTACATTTCAAGGCTAAAATGGTAATATTTAATTTTACTTGCCATGTTACTTAACCCAAATGCTAATGTATAGTAGCTGTCAAATTCGACTAGTCAATTTGTCACCCCCTTATCCTACCTGTTATATGATTGTCCCTATTCTTTTAGGGTATCTTCACAAATATATTACAACAATTGCTGATTTGTCAAAAAGGCACTGAATTCATAGCCAAGAATATTTGTTAGACTATATAGTTCTAATTACTTTTTTCACTATTTCTTCTTTGTGCAAAATGTTATGTGGTCACATGGTGGTGGCCCAAATACAATACTAAACTTTTCAACTTGTGAATCTTTTTTTTTTTTGGTTCATTTTCCCCTTTTTATGTATAAATTTGCAAGATAAACAGATTTTTACATTCCAATTGTATTAGTAATTGTAACACAAGAAAATTATATGCTATGCTGAGAATTTTGTGCAAGCAAGTTGATAGGTCTTTAAAGAACCTACGATAAAAGGAGTACACAAATTCATAACGTAATTAGTGTACGGGTGGGGGTCCAATACGATGAGAAAATATAAAAGTTGATTAATTTTACGTTGGTAGGGGCTCATGTGAAAGAGATTGACGTACATCCTTAAATATTTGTACCTATAATTCTGATAGCAATTAAGCATGATATTAGAGGCATTAGTAAAAAAAAATAGTAATTTCTATTTAAATAAAAATGTAAATAAATAGAATCAAATATTCAACCCTAACCCTAAATTAATTGATTGAGAGCATACATGAGGCAAACTATGGGATGCATAACCAATGGTCAGTTTCTCTTCCCCAAAAGAAATGATAACCTTCTCTCCGGTCAGTTTTCTACCCATGAGCTCCAATGCCCCACCAGCTCAATGCATTATTGCTATGTCAATTGTCAAATGATCAGAAACTCTTAACCCTTATCTTGTGGGTCTCCACATTTGATCCAAATGTCTTCTTCCCTTCAATAAATTTTCTGAAATTTGAACCAACTTGCAGCTTTTCTAAGCTGTTCTTTTTATGCCCAAATTGCCTAAGAATCCAATATTATTTTTAAGTGCTTTTTTCATTAAATCTTTTGATCCAAACATAGCATAATTGTCACTTGAGGCTGACATTTGGATGGACTCTGGATTTCTTTTAAATTCTATCGGTTCGTGTACCCCACACAGAAAAAAAAGAAAAAAAGAAAAACAGTTCGAGTTATTGGTTGGGCTTCAAAAAGGCTTAAGCTGTAATACTTTTAAGGCTTATCCACTTGAGCCCATTTTCCATGAGAGATGGTGAACAAAATTATGCATCTGAAAGCCCAAGCCCAAAAGATGAGACGACATGCCCTCACTATTTCATCGTAGTGTATTTTTATTTTTTTTAATATAATAATTAATATTTCCTCATTATTTGGTAAATGTAGCATTAGATAATGACAACTATGACACGACGATAACTTAAGAGTTTTGTCGACACATAATGTGGTGTTCAACTACGAAACGAAAACCAAGTGAAACTTATCTCAAATTATGATAATACTTAGTGGTTGAAAAGTAAAATTTTTACAGAAGAATAGTATGAAATAGACAATCATTAAATGGTGAGATTAGGTAAGGGCATGAGAAAAAGATTATTCTCTTTGTATGCATTTCAACACCTTTGTAATTCCTTTGATGGACAACGTAGTTTGTTTGTGACTTGGCTGCTAGAGACCAAATGAATCTTTGTCATTGGTCTTGCCCATGAAAGCTAAAATCCACTAAAAGACATATACATCTCACATCCAAAAGAGAACAATTGTGGGAGTATAAAGTAATTCACTACCTAAAACAAAAAGTGAAGTATCAAAATGATGTAATATATGATTTCTTTTACATAATTATATGAATCTAAATTATTATTAACTTTTATGTGAGTTTCTGTTTTTAACACACATAAATTGTTAGAGTGTTGGGATTATTCCAGTAAAAATCATTTGACGTTCAAGTTAGAATCAAAATAAGATGAATAATGCGAAAATAGAGAACTACACAAATTGTATGCATTTGAATTATGAGAATTAACGGTACATAGGTTTTCGTGGACTTGAGGTTCAATGGGTTTAAATCAATCATTATGATCCATCTTGTTTTGTTGATTTATCGAACTCATGAATTTGACTTATTAATTTTTTTTAATTTATAATTCGAATAAACTTTTTAAATTTAGTTTATTTCAAGTTCATAGTCAATTAATATTTAAATATTATTTTTTAACAATGTGGCTATTAAGTGGACAATTGCTATCCACATTTTATTATAAGTGATTACAATGCACAAGTAATTATTCTTTTTTATTTTTGCACGTAAAGTTTTCTGTCGGTGTTTTGTCTTGTGTGATTAGTCCCAAAAAAAGAACAATTCAATGTTTGCTACCTCTATTAAAGTAAGTTGCCTTTTCATTTTTTTCTCAAGTGAAAAGAACAACACATCACCAATTGAAAAAACAGAACACCATTAGTTGTTTATCAGATGGATTTATTACACATTTGATACTTTTATGTTGACTTCTTGATGTTCATTGGGATTATTGTCAATTAAATTACAACTTAGAACATAGTGGTAGAATTCATGGCCATGATTTTATGTTTCTTGTTGTAAAATGTTGCAGAGAGAAGCTTCCTTGGAGATTGTTTAATTCATGTCAGGTTTAAGTAATTATCTTCATTTATTACCAATAATAAATAGCAGAAATGTTGAAGTTTTTTTTGGTATGAAAAAGCAATCTGCAATGAATGGAAATTACATAGTCTATGAGGACCCTATTTTTAATGCACATTCTTGTGTTGTTTATTTGGTACAGCTTTGAATGTTCAGTTTTTAATAAATATAGAATGTTAAATGCATGTTTAAAAAGTGACAATTTTAGATATTTTCGTGAGTTTAACGTGTAAAATAGTAATTGAAAATTAATGTATCATATTTTAAATGAGGTATATCTTGAAAAAAAAAAGATTAAAGAAATTGTCATTATTTTTGAACAGAATTATTTATTTCTATAATTTGCACATGATTTCAATCTAAAACCAATCAGCCCAATAATCATGAGTTCAATTTAGTCCATCTAAATGCACCCTTGATAATATTGTATGGGAATTTGATTATTGCTTTAAGTGGAATAATAAATAATTTAATTTGCTAATTAAATTTTTTTCAAGTAGTATAAATATTAAATAACATATAATTATTATTAATAGAAAGTCTGAGTGGGGGTGGGTGGCCCCGTTTTCATCGTATATTTCGGGCATCCCAATTACTATTGTCGACCAGAGGAAAACGCAAGTGTTATTATTTTCAAATTAAATGCGACAGAGGCTGCTGGTGTGAAAGAACACCTAATATTGTTTTCAAATTAAATGCGACGGAGGCTGCTGGTGTGAAACAACACGTATACATACACATATATATATATATATATATATATATATTATATATATATATATATATGTATGTATGGAAAGTGGATATATTTTTATAGAGTTTTTTTTTTTCATTCAAAATAATTTTTGATTTGTGAAAAGTTAAAATTAGAATACAAACACGAAGCAACTTAAGGTTCCAATCCATATCAAAGGTGGTTAATTATTGGATTCAAAATTTTGTCATTTCAATAAATTATACGATAGTTTTTTCATTAAAAATCCTATATTATTCGTGTAGTAGTATAATTTTATTTTGTTCTTTGGAATTTGAGTGGAGTTTTTTCAATTCTCTCTTAATTTTTAGTGAGACATGCTATATTTACAAACATATGTAACAAGTGACCAGCCATGCACCGGATAAATGTAGACACGTGGGAAGATAAACATCTATGTAGTATACAATTGCACAGATTCTCGTATGTATTCTACATATAAAAGCAGCTCACTACAATTTGTTATGAACAATATTCTTCAAAAAAAAAAAAAAAAGGAAAAGAAAATGGCTCCCTCAGCAGCTTTATGGGGTAAGCTGTTTCTTGCTTCTCGTAAATGAAGTTGGTGCATGATTTTAGTTAATCTTACTGAACTAATCACTTTTTGGCCTTTTTGTTCATGGATAACACTTATTTTCATGGTTATCTTAGTTTTAATTCTTTGAACATGATGGCTGATAGTTTACTGGATTGATTGCAACCTTAAAGAAATAGTAATGATGAAGCCCAAAGAGCCACAAAATATATAAATTAGTGAACAAAGAAAAGGTTAGAAGCAGGAATATACGATTAGCTGCAGTTTCTTGTACTATAATCAGCTATTTATTTTGCATTTTTTGTTTCAAGATTTGGATGACTGTTCATTTAACTGTTGTTTCATTTATGCTTCAAAGCTCTAGGTTGAAGCTTCTTCTTTAGGGCCTATTTGTTTTGAAGTGTATATTTTGCTGACATTACCCTGATGAGTTACTATGATCAAATGGTATTCACAGGGGAACTTTCTTGGTTGCATGGAGAAATGGAATCGTCGCGCACTTTGAGAACCATCCTAGATTACTTGAATCTATTGGTGGCCTTTGTTTTTTATCTGGTTTTGCTTATAATGTGGAAAAGAAGTTCCAGAGAGAGCAGAGGAGGGTGGTTTAACATAGCAATTTCAGGTTGTTGTGCTCTTGTGAGCGTAGAATATTATGGGGCAGTTGTATATGGTATCATCATCAAAGACACAGGATTTAGTCATTTGAATTGGTTAGTATGCTTTGCTAGGGGACTTATTTGGACCACTTTATCTATTTCTGTGCTCGTTCGAGGATCCAAATGGATTGCTGTTCTGAAATCTGCTTGGTGGATTGTGTTTTTCTTGTTGATTTCAGCATTAAACATAGCAGATTTAGTAAAATCACACCATATGCAGATTCTAGAAGTTGCACCATGGCTTGCAAGTTTGTTGCTTTTCATTTGTGCTGTAAGGAATCTATATGGCATTGTATCTCAACCTGCTTTAGATAATAGCTTCTTGGAATCCCTACTGGTTGAAGAGTCTGAGAACGGCCGTGTTGATTTAGGCCAAGCCTCACTTTTTAGTAAATTGACATTTTCTTGGATAAATCCTTTGCTTCGGTTAGGTAGCTCTAAACCTTTAATTCTTGATGATATCCCTTCTCTGGGACCTGAAGATGAAGCCCTTCTGGCCTATAGGAAATTCAACGATGCATGGAGTATACTCGAAGAAGAAAAGGGTTATAACAATTCAACCAATTTGGTCTTTTGGGCTATTGCAAGAGTTTACTGGAAAAGCATGGTGCTGGCTGGAAGTTGTGCATTGCTTAGGACAATTGTTGTTGTGGCTACTCCATTGTTGCTTTTTGCTTTTGTCAGCTATTCAAATCTTGAGGAGAAAAATCTGAAGGAGGGTGTTTTCTTGGTAGGGTGCTTGGTTGTCTTGAAGGTTGTGGAGTCTTTGTCTTATCGGCATTTTTATTTCTATTCCAGAAGAATTGGAATGAGGATGAGATCAGCTCTGATGGTAGCAGTTTACCAAAAGCAGCTCAAGCTTTCGAGTTTGGGGAGGCAAAGTCACTCAACTGGTGAGATAGTGAATTACATTGCAGTTGATGCTTATCGAATGGGAGAATTCCCAATGTGGTTTAATGTGGGGTGGGCTTCAGTACTTCAGATTTTTTTGGCCATTGCTGTCCTTTCCACGGTTGTAGGTCTTGGAGTACTTCCTGGCTTAGTACCTTTCATTATCTGTGGTCTTCTTAACGTGCCATTTGCCAAACTACTTCAAAAGTATCAGACTGAATTCATGATTGTTCAAGACAAGAGATTGAGGTCATTGTCTGAAATTCTTAACAACATGAAAATAATTAAGTTGCAGTCATGGGAAGAGAACTTCAAGAGCCTGATCGAATCCTTTAGAAGGACTGAATTTAAATGGTTGACTGAAACTCAGTACATGAAAACATATAACACACTGTTATATTGGATGTCTCCAACAGTTGTTTCTTCAGTCATCTTTTTTGGATGTGTGCTTTTCAAGAGTGCTCAATTAGATGCTGGCACTATTTTCACTGTCTTGGCTGCACTAAGAAGCATGTCTGAACCTGTCAGGTTTTTACCTGATTCTCTCACCTCTTTGATTCAGGTTAAGGTCTCCTTCGAAAGGATTAACTCATTCATGCTTGATGATGAACTCAAACAAGAAGATTTGCTAATACCTCCTACAGGAGATTTAGACCATATTATTCATATACAAGGTGGTTGTTTTAGTTGGGATGTAGAGGCAGCTACCCCAACCCTGCGAGATATAACACTGGAAGCAAGATGGGGACAGAAGATTGCTATTTGTGGGCCAGTTGGTGCTGGGAAGTCATCACTCTTGTATGCTATCCTTGGCGAAATACCAAAAATATCAGGAACCGTAAGTCATCCAGCAGCAACAATTTATGCATAAATACAAATATCTAGTGCTGATTTTAGTTGTTGTTGCTTCCAGGTGAGTGTCCTTGGATCAGTGGCTTATGTTTCTCAAGCTTCTTGGATCCAGAGTGGGACTATTCGTGACAACATACTCTTTGGAAAGGCAATGGAACAGACCAAATACGAAGAAGCCATTAGAGCGTGTGCTTTAGACAAAGATATCGAAAGTTTTGATTATGGCGATCTCACTGAGATAGGTCAGAGAGGCCTTAATATGAGTGGAGGACAGAAGCAGAGGATTCAGCTAGCTCGAGCAGTCTACAATGATGCTGATATCTATCTTCTCGATGACCCTTTTAGTGCAGTAGATGCACATACAGCAGCAGCTCTTTTCCATGTAAGACCAATTATAATACAATGCCTCTATATCTAGAAATTCTTCTTGACAGCTGATCTATCAAGGTGTATTACTGCAGGATTGTGTCATGACTGCTCTAGCAAAGAAGACAGTAATTCTTGTGACTCATCAAGTGGAGTTTCTCAATCATGTTGATAACATTCTGGTAATGAGTTTTTGAGAACAGTTAGGAATTTTTTATTGCTTTTGTTGAAACGAGCACCTGTGATCGTCATAATTTGCTGAACTGAGTATTTCAATGTCTTAGGTTGTAGAAGGAGGACAAGTTACTCAATCAGGAAACTATAATGAACTTCTGATTGCAGGAATGACCTTTGAACAACTCGTATTTGCTCATAAAAATACCATAGGATCATTTGATACTTCATCTGGTTCTAATCAACATGAGCATCATGCAGAACATTTGAGTCAACTAGAGCACAACGATAAGCCATATGATAAAGAAGAAAGAGAAGGAGAAATTTCAGTGAATCCACGGATGCAGTTGACAGAGGAAGAGGAGAAGGAAGTTGGAGATGTTGGGTGGAAGGCTTTCTTGGATTACATTTTCATTTCAAAGGGATTAACCTATTCTTGTTCCAGTATAATGGCTCAGTTTGGTTTTGTGGCTTTCCAAGCTGCTGCAAGCTTCTGGCTAGCATTTTCCATTCAAAATCCTAAAATAAGCAGCGTCTTTGTTGTTGGGATTTATACTCTAATATCGTCACTCAGTGCGGTCTTTGTATACTTGAGATCACTGTTTGCAGTTCTTTCAGGACTAAAAGCATCTAAAGCCTTTTTCTCTGGTTTCACCAACTCCATTTTCAATGCTCCTATGCTCTTCTTTGATTCCACCCCAGTCGGGAGGATATTAACGCGTGTAAGACTTACTCAATACTTTCACCTTTTGAGTTACTTATTTCAATGTGTGCTCGTAACAGGCATTTTTATCTACTTTTGATCAGGCCTCATCTGATCTAAGTGTATTAGATTTTGACATCCCTCTTGCATTCTCACTTGTAATGGCTGCCTTAACTGAGATGCTAGCAACAATTGGCATTATGGCCTCAGTAACATGGCAAGTGCTCATTGTGGGCATATTCGCTACGGTATCTTCAAAATATGTCCAGGTAAGATTTGAAATCTTAAATTTTTATTTAAGATCAATCTTACCTCAATATGGTGTTTCTGAAATTCCCTTGTCGGATGAAGGGGTACTACCAAAAATCTGCCGGGGAGCTGATGAGAATCAATGGAACTACAAAAGCCCCTGTTATGAATTATGCTTCTGAGACAGCACTTGGAGTTGCCACAATAAGAGCATTCAGAGTGGTTGATCAGTTCTCTTCAAACTACCTTAAACTTGTCGACACAGATGCAAAAGTTTTTATTTGCTCAAATGCTACACTGGAATGGCTTGTTCTGAGAAGTGAAGCACTTCAAAATCTTACCCTATTCACAGCTGCCGTCTTTTTAGTCTTAATTCCCACGAGCTATATTGCTCCAGGTACTTGCCGCTGTCACTGCTTACTCAAACTTTTCAACCTTCCATGTTGCATGCTATTTTAGAATTTTTTTCTGTTGTTGCAGGACTTGTGGGACTCTCTCTTTCTTATGCATTTGCGCTAACCGGCACTCAGGTGTTCTTATCTAGATGGTATGGTAGCTTAGCTAATTATATCGTTTCTGTGGAAAGGATCAAACAGTATATGCATATACCACCAGAGCCTCCAGCAATTGTAGCAGATAAGAGGCCACCAACTTCATGGCCTCCAAAGGGCAGAATAGAGTTGCTGGACCTAAAGGTGAGAAATCGAGTACTTTTGTGTAACAATATGTGGCGCTTTGGGGAAAATGCCAGAAGAAATATTGGAAACTGGCTCTGCATTGTACTCCAATACCATGAAGAACGATATCTAAACCCGGTATTTTTCATTTTTCTTTTTCAGATACGTTATCGTCCTAATGCTCCTATGGTGCTCAAAGGGATCACCTGCACTTTCAAAGAAGGGACTAGAGTAGGAGTGGTGGGAAGGACTGGAAGTGGGAAAACAACACTAATCAGTGCTTTGTTCCGTCTGGTTGAGCCTTACAGCGGGCAAATTATTATAGATGGACTTGATATTTGCTCAATCGGTCTTCGGGACTTAAGGTTGAAACTCAGCATCATTCCTCAAGAGCCAACTCTTTTCAGGGGAAGCGTTAGGACAAATTTGGATCCATTAGGCCTTCACTCTGACGACGAAATATGGAAGGTAATAAGTTCACTATAAGTTTCAGAATAAGTTTAAGCTTTATGATACAGGAACTTTTAAGCTTGAAAAAGGCAATGGGATTGTACTGATCAGTTCTTGATTTTCAGGCTCTAGAGAAATGCCAGCTTAAGGCCACAATCAGTAAACTACCAAACTTGCTGGACTCTTCAGGTAAGTCTTAACTTCACTATAAAAACAACACAGATCCCTTTCTTTAAATCATCATTGCAAGAAACATAAAATTCAAAAAACAGTTTAGTCCATTGTACTTTGAGTTCAAGCATTCAAATTGAGATCGTTTTCGTAAAAACTTGTGATCAAGCAGTGAGTGATGAAGGCGAGAACTGGAGCATGGGGCAGCGACAGCTTTTCTGTCTCGGAAGGGTCCTTCTCAAGAGGAGCAGAATCTTAGTTCTTGATGAGGCAACGGCTTCCATCGACTCCTCCACAGATGCCATCCTACAGAGAATAATCAGACAAGAATTTGCTAACTGTACAGTAATAACTGTGGCACACAGAGTTCCTACTGTCATAGACAGTGACATGGTCATGGTCCTCTCTTATGGTATGCTTCCATTTTCCTCACATCCTAATAGTTAACAATCATTTTAACCCTATAAACTGATATTGAATTTATTCTTAAGAACAATGACCACATAAATATTTTTAGTTAAGAGGGTAAATTTATATGTACAATTTACGGTTATATAGACTTGAAGGGGATGACTATCCTGTCAGCCTCGTGCTGTGTCTCTGGATGTAACCCTGTTAATTCCTTTATATATTAAGCATTTTCAGTTCAAATGAGTTTTCTGTGGCTAGTGAAAATTTATGGGTTTTTTGGTTTCTTGAATTGCTGCAGGGAAGCTGGTGGAGTATGATGAACCTTCAAAGCTTATGGAGACTAATTCTTCTTTTTCAAAGCTTGTGGCAGAATATTGGTCCAGTTGCACAAGGAATTAGTAGTATTATTTTGACTTTTAATCACCAGTCAGAAGCAAGGAAAGAAGTAAGCAATTAATGTGAACTGTTGTGCCATTTACCATTAATTATTTTTCTAATTAATCAGTAGGACTACTTATGCATTTTTCGATTTTGATTTTGATTTGCCTTTTTTAGAAATCTTAATTATATAATTTGCTATAATTTTTTGTAAATTTTGATTTTTTAACAATAATTAAATAGAAATCACAAGTGAACAATGGAGAGGAATTATGATCCAATTAAGCCTGTTATTCAGATAGAGTTCTATTAATCTCTAAGGAAGAATAAACCTCCCATCAAACTTTTCTTTAAAATAAATTTATATGATATGTCTAAATTAATATTTCAGTTTTCTCTTATATTAACAAATGTTTATAATTTCCATTAACGGCTTTCAAGTCAAAGAAAAAATTAAGAAAATTACCTCAAATAACAATATTTTTAGATGCATCTGTTGGAACAAATAAAATGAGCATTGTCTTATTTTATTTAACCTTTTTATTAGTTAGATGCAATATAGAAATTAATTTTTATTAGAGAATAGTGTTGGTGTGGACTCTATTGCTTAACATTTTACTGGCCATTATTTTTATTAGATATATTATTTGTATAGAATTCTAAATTGTGATTGGTCATTATTTTTAATAAAATCATAATTATATTTTCTTTATAAAAACAAATATTTGTTAAATTCACACTTTCATATAAAGTATAGATCTACACGCAATATTAAATATAATAGGCTCGTGCAACAATTCATTACATAAAAAGAAATTGCAAAATTAAAATAGATAAATTATGTGGCGTCATAGGGATGCACCACTAGATACAACATGCAAATTTTATACAGTTCTGCTTAGATCTGGCGAGTAATTTTATTTCCCACTTGCTCATAATTGAGACTTTTTGTGAAAGGAACAACATGCCTTGAAGAAACAGCAAGATATGGACTATAGGCCTTTCTAAATTTGGCACTTTGCAGAAGATTAGTAATTCTGGGGTTTGAGTTTTAATTATATTTGGGTATTTATCTATTTTAGTAGTAGTTTCTTCTATTATATGTATGATTTGTTTTAAAATCATTAATTTATACTTAATTAATTTTTAATATTTTGATATTGATTGATTGTTTTTTAAAAAAAAATATCAAAATTTGTAATTATTATAAAAAAATCTCTTACAATATTGAATCTTTTTGCAAAGTACATTCAATCAACGACTTTAATTTAGGGAGATGTGATAAATCAAACTGATGCCAACAATGTTGTATAAAGCCCCCCTTATATGTATGAATATCGTTGTTCGTAGTGAGTTTGTCGGATGAAGACATAGATTACTTACACTTAATCTATATTTATAAATTAAAATATAAATTACAAAAGAAAATCTAAAATATCCAGCTAAATCTCACTTAATTTTTTTTTTTTACCACACACATAAATCAACAGTTGTAGATCAATCATATCCCGACTAGGACTTTAAACTTTCATTAATCCATATGTAAGCGTTACAAAATGATTTTACAACATTAATCACAAATTCTCAAAGAGCCTAACTCCTCAAAACCATACAAAGAAGCCACGGCCACATCCCTAAGCTTTTGAAGATTTAACTTCACAATAGTATCCACAAACATCCTCGTATCCTCCCAACTATTCCCCTCAGGTATTTCAACTACGTAAGACTCCATAACTATGCTATAAACCTTATTAACTTCACTAATCACCTCACTAACCGAGGTTACAGACAGATAATCTTTCAACCTATGCTCGCCCCCCACAACCCTGAAGCTCAAAACACGATTTTCATCGTCCAAAATCTCTAACTTCTCGACGCTCGTTGATGCTGGTAAGCCCGACACCACCGTCACGAGCCGCATGCTGCCGACGGTGCCGCCGTCGCCTTCCACCACTTCGCAGCTCTTGATGAAGTGTTTGTACGTTTGAGGGCGGTCGAATGCGCGTACGAGTGGCCATACGGCGGCTGCTGGTGCTTCAATGCGTTGTACTATGAGAGAGGTACAAGTGTTTGCAGAGGTGGCGGGCTGCATGAGTTGGTGGTACCTTTGGATGATGGGTTGGAGAGAGGAGAGCTCTTGTTCTGTGAGCTGGGCATGCATTGAGGGATATACTTTGGAGGGCTCCATGTGTTTTGTGGAAGGCCTTCTCAATGTGGGACGGAAATAATGCAGGATTTGAAGAAGAGGGGTTGATTGACTATATATTGAAACTTAATGGGGCATTCTTGGTATTTTATTAATTTGTTTAATGCCCCACTATTAATGGAGAAGCTACAAAGAGGATGAAAAAACTAAATTTTAAATTTTATTTTTCTTGTGTTCGTTGGTAACAAATATACTAACACTGTAGTTGTGTTGTTAATTAGTACAAATTTTAAATAAAAAAATGTTTGAGGATGATGAAGATTTTTTTTTTATATATCACTAATTAGGAGAGTGGACAATCTTTCCTTCTGATTCATCCACTGAGTAAATATGAGTACGATCCCAACTTATGCACACTCAAAGTGGATATGCATATAGTGACTCCTGCTAGGACTTAGGGCCTAAAGGCGAGGTCAGAAATCAATACCACAAAGGCCATCGAGACATAAAAAAAATCGAATCTACAATCCTCTAAAATATATTACAAACACTTTACGACTATACCACTGCATGGGACAATGAAGATATTTATTATTAATATATAACATTGTCTATATATCCATTATAAACTATAAAAAATTAAAAATATAAAGAAAAACGTTTTAATTCATAGTGGAAGATTTTTTATTACGATTTTATGAGTGAAAATAATACTAATAAATTCAAAGAATATGTTACAACGTCAAATAATTATGTTTATTTGATTCATATCGAATTTTTTCTGTGAAAGTTGACAATGATGATGAATCCATTACTTATTTTAGAATAGATACAAAAAATTTAGAAAATGACGAATAGTTCTTTGGTTTCAAGTATCGTTTTAAAAAGTTCTTAGTAAGAAAAGACAATGATTGATTAGTCCATTAGCCATCTTAGAAAACACATATAAGTAATATAAATATTCTCCAACTTGGCAAATAAAATTCATGAAAAGACATTTTCTCCACAAGTTGGATATAAAAGAAACCAAAATTAGTAAGAAAAAAATAGTAATCTACCCTAAGCCACTAATTAATTTGACAATTTGTACAAAATTAATGAACATAAAAGGTAGTACCACTATGTGTAATTATGAAACTCGTGCATTTTTCAATATACCACTTTGTCAATGATTAATCAGAAGCATATTTTGATTAGATAAAAATATGGTCAACTTGCATTATTTAAAAAAAAAAATAACAGTACAATTTCCCACTTTCCCCTTTTGCTCTTTCTATACAATCTTTTCACAATTGACCATAGTACAAAAGTTTAGCAATAGTGATCAATTGTGCAATTCTATAATAGTATTATTTATTTGAATATTTTAATAATATTTTTATGTTATTTGAGAAAAGAGTCCTCAAGTGTCTTAACCTTTCAAAGAACTGAAAGGGAAAGGGAATCATGAATTTTTTAAAATTTTGGTATATGTATTCAAATAGATTTCAATAGTATAAATTGAATTTCTTGAATGCCATCAATCTTATGAGTATTTTCATTTGGAACCCTTGGTTTGGACTAAAATCGACTTTATCTCCACTGTGCTTAAAAAGGGTTGATTTTAACTTTAAATGCCCAGTTGGAGCAGATGAAAAGTCATTTGATTTTCATTAGGTTAGGCTTCAATCTCAAGTTAGTCCTTGAAATTTAAAAATTAGGTCAAATTGATCCTTCCCATTTAATTAACCCCTCAATTCATCTAATCTATCTAATTTTCAATCATAATTTTCTATCTTATCGATATAAAGAACTTGTCATTTTTTAAATATACATGACAAAATATACTAAAGAAAAATTGAGAATAAACGGGATATCATGCATGAGTCATTTTCATCTTTCACTCCAATATTTAAAGATAACAATTTTTCATTTGCAAGTTGATTTAAAAAATAAAAAAGAAAAAGAAAAAGAAAAAGAAGATGGAGCGCGGATAACAACCTCCTCCCTTTAAATCCAGATTAGCCAAAAAGTGAAAATGAAATATAATAACTCATACTACATATGAAATGGAAAGCCAAGAAAGAGAGTGGTCTTTAGTATAAATCAAATTCAAAAAATTAACAACTACCAAAGGTGTTATTTTTTACAAAAATCATTGAATATTTTGCATATATATCAAACATGATTTTAATCCATTGAAATTTTTTTTATTTAAAAAACTCTATCCAACCCTTTTGATTTGCATCCCAATCATAATATCAAGTTTGAGATTTATTTTTAGCTGCAATGATGTTATTGACATCCTCTTTATGGACTTTCACTTTTTTGAGATTGTAATGATTTAGTTTAGTTTTCAAGTAAATGGATGTGACAGTCTTTTGATAGTTTCAACCATAATTAGTTAAATATAAGGCGAATAAGATTCATCATTTAATATGTAATATATATTATGAATTATTTTTACAGTTAAAAAAATATAAAAATGAATAATATATAAAATATAGATGTTCATATATGATACGAATGTAAAGAATTATTCTGGATAAAAATACAACTTATTTTGATGTTGTTATATTTGTACTTATTTTTAAAATATATAATAATTAAGTATCTGTATATATAATTATTTAATTTATAATTATGAAATGACTTAGAAAAAATATTTAACAATAATTAGTATTTTTATGAACTATTAGAATTTTTAATTCTTACTTATGTGTATAAATATTTTTTCTATATTTTTAATTTTAATTGAATATTATAGTATTATAAAAATAAACATCGTTCGTCCTAGTATTTTAAGGACTAAGTATAATACATATACAAAATATTTCATCTCAAAAATTCGAGTATAATTCGATATGTTCAAAATGTGTACGGGAAATAAAAGTATTTACAAAAATATTTTTTAATTATTAATACGTATGTTAACTATGCATTTATATACGAGTTTTAAACACTTTCAACAATTATATCCAAATTACGTACACTGAAAAATCAATTATATAAACCAATTAGAAATTCAATCTTTTATGCACATGGATATACTACATAATTTTTTAAACTATGGCAAAAAAAACAAAAAAAAAACCCAAAATACGAGAAATGCATAGATTCATAAATGAGTAAAATATTATAAAATTATTTGAATTATTCGAGAGATTTATAGTATTTATATAACAAACTTATTATTGTTTTAATACGGCCTAAAAGATCGTAGTCCTTATAAGAACCCGACCGCTCTTATTATTGCGAAAATTATTTTGTATATGTTGTTGATCTAACAGCTCCATATATTTTGGCTGCTTTGTGTTTCTATCTATTTGTATAAATGGGCTAAAGGGATCCAAATTTTACACGGGCTTGTCAGACTACCAAACCGATGAATTCTTATTTCGGCCTATCAATAGATCGATTTTAGGTCAATTTTGTTTAGATTGGCCCGACCGATTACTTGGGTTGAATCCGACCCGACTCCCAGTTTTCAAATCAAATTCGGATAAAAGGAAACTACACTAAGCCAAAACTCGATTAAAAAATTAATTAAAATATCAATACTAAATGAAATTATTACATACAAAAAAGGGGGGAGACAAATGTATGATGTATCCATATATAGCAGAACAAAATCTTGATGTTTTTCTAATTGACTTGAAAGGGCTCATGACCACATTTCAAATTTTCTTGCTAGTTGGCAGCCCAAAAACTTTTCAATGAGACCTAGGGTCAGTAGATACTTGTTATTTTGATGAAGTCCTAAATCAAGTGAATCAATAATCTCACAAGGTAAGCATCCTATGACTAAATATTCATAAGACGCCTTGAAAGAAAATATCAATCTTGAAATTTTATATAACTCACAGTCATATGAGGAGCAAAAAGTATACTCCATTTCTTCACAAAACACACCAAAATCTAACTACTAGTTAAAATTAAAAAAAAAAAAAAGGGGCCCCAAAACTTGGCTTGGGTTTTTTGGCCTTAGTTTTGGCAATTGGCCTAATTACACAAACATTAGGTATTAGATACTAGTGATGAATTCTGAGGGGTGGGGGCAAGGCCTCATGGGCTGCCATTGGAATAGTCTCAAACTTGCAATCAGCTGATAACAACTGAACTGAGTTAGAATTGCTGCTCTCTTGAATCCTGATCTTCTCTATAAGTTTAGGCAGAACCTGCTCCATCTCTTCCCCATTGGTCCATTCGTGTATTTCTGGCCTCAAAAGCTCTCGATTTTCACATATCAAACCCCAGACAGGGAAGTCCTTCCTTGGCATCATAAAATCTCCTTCCCTAAGCTTCAAACTTGGGCAAAAATCGCCGATCCCATCGCCTAGATATATCATCCTTTTCTTCCCTTCCTTGGCTAAAGAGGCTTGAATCCTTTCTATGATCATACCCTTCATGCAAAAGGGAAAGCAAAGATTTAGTTCAAATGTTTAGACTAAAGTGACATCATTGCAAAGGTGATAAAAGGCTTTAATATTTACCTTGGTTATTATCATTATTATTGCTTTTATGCTGACTTATGTCACCATCTTTTTAGGATTATGCCTTAAAATTTCAGGCACCACAAATTACTTGATAAGATTTAGTGGGGTCACTATCAAAAAAACATATCGACACAATCCCTGTAGAGTTGTCTTAGGTCAGAATCAGAATCTTGAACCAAGGGATCATATTCCAGCATTTTCTAGTGCCCTTATGAAACTTTTCTGGAACTGGTTTAGTAATCTGAGGGGAATTATCAATAATTCTCCAGAGATTGTAGCTTTATTCCAATTTCCTTTTCTCTCGGAATCAAGAATTTACCAGAATTTTTTTTATTTTTTATTTTAAAAAAAAGATACTTCAAAACTTAAGAAATTGTATGCCTTGCACATGTTTGGAGGGCAGAGGGTGCAGCCATGAGGGGATGAGTGAAAATCGACGTAAGGGGAAATTCTCAGCCTCCCTTCTTCGTCGGCATAGCTTGGATTCGAGTTGATTTCTGAGAAGCAGTTCTCTATGCCAAGATGATCAAGAATTGTCTCAACAAAGAACATGTTTGCATCACTCACTATCCTCAAATCACACCTGAAAAAAATTGAACACAGATTTGCAAACTCCATTAGTCAAAAACAGAGGAAAACAGGGACTTTATTCGTGATCATTTCGATTATCAAAACTTGAGAAAGAGGAGAATTGTACCCTAAAGCATGGGCTGTTTTGATTGCAGGGACTATCCTAGGATGTATAGGAGCCCTTCTTAGGACCTCCTTAATGTCTTCAATGGTTTTCCCTTGTGCATGTAGCTCTTTCATCATCATGTCCTGTATTTTTTTAGTAAAAGAAATGAAAAATTAATAAACCCTCTAAACATTATAAACACTAGGAAAAATGTGCATGGTCAAACGCATGGAATATATTATATAGAGAAATTCTATCCCGACTAGACTAGCTAATTTAAAATAATAATAATTCGAAATCAAAAGAAAGTTTGAACTCACCATTAGTGAATTCCACGGCATAGTGGGAAGCAATTCATTGAACAAATCGGTCGCTCCAAGCTCGTCCACGACCCAATTATCGCTATCTAGCTCGATGATCGTCTTGTCAAAGTCGAAAACCACCATGATTTCGGCCATTGGAGATGTTTTTTATCAAGAGGGTTGAGGTTTTATATAGATGTAATGGCTCAAAAATTCCTAGTGCACCTAAGTTTTGGGCATGGGGGGGTATATATAGGAATGGTTAATGCCATATATACCTATTATAACACTAATCGTACACAAGTTGTGAATTTAATTAGATGCCAACGGAATATTACGCAGTGCAGGCTGTGGTAAGTTGAAGCAAGGCCATTCAAATTGCTCTTTTCTTCTGTTGGTTAAACTCAGCCGTTGGATTTGGTTTGATTGGAGTCTGGTGAATGATCGGACGTTCACGGGGTGGGCTCATTTAATAGGGCATCTAATGGTGTTACGCGGCGATAAGCGAATATTCTGTGAGAAATTGAATTGTGCCAGAATGCCAGTCCACCTGGGACGCGCACTTCCTTTCCTTCCCCAACCCCAGGGGAATGTTCCGTTGGGGTTTCGACGTGGATTCTTGGGGGCTTGTTTATTTCCTATTTTGCCCTTGTGGCATATTCATTTGGATTTTTGCTACGCAACAACATTCAATGAATTGTGGACAAGATAAGATAAGTTCGCATTATTTAGTACTAGGATTAGTTCTTGGTTCTTCACAACCGAAAAACACCAAAAAAGGACGGGGTGGGGGTGGGGGTGGGGGTGGGGGGAAATGTTATCTGGAATGATACTGTCTGAAATTTGAATTATTTTATTTGAATTTGAGATACAATCACTAAAATTTTAAAAATTTAAATTAACACCCGCTCGAAATTTCGAATAATGAGCAGACCCCTGGGCCGTTGAACTCGTTAAATTAAATTATTAATTTTTAAAATATATATATATTTTTAAAATACAATATCATATAAATATATATAATAAATTTAAAAAAAAAATGAATGGATCGGACTCAAGTCGGTTTGGATTTAAAAAATAATAAACTCAAAATTCGATCAACATTCATTTACATTATTAAAATTACCCTAAACATAACAAGTTTAGAACAGATTTAAATTTAACTCAAATTCATTTTCATTCCTATGTATTCTTCAACATTCTCAAACTTATGTTCTATATAAAAATTTAAAGCATTATTACTACATGGAAACACTAATATACTTTAATAAGTGTAAACATAGGGCAAATCGAATTATTTGTTGGACACCCAAATTTAATTATATGTACCAAAGCCGTCTAGATTGAGCTAGAAAAGCATCTTATGGACCATGTTTATCATGTGAAGGATTCCAAATTTCCAAGAGAAAATGTTCCCCAATATTTACTATTTAATTTCTTTAATATATCAATAAACACAAATATTATCCAAGAACAAAACACTATCTGAAATAAGTATATGCTCTATCCAAACAGGTAATAGTACACAGCCAATATAGATCACTGAACTATGATATCTATTGGTTCAGACTATCCATTTGCAAAGAATAAGAATCTCAACTTTTAAGTACACTGACATTGCTAGCACATCTATTAAGAACATGTTCCTTTTGCATTTATTCGGGATCCCTAATTTACTTAAAGAAAAATATTGACTTACAAGAATGAACCAACAAATTTTGATTGGGGCGAGATTGAGTTTTTAATGAAAATAGTATAAAAAAATACTTTTTTATTTTTTTAGGAATAAAATTTTAAAATTAAATAATTTTATATATTAAATTTATTATTTTTAAAATTTTATAAAGTTGAAGGGGACGGCTGCATCTGTCAGCCCCATTAGTTCCATCTCTATTAACCAAAAATTTCCTTAAAAAAAGTAATATTTTAAGGGAATTTGTCAAAATATGTGTGTATATATATATAATCCATAAGGCTAATAAATTACCCCAAAACCTATTTAATCATGTAATCATATTGAACCCTCTTGTATTAGTATCTTATACGAAATTTAATATAATTTTTTTTATATATATTCTTTATGAAAGTGAAAATAACAAGTCGCACCTTCCAACCATGTGAGCATCCGTCGACCACGTAAAATAGTTACCAAGTGGACAGAATATGATAATTTTCATTTTGCAACCTTGCTGTCAATTTTGTTACTTTTAATTGTCTGATTAAAGAGGGAGGAATAATAAATGTATATGAATAGACACTTATGGACCATATCTCAATTTAAATAAAGAATGGCTATGATTAGGCCAGCCTAACAATTTGGAACATTTCAATTGTCACATTTATCTCCTCCTCTTAGGCTCTTTCCAGTGATAATTTCTTCAATAATTTATTTTTTTTAGGAGGGAAGCATAGATTTATACCTAAATTTATGCCCATAGTATGTTTTATAAAACAAGAATGCAGAAGAATCACACCCATTTTTCATGTTTTGTAATAGGTATATAGCTACTCTTATTTATTAATCATAATATTTTATATGATATAGATATTTAACAAATCGGGTGATGTATAAAATATTTTACAGATATTAAGAATAAAACTTATAAAGTCAAAAAACAAAATATTTCGAATTTGTAGATCCTTAAGGTGAGTTAAGAGACTCTAAGTATGAGTATTAGTCTAATTTGATATATGCACATATTTCATTATTCAATATATCCAATTCATTATTTATCGGTGTCCTTATTGTATCAGACGAACTTGATCCTTTCACAAAAAAAAAAACATTTATATTTCTCAATAATTTGATAGATTCTTTTAAAAGTTTGATTAAGGAACAAAAACACATGTAACTTCTTTTCTAAAAGCATATAAATTGTTTTTTCCCCCAAACTTATGAAAACACCCTTAAAACTAAATTGCTAATAGTTTGACAACTTATAGCAAAAATTTGCAATGTTGTTGAACTTTCATGAGGACACAATTTAACTAGGTTTTGACCTTTTCTGAAAACAAAGTTCATTAAAATTCGGCAGACATCTTCTGATTTTTTTTATTTTTATTTTTTGTGAACAAAACTCATTGCGTGACATATTATGTCTTTAAACATGCACGTAATCTATGTGTTAATCAAACTTAGTTCAAGCTTAGCAAATATTAAGTTTTCAAAATACCACAACTTTGAAGTTTTATGTTCGATTTTTCGAATGAAGTGTAGGCATTTATCTAATATGGTGGCTTGGCACATGATTACTAGTTGTTTGATTAACTAATATATTTTTTAATAACGTATTTGGTCGTTTTATTAAAAAAGAAAGAAAGAAAGAAACATAATAGAGTTTAAAAAAGTCATAATTGATGGACTCAATAGTTGTCTAAGTTCAATGACCCAAAATGGCTAGTCCAAAGGTTCAAGTTAGAATTATTATAAAGAAGTTTACCTGTGCATGCACTATATTTTACGAGAATATAACTTTTATTTGAATCTAATTCTTCATTTTTAGGTATGTGTAATTTATTATAAAATTTATTATTTTTAATTAAATTTTTTAATATTTTTTGCTGATAATTTTTTTGGAGGATTTTTCAGCACCTCTAATAATTTTTTCTGTAGAGGTTGAAATACGTAAGTAAACAAACACGAGTAAAGAACCATATCAGCAATAATTATCATTATAATAATAGTAATAATTGTTATTATATTATTCGAATATTTATAATACTCCCATTGGGGTTATGTTCGTTCAGCATTCTACCCCTAGTGGCGTAAATTGGAATCTTATTAAGCATATTAGGATTATAATTATGTTATCAATAGCACGTATTTACAATAAACAGTAGTGTTAATTAAAGTGTATGTGGTGGCCCACAGATTATACAAGTGATGGGTGTGAAAGAAAAAGTCCCCAATTCCAACACGCATAGAACAACCTATATACTATAAGTTAATTAAATTAGATTTAAAGATTAAAATATGAAAAATGTCACATGGTTACACTTTTGTTTTAAATTAATTTAATTATGTAGTATTTTACAAATTCAAGTTTAGAATATTTGAATCTATAATCCTCTTGTTAATGATCACTACTTTTGTTATACTTAGTACCTAGCTAGACTACCATTAATTCTTACCCATGATAAAGATTAAGTCATATTATTTTAATATAATAATTTATATTTTCCAAAAATCAAGAGTTTTGTAGGACGAAACTCTATTTATTTTTTTTATTCTTTTGATATTTAAACTTTTAAAAAAAAAAAAATTGTCAACCTTTTGAAATCAAACCTGGAGCCTTTGGGTGGTGGTAATAATATTTGTCTGCTGTGATGGGCTGGTCTTTGATCAAAATTAGCACTCAAATTGATTGCAATTTTTTATTCATGCATCATGCATGCACAATACGAATCAGTTTGGATTTTTATTCCACGTTAATGTGTACAATTTTTTTTAAAAATATATATTTAAAATTAATTATGTGCATATTTAATAAAATTGTAATAAAATATCCAAAATAATTTGACAACCCTAGCTATATTTTTTGTAATCCTTTCTAATCTTCATTTCTAAGCATAGGCGTATTTGATTTTAATTTTTTAATTAATTATATGATTCTTTTTCATTGCAATACTTTATCGAATGAAATTTTAGTTCCATGCTACAAGTAATCTTTATCAAATGTTTTAATTTTGATCAACGACATCGTCTAATTTGCTAAGATCAAGTGCCAATCAACATGAATTGATTAAAAGATTGTGTATAAGTTATGAGATCGAATTTGTAACCTGCTTTGTTTTTTTATTTTTTTTTTATGTAGTAATTTCCTTCACCAATTATTCTCACGAGTTGTATTTATCAGCCTATAAATTAATTTGATCAATGACTATGATAATCCATCAATGAATCTAGCTCAAACGACTGAGGCTCCAAAGGTAGTAAATTTGAATTCTACAAAAGTATAAATTTTTGTCTACTTTCATATAATAGTTGTTATTTAATTATAAATTATTACTAATTATAAATAAATATTATCATTATTTTATGCTCGTAATCTAATAACAATGTAGGCACCTAATTTAATCAAAAAATAAATAATTTCGATAATTCAAAAAAAAAAGATAGATTACAAAATCTTATATTTACACTCTTTACACTCACTTATTATCGAGGAGTCGACTACGCTATGCGTTTGTGTCATGTTATTATTTGTTCTGTTTTTTTTTTTTTTTCCTCAATACAATTTACATTTAACACAGTAATATCAAAATTTTAAAATTTAAAACATATCATTTTCATTTAACCCAAAAAAAAAAAACCACACACCCAGAAATTAAAAACTAGTCGTGTCATTTCATCCTTATGGAGGAGAGTGAGGCTGCTTTTGGTCGAGCCCCATTCCATGACAAGCACAATCAAAGTGTATTGAGAAAACAGTGGTCAAAAGTGCTTGCTTAAGCATACTTTTCAAAATTGGGCTACAATCATTCAAATCGTACACTCTTTTTTAGTACAATGATTGGACACTTTTAAGATACGTGATGAAATACATCAATCATAAATAGCACTCATGGCCACTTTCACATTGAGTGACTATTATCAAATGGGTTCAATATACTATTATTCGGTACAAGATATGTATATATATATATATATATATATATATATATATACACGGTGAATAAATGTACATTTACTACACATCACTAGATATAATTATTATAAAATTATTATTACCATGTATAAGTTGCTAAGATCAGTAAGTCAATTTAAATAAATTGACGGAAATATTGATAACCTATTAGGTAGTTTGACAGCAGTTTGAATCTTGTATTATAATTTTATAGCGCATTCTTCTATTGTATATCATGTATGTTATATGATTAATTTTTAGTGTTTGCTTAGAAAAAAAAATTATATATATAGCATACAAGTATGATATAGTATATAAGATACATTATGAAATTATAATAAAAGATTCAAATCGATGTGACATAGATTGAATGATCGAACCACCTTAAATTTTTGTATTATGCTCTTGTTTTTTTTTTTCTTAACTATCTCATTGTAATCAAATTTAGCATAGTAGGAAAGCATTTAAATTTACACTGTATCATCATGTAACTAAACAAAAATAAAGAGAGAAACACAAAGAAGAACCTACTCGTCTTAATGTAAGCTGAGTGAGGATGCTTTTAGTTGTGTGCCATTTCATAAGAACGCATAGTGGAAAGTGCACTATGAATAACTGGCCAAATTTTTTGCCTAAAGTATGTTTCTTTTGTCTTGTGGAAGGCATGCTTTTTCAAAATTGGGCTACAAATATTGAATATTTTTGGTTAATCAATTAAGAAAATATTTGAATTTATTTTGGGTGTTTTGGAAAAAATATTTTTAGAGAATATAATGAAAAGTATGATATAACAGTAGAAAAATGAATTGAAAAATATGTTGTATGTTTGATTTCATTTTGAGAGAATAAAAATATTTTGGGAAAACAAATTCAAACATTCCCCTAACCCTTACTCGTGCTATAATTATGGTTGAAAAACAAACCAAACTACTTAATACTCTATTTTAAATTAAATTGATCGTTAAAATATATTTGACGTTTGCTTATTAACTTAACAAACTAAACTTAAATTTGAACTGATTAATTTGTCAGCAACTAATGAGAGGTTGTTTACCATATTTTATCACGTAAACAGACATACTCCCAAATAAAATTTTGTTTGAAACTTACACTAGAAAATAAAAAAATATATATGTCCCACAAATACCTGTACCTAATATTCTCGAAAGTTTAATTACATGCATAATTATAGCTTTGAAAAATTGTTGATTTTTTTTTCTATTTTTTTTTTGTTTAATATAAAAGAGTTGTTGATTTCTTGCATCACAGATTTAGAGTAATGTGACAATATTTACTTGGCTCATGTTGAAATTTCTGAATATTGATTGGAATTTGCGGGGCCGATTGTAAAGTAGTAGTAATGGGTGGACCAATAAGGCCTTGGCAGAATTTCCGTAACGAAGACAATCAAACAGGACTGTCCATTCGGCCCACACAAACCTCAAATGGCCCATCTTATTGGAGAAACGGGTTTGGATCAAATTATCCTTTCTTGATTTATATGTGGGCTAACTTCTTTACACATGGGCTTAAGTAATTTAATCCAATTATCAACCACGTATTGTGGATGCTTCTTCCCATTGGAACTGAATACTGTTTGGGAAATTTGGATTTGGAATTTAAATGAAGTATTTTTAATCTCAAACTATCCATTTCTTTCGTAGAGTTTTCGCGGTCTTCTTAATGTTACACTACATTCAATAAATATATTGAGTATAACATTTATTTTTTATCGACACACAAAACCACATATCTCTGAGTGTGTATGGAATAATGATGGATATCCACTCGATACACACTCCATCAGGTGAAACATGCGTTTGACTATATTTTTGCTCATTTACAAACATGCATGTATGTTTTTCACCATCCCTTGTTATACTATGTCTAATATCTAGAGGTAAATGCATTTTTGCACAAGCATTTTTATGTTTTCGATGCTCCACATATAACTTTATAAGTTAAAAAAATGATTAAAGTTATTCGATATTCTCCGAGATTAATCAATAAAAGGATGTTCGAACTTGGTTCATCGTATATAACAAAGCCAATATGTATGCATCTTATATCTCAGTAATTTTTAAAGTTCGATCCAAACTTAGCTTCTTAAACTAAGAATTTATAAAAATATATATAAAAAAATATTAAGTTACTTCGTATAGATTTCGATTTAAGTAAATCTCATTTGAAACCAACTCGTTTAATTAACAATAAAAATACAAATACAATTTCGAGGTCGATAAGAAATTCAATCTAAACTTGAATAATAAATTTTCAAACAATTCCTATAATTCTTTATTTTATTCAAAAAAATGAATAAAATAAAACATCCATAATTTTATCGCAAGTGGGAGGGAGGGACAAGCAAAGCGATAAAAGCGGCTAAGATGTTGCTCCCCAACTGTGGGTAACATATAAACTGAATAATTGGGTTGCATTACTTAACCAACGCATGCAGTCACTTCTGTCCCCACTTATGATGTCCAAACTTCAACGGCCCAACTTCATCAAATTGAGGGTCCATCTGACCCCCCTTGTGGTTGTGGACAACCCAATTCTGCCCTTTTCTTCTCTAATTTAACTCTATTCTATCTTTTTTTGTGAAAAAAAAAAATAGATATCAGTTGACTTCTTCTCCTATGGACAACATTTCTCGAGTGACATTTAAACTAATAAATGCTATGACTTACATTTCTTTTTTTTCCTAAAAAGAATATATATATATATATATATATATATATATAATTCGTTTGTTTAAAACTCGAACACTCAAAAAATCTCTATAGTGGATCGGGTGCCGTAAATGATCATTGAATTATACGAGGTAAGTAATTTTTACCATCCATCTCAATTCAACGATCTTAAATAAACCAGATGTATTGCACTCGTTTCCGTTTAAGAATTTCACTAGGGTTAGTGCTCTTTGAATTGATAGAATTGTGTTCCCAACTCTCTACCATGAAATAGACCACATTTATGAAACTCCAAGTCTTAAAGTCAATAATTTTGTTATGAGGTCGGCAAACTAGTGGAAATCCAATGGAAGTCAAATCCATAAATGGAAATTATTTGATAGTGCATTTCATAATTTCATCATATTTATTACACCTACTAGCATTAATGCATACCAAATTGTGCATCAATATGTAAACACTAGCTTTTCAATATGAATTCAAGTTTACTTTTGTAGCAATATTTTCTCATTAGATGTATACTTTAATCTAGATAATTAATTGTATTTAATTTATATATTAAATGATTTGATTGAACAATTTCCACAAAAAACGTTAATACTTGCTAATATAGTTATCATCTAAAAAAAAGCAAAAACAAAAATAGAAATTCGACCCTGTGTTCGAAATTTCTTGCAAGGGATTAAAATTTTGCAATTCCAAAAAATTGCATTAGAGGTTATAGCTCGTATTTTCTAATATTAACGGATATGTTTTTCACAAGAAATACCTTTCTAATCCTTGGTATTCTTCTTTAAAATATATATTTTTTAATTAAATAAAAAAAGAGATGTATAAATTATTTTAGATAAGAGTGACTTAAGAGACAGGCCCTACATGTGGTTGATCGAAAATTGAGATATAAGTAAGAGTGGTCCATTTAAATGGTCATAATGGGCTGCGGGCCTTGTATGGCCCATGTAACAGAAAGTGAGAGTTCAGCTTCATAGTCTAATAGGGCTATCTTTTTCCCAATGGGGCTCCATTCCAATCTATTTATTATGATCTAATTTTATATCTCTTTAAAGATTTAAAAAACTCACTTACAAAATATCCCAACATAAATAAAATTGGAATCCAAAACCAATAAACTAAAATAATATCAACACTATATTACAAAAAAAAGAATATTAATACAAAATAGTTAAATTTTCTTTTTATTTTTCTTAAAAAAGACGATATTCAAATCCGACAATCAAATCCAACCAGTCGATAGTCGATGGTCCTAAACTCACCAACTTGTAACTAAAATTCAAAAATGTAACTTTCTCACAATTTCTTCACTAATTTTGACTTGAATCTCGAGAAAGAATGTGTGATTTAGAAGAATGATAAAAGAGTTGATTTCTTCACTAAATTAAAACTATCAAAGTTATCTTCGTAGCTAAATCTACTCAATTTCTTCCTCCGGAAATAGCTAAATTTACTAGTTACTTTTTTGTGAAATACCCGAAACTAGTCTAAAAAAGTCACTAACATACAAAAGATAGGGAAATTATAAAAAAATAAATAAAATTGAATGTTAGGGACCAAAACAAGGGGGAAGCATGCAGAAAGATAAGATATAACTTATACTATATTAAATATTGATTAATGGAAAAAGTTCAAATCTGTCTTGTTGTCTTTCTAAGACAAAAACTTGCTATCAATCTGGCTAAGATAATGTACTACATGTTATGATCTTCAGTATCTTCCAACCCATTCCACCCAACTAATCCACAAATCCCTAAGCCAGCAAAACACCATATTTCTTCACATAATCAGAAGCCAGAATCACAATATAGGCAGCTTTACTTCAAAATATAAGCAGATATGATTTCAAGAACTCCAAGAAAATCTGATTTCTCTGACAATCAGTTGCCAATCAATTTGGACCAAATCTTACTGTACTTCCCAATAAAAATGGAGAAAACAGACAGAGAGAAGCCATTTCGAAATATATATTATCACCTCCACCATTAATACTCATACAAAGTCTCAAAAACACACACAAAATCAGCAAAGAAAAAGGCATAAACCTGTAGAATGGTAATGACATGGTCAATGAGGGATGTCAAGTTACAGCATTGCTCATGCCCCATCTCTCCATCACCATATGACTTTCATATTCATACTACTATAATTAGATTCATCACAATCAGCAGCACTATATTTAAAAAAAAAAAAAAAATCTTGAAGAACTGATCCCTTTCAAACTGATTTTTAAACTGAGTTTTCTTACCTTTATACTACAGAAAATTTGAACCCGGAGTGTAAATAGCAAGATCAGGCCATCCATTGCTGCCACCATTCCAACAGCTAGTGTCACCACCACCACCACCACCATCTCCACCATGAATGTTCAGGAATCCATCAGCATTACTGTTACTGCCACTCTCCAAAACTTGTGGATCCACATTTTGACCCGAGCCCGGATCACCAAAATGATCACTTATCTGTAAGCTTGACCCATTGGGTCCTAGCCCGTCAAGAAAATTACCAAACTGCCCCCCACTTGAACCCAACAGCGAGCTGAAACTCCCACTCGCCTCCAACAAATTCCCGAACTGCCCAACAAAATTCTCTCCCTTCAGAGGCAATGTTTCAGTCATTTCACCATTGTCGCTTTTACTATCATTCTTGTTATTAGATGCTGGTACTGATACAGCTGCTGCAGGGCGTTTAGCGGCGGCGGATGAGGTGGAGGAGGCGGAGGAGCTGCGCTTGGCGTTCTTCCTTGAACCACCGCCAACAGGGATGTTTCTCAAAGCGCCGCCTTTTGTCCAGTACCTTCTGCAGCTCTTGCAAAAGTGGCGTGGCTGAGAGAGGTTGTAGTTGTTGTAGTAACAAAATTTAGTGTTAGGGGAATCACACCGGGGACATTTCAAGTGTTCTTGCTCTGGGAATTGTGGCTGTGGCTGCTGTACTTGTGCTTTGATCTGTGAATACAGCGACGGGTCTTGCATTCTTTATGATAAAAAGATTCAATCTTTGTTATCAAGCTTTGATCTTTGAGTGATATTTTGAGGTGGGTTTGTTGTAAAATGCTTAGAAATTGATGGTTAATCTTGAGGTGGAAAATTAATGAAAGGATTGTGGGCTAAAAGTTGTAATCTTGAGGTTGAAAATGAAGGAAAGATCGATGTTTGAGATTAAATATGAAGTAGGTTTATTGAATATTAATTAGAAAACAAGATGAGAAATTGGAGATCGATGAAATTGAGTTTTGCCAGTTTGAGTCTTTTGGAGGGGATTTGTGTGAAGTGGCGAAAAGGCAAGAACCAAAGGGAACTCAAAAGATGACAAAAACCTAAAGATATTTTTCTCAGTTCTTCACAAGTAAAAATTCTAGTTGAGAATTAAGAAACAAGCTCACAGAACAAAAGGGCCATCAAGAATTATAACTTATACAGCAATTTCTTGTATCAGAAAAACCAGAAGATTGATTTGATTTTCACAAAGTGATGGAATACTCAGGCTGAGTTCTGGTGTAACTTTGTTAATTCTTCAAAGGGATGAAAATTTTCAAGAATTGGGAAGGTAGATAGAGATGCAAGAAGGGAGAAAGAACTTGACCTATTCTCTCTTTTTTATGTTGATGTGAATGATCTCTGAAGTCCGCGTGAGATCGAGGACCAGACCTCATAATATACACATACATACAAGATATATAGAGAGAGGAGAACTCTCTCCCTCTCTCTCTCTCTCACACACACACACACACACACACTCGCACGCACACACTACAGAGTGTACTGATGCTTGATGGTCAGTAGAGTCTTTCAATTTGAGATTTTGGATTTTTGGCAAAGGCTTGATTGAGGTGAGAGCAGTGGATTCTGGAAAGTTCACTAAACCTCCTTTCTAATAGTGCAGTTAAAAGAGTGGATTATTGGCTAAAATAATAGTTTAACAATAATTAGATTCTCTCATTCTTGGCTGCTCTATGAACGTAGCCTGACTTATGGAATTAATTGTTCAGAATAATTAAGATTATTGTTAATGAAAGTGAGGGACCAACAGAATAATTTGTGATGAGGGATTAAAGATTATTTAAATGTAATCAAAGAAGACCAGAGGTCAAGCCCCGTCACAAAAAAGTGCCCTTCTTAACCTTTAAAAAGTGATAATTAGTCTTCAAAATAGAATTCCAAGAAGAAGAAATTTCCTATAGTCTTTCTAGTAAACTTTTAAATAAAGTTTATGTTTTATTTTTCCAAGTAAACAAATACTTTCTTCGTCATACTTTATATAATATAGAAAAACACAAAATATAAAGTTATTTTCAAATTCTTGTTCAATTTTAAATACTTTTGTCGTATTTTACGCGACACCATCCAAATTTTACAGCCCTAGTCCTAAATATTTCAAATTATGTAGTTAACAACCATAAAAGCAATCGCTATAACTAGGCTTGAAGCTTCAAATTAAGCCGAGTTCATGAAGCCAATTACTACTAATGCATCTCTGATCATGTAATTAACAATGATAAACAACAAGAGCCGCCATTTAGGATAGCCAGCCAAGCCAGGTGACAATGAGGCTGTAGGCCTAGCCAAGCTGCAAAGTGAGCCTGCGTGCTAACCAAGCAGTGGAAACAGTGATAGATCAAGAACAGCATCATTTCTATCCCATCAGGAAATCTCCACCGTCCATTTCTGAAGTGGGCTAGTTGTGGCCGTCCACCTGGGAGAGGAATATGTGAAATCGTAATTTTGGGTGAATTGGGGTGGCCGTCATCCAATGGGCCCCCATTTGAATTATTAGGCCCAACACATGGCACCACCCCCCATCATCATAGTTTTTTTTTTTTTTCTTATTTTTATGGGAAAATGCTCCCACCATCACAAAATTCTTTTCATAAGTGTGACACCAAATTTTTAACATGGAATAATCTAGAGAGATATACGTTAAAATTCTAATTCAAATTCGATTTGATTGGAATCCTTGAATTATTATCAAATTGCATTTATTTTTAGAATTTTGACTAAAAACAGCAATGTATTATTTGTTATATTCGAGGAAAAAGAAGGCGAAAAGAATATTTAAAGCAAGAATAACAAGATTGGACATGTTTTTGGTGTGTGGAATATAAGTGGTGTAGGACCAATCAAGTTACTAGTTAGTGTTCAATAAGTATTTGAAATTGATTGGTTTGGACCTTAAAATTTAGTATGAAAAGTGTAAAAAAATTATATCTAAAGTATAAAGTACAAGATTAAATTATTTGAAATATTTTTTTATTGAAATCCGAAATTCAAATATAATGTAAATAGAATTAGTCATGACTTGTTATGGAAAATGATTCATAAATTGAAGCAAAAAAAAAAAAGTAGAGGAAATAAATATAAATAAATTAGTAGCATTAATTATGAAAAGAGTAAGTAATGAAAGATGTTTGGTTCGACCTATGAAAGGCCATTAGACCAACAAACAATTGATTAATTCTAATTTTCTTAGAAACAACGACTTTTTGCTTTTTCCATGAAAGTTGCATGCCACATTCAGACAAAAGTCCATTAGGTCAAAATTTATCATTATACCTTAAATTACTAGTCCCACATGTTTTACTTGTCAATTTCTCTACCAACATGCCAAATAATGCTGTTTGCCGTTTGGCATGTCTTTCTAATTTTTCTAAGCCAAACGTGAATGTTCTTTTTGTGTTTTTGATGAGGATGATAAATTAGTAAGGATGTATATAATCTTAAAAATTGTTTTTATTCTTTGACTGGGTTAGGCCCATTCATTTGCAATTTTAGACATATAGTTTTCAATTATTATTCCTTACTTCCTTGTTTCTTTTCGTCTGTGTTTTGGGCCTCCAAACATCTTTAAATTGGGCATCTTCTTTCTATCAACAACACGGGCCCACAAAGTATATGGGTTGGCTAAGTGTGCTGGGCGTAAAACACTTTCTCAACTCTAAATATTGGTAGCCCACAATCAAAAGAGTAATTATTAACCTCTCAAATATTATCAATAGTTGGTTGATTTGAAAGATTAGTTCTACGTCCGTGTCTTCCAAATTACATGAATTATCATATTCAATTATCATAACTTCACAGTAATCATCAAAACTACACAAACAGACTTTTTCATCAACAATTTTTTTACTTATGCATATACTTTTACATTCAACATTTGCGTAATTATTTATGCATATACTTCAATGTATTCATCACTAGTTAACAGACGCAAAATTCATAGTCATCAACTTCCTGAGCAATGTTCACTAACAACCTTAAAGTTGCCTTTGCTATTATACCAAACACATTTACCTTAGCTGATACAGTCCATGAGTATTACTTGGCTCCAGGAGCTTAAGAAAATTTAGCCTAAGCAAAAACAGCAAAAGTCATATTGCTTGATGGGCATGAAAAATATTGTACAAATTAATAGAAGCCAAAGGTTGAATACTTTTACAAAAGAAATATCAAATGAAAATCTATAGCCAATAAAAGAAAAAGGAAGAAGAAAAGAAAAGGACCAAAATAATCCTACAAAAGAGAGACCCATGGAAGTTAATGAACATTTAGTGCCCTGCCCTGCAAGTTAGCAGTAGCTCCTTTCCCGGAAGATTTCAAGTAAAATTAATTTTACCTTAAAACTAGGTACGATATAAGACATCTTCAGTTTTTGTTTGTAGGCGAGCTACAATAACATTCCTTCCCGACTTCTATCCAACATGGTAAGAACAGAGCCGCATCTTTCTCTTTGAGGAGGGAGAGTAAAAAATAAAAGAAATATAGAGGGTGAAGCAGAAAAGGCGAAAAAGGGATGGCTGTCCGCCGAGGTACAAAGACACGGTGCTCTGTTTTGAACTCTTACCATAGCCACTTCTGGACCCTGACATTCGAAGCCTGTGCTACAGATTTACGAGGCACTTGGATGTGAGAAAATGAAGAGCCTCAATTCGCTGAAAGAAGCATTCTCCAAAAGCAACCCAAAATGTTTACCGAGTTCCAGAACTGACATTTTATGCATAATACATGTACAAGCTATTTGCAGCAGCACAAGCAATTGAGTTTTCAGAGGGATGCCAGGCCAGGTGGAGCAGCTTCGTAGTGAAATCGAATGAATTCCCATTGGCATCAACTCCCGGACTTTCCGCACCTGCAACATAGACGCCAGCATTCTTTGAGTAGAGAAAACAAAGACAAAGTGAATCATGTATGAGATTTATACTGAAAAGAAAATAGCAAGCGGGAAGATGAAGAGCCAGGCAAAGGTAAAGGTACCTCGTCGGACAACACGAGTTATGCTGCTGCTCAGGGATCTGGAAGGCCTTGAAGGGGTCTGGACCTGCCTCCTGAAAAGACCATCAAGAGTTGTTTTTAGTAATAAGAAAGATTGCTATTATTAGTCAAAGTATGATCACCGCGTCAAAATTTAATCTGATAAAAGTACCTCATTGGATTTTTGCTTGCTTCTAGAGTAGTTGCCTCAGTACTGCCCGGAGCACAACCAAACACACGGAACAGATTGCTGAAATTGTATAGAGTATTTTGTTGTATTTTATTAGACATATGAAGATGAAAAAAAAAGTAATAATAAAACTGAATAGAAATTTGAGAATACCTGTAAGAACCAGTTGCCACTCGAAGACCATCACCACTCAGGCAGCACTCAAATTTATCAAAAATAGAATCATTTTCATACAAGTCACATAGCTGGACATTATCAAGGTACAATTTAATCAGCTCAACAATATTTGTTGAAAAACCTAGGCCAAAATGGGGTTGGAGTACAGAAAATTCACCTTTGGTCTCAAATACTCATGAACCTGGTAGGTTGCCACTGGACCAGAATCCATATTAATATCCCATAACTGAAACCAATCAATATGGATCAGTGAAAGATCAAAAGACAGCAAAGAACATACAATATTACTATATGCTAATGCTCCAAAGATACTGCAATAACCATGCAAATATCTTCTTCAACACAGGAAGCAGACAACAGAAATTTTTCTAAGCCAATTAGTGAAATAGGTTAATAGGATTATAATAAATTGTTCCGTTTCCTATCTCCAGTGCCAAGAATGAGTTAACACAATCCCCACTTGCAGATAAAACTAATTCATGTCAAACTGCTAGCAACTAGTTTCCCTCAATCTAGCCTTGAATCATTTATTTACAGTAACATAACACATTTCTAACACCAAACACTATAGTCAAAGAAACATTCTTTCCGCATGCATGTTTTACTGACCAAACAATGCTACATGCATTCACCATCACCTGCTAAATTAAAGTTGATGTAAAAAACATAAGTCCAAAAAAGAAACCACAAACATTTCGAACAATTGAAGCATTAGATGCAAACAACACTCAATGCGGAACCAACTACAGAAGAAGGAACCTTAAGGGTCATGTAATCACGACTCAGTATATATCTGCCATCCTTCGCAAACTTAATATCTGATATTGAAGCAATTATCTCAGTGAAAAATGATCTTGAGCCAGGTGCCTCCTGTTCCTCAAATCTGTTTATGAACGGAACATCAATGTCTCATCAATAAAGAGCGCATTCCTAAGCAAGGTAGATCAAAATTAAAGAACACTGTTCTGGCAAAGAACATGGGAGTCTCACAACAATCCAATATTTGACTTCCCATTCTGAAAATTATTGAAGGCAGACGAAATAACAGAAGCATATCATCAGGAGCCTGAAATACAAAGGGCCACCAAACAACTTACAGCTTAGAATGTGAATCGCATAATGCAGATTGCCGCAAATCAATGAGACGAATTGATCCTTTTGAACTACTATATGCTAACATGTTGCAATGAGTAGGATGAAACTCTGCTGATGTTATCACCTCTGCAATGAGAAACAAGTATCAATTAATTGAAGTAGTTAGCTGTTGGAGTTTATGATGATTCGATTATGCGGTTTTCAACATGATGATCCCAGACTCTCCAGCCACCTTTTGTCTAATTTGAATAAATAAATGAACTTTCCAAATTAGTCTAAATGGTTTAGTTGCTTTCACAAGAGATAATATACCACGAAACAAAAAAGAAAGAACTACAATAGCCTCAAATTCATGACATAAGCCGCTTTCCAGTCTGCATTTCACCAGAAAAGAACGACCATAATCATCCAATATTTGTAGGAAAGGGGAAGGAAAATTTGCGCCTGCGGTGAATTTATTGGGATCCTGGAAGATCTCACTCAAAAGAAACAAAGAGAAAAAGGAAAGGAAAGAAAAAAAAAAGAAAAAAAAAGCTCAAAAACAAACATAACAAATTAACTTACCAGTCAGATCCTCCATATTCGCTGGCTTCACATCAACGATATTGAAACTTTGATTGCTTATTTCCAAGTTCCAAAGATTTATCCGTAGATCATCTGCTGATATAAATGTTTCACCATCGCTGCAGGGCATTACAAATAGAAATTAACTTTAAATTCAAACAAATCAAATTACCAGAAAGGAAGGGTGCCCACAAACTTATAATACAATATTTAGTTGCTAATATGTATCAACAGCATATAGCCCATCTTCCATTTCCCAAGTATTGTAGACATTCTAGCATAAAAGTATATATATGCAATTTAAGAGGTCAAGGCTTCGTGTAGCATAGTCTGGTGGAAAAAGAACAATTGCTCATTTTTAATCAGAATTTACTGCCCCAATCAAGGGTTTGTAAAATATAACTCATCCTTAGTGTCTAAGAAATGTCGGAAAAGCAAAAGGAAAATATAAGTGAACCACTATATAGAGCACCAATTTACATACTAGAATATGAATCATGAGAGTCTGTTTATATTTATCATTCCCAAGATCAAATTCAACCATTTAAAGAGTCACTTCCATTATAATTTTCAAGAGGAATCATAAGACATTGTTTATTTCTTATAGATGTTTCTCTAAGGCTTATAATTCAATTTTCTCTGCGGACCTTCTACCAAACTCCATAGAGAAACAATAGTCGAAGCACCTGGCATGGAAAGGGGATACATGAGCTGAAGGAGAAAGGAAATAGGCATTAGAATGCCACCATGCTGATCTGTCTAGTTCTCTCATCAATTTAAGCCAAAGACTTGGGAGCAATTATTTTCTCACAACCAACATGAAGTTACCAGACCAAATATTGAACCATAGGTACGCTTTCAGTTTCTGCAATCATTAAATTTTTCCTTTCTGTTCCACCTCTAGCTTGAGGACGACAAAGGAAATGGGTATAAGAATTAAGTGAAAGCATAAACAGATATATCTGAACAGTCGAACTCGTAGCAAAAACACTGTATCAAAGAAAACTTGAAGGACATAAAGAAATTCATAGGCATAACAAGGTACAATAAAATGTATCTTCACCTGTTATTTGAGATAGAATTGATATGGTAATCATGTGCATGAGCATATACTCTCCTACATCTTGCAACAAGACTGGTCTCACTGCCTGTGACCTACAGATTGTATAATCAAGTGTTACAGGAAAAGATAATGAGTAACAAGTGGAATATAATTAGCATTAAACACCAAGACCATGTATATGCCCAAGTTAAAATGTATCTCAGAATTGATCAGATGTGAGAAAGTCATAAGGAAATCAAGAAACACACATCCAAGAAGACCACAACGTACAAGTAACCAAAACTAATTTTAAATGTGCAAAATGGACACCAATTGACACCAAAACAAAAGCAATTTTCACTTTATAAAAGTATTGACAATACATTCACAGAAGAAGCATTGTACAGATATTCTTACTCCCTAGTAAAAGTGTAGCTTAGTTAAGTACAACTACCACTGGTAATCGCAGTGAGGGGATGCCCCCAGGTGGAAAGGACATATCATTGCTCAAACAGTTGTAAGATCGATCTGGATAGCCTCCATTAGCAAGACACTGCTTAGGACTGGAAGAAACACTAGAACTTGCAACAGTACCATTTCCAGCAGCTTTAGATGGGTCTACATTCATATCAGAAATTTTCTTGACTTTCTTCTCTTGGACCTGTTTAGAACAAAACATTAGAACCATTGGGAGCGAAGAAAGTAGACTCAGGGGGAAAAAATCTTGATTATTTATCACCAGATTACTACTGTGAATGTATAATATATCACCAATTGGATTTGATTCCCTCAAAAAGCAATCATGTTTTTTCCAAATTCAGACAACAGTAAAGATGGAAACCTCCCAACACCACGAACATCTATAATCATGATTGCATTTCTCCATGGAAATTTAAACCGTCTCCAACTACACAAGGAAGAAATCCAAAGAACAATGCAATTAATGAAGTTTAAGTGCTAATCATTAGACACATATGGCAAAAGAAAAAGATAGCTTTCTTGAGCTAGTGCATATAATGCTCTAATGCTTAAAAGATGGACCAGCAAAGGCTCTTCAGAAAGACATTGAAGGTAAAGGACAAGAATAAAGTCCCAAATAAAGAACATACACATTAAGAAATATGATGATCAAACCTTCAGAATAAATACAAGATTTGAATAAGATGAGCACAACACTGAAGGCCCATATTACCATAATGAAAGACCATGAACAAAGAATAATTACAGTATCATATTTCTCTTTCTACCATAACTATAAAACACACACAAAAAAAAAAAAAAAAGAAAGAAAAATCATGAAGTTCCAGATCTCACCTTCCAAAACTTAATTGTTTTGTCATTAGTAGACAGAAGGAAGAGGGCACCATTAGCTGCCTGGCACCACCGAATCTTGTTGATTTTCTCCTCAATCTCCAAACTTTTGAGATAATCGAACTGATGAAAAAATATGTGCAAGTATTCATCATAACAACTCAAACCTTCTGTTTAACTTTTTCGTTAGTAGAATGGGGACAAAGAAATAAAGAAAGAAAGAGATGCCTTTAAGCAACTTGCCCATTTAAAAACAAAAACCTCACTGTTAAATCAAGACTCGTATATTTGAAAGAATAATTATTTCTAAATATCATGGGTAGGACTCAGTGAGCAACAACAAGAGATCAGCTGAGACATGAAATAAATACCTCAGGTTCATGGCTCTGAAATTCAGTTTTGTAACGGAACTCTGGATGTCGACTAACTGGATAGTCCATCCTCTCTAAATCTCTTCGATTTCCACCATGCTGCAAATTAAATTTTCAAAAAGCAAAAAATTAGATAGATATGACTAAGTCGGCATAAAATTGAATCTTTTGATGTCAGTGGAACATCACCTCTTTTGTATCGGTCCTTTCAAACAACACCACCCTTCCACCACGGTCACCCGTAGCCAGATGGTCCCCAGTTTTATCAAATTCAATCGCAGAGATGATATCAACTGCAAATAAAGAAAGAAAGAATCTCAGTTTTCTATTGCATCTTCTGAATCTCAATCTGTAACAATAAAGATTTACAGCACAGCCATCCAGCGGAAGCACGATACTAGAATAATGAAGGCAAAAAAGCAAATTTTCATGCAATAAGAGACAAAAAAAGGTGCTACCAAGCGTTCTAATCTACCAAGAATTTAGGCATAAAGTTATAATATATGGGCATGGTACATTTTAACACTAACTCATACATATTTCAGTAATTGGAAACTATTTGTGCTTACTATTTAGATAGCCAAAAACAGTAAAAAAAAAAGCACTTGTCTGTTGATAGTAAAATATTTGAGAAAGTTCATGTAGATTATCACTACTTGAACTACTGGAATCAGTATAATACTTCTGACAAAACAGCATTTAAGTTAGAAAAGCACAAATGAAGTGAAGAATGCGCTATAAGTTCAGCATTATATCATGTCAGAATTCAGTATCTCATCACCATTGAGAATCGATGTCAAGTTCAAAACAAGTCTACTTTTGCCTAAATCCCAATCAGGTAAATAAACTATCTCCAACCACCTAAGTCAGTGTTTTTGGGATAATTAGCACCTTAATATTATGATTACACATTCACTTTCTTGCCCTTCCCCTCTGCATCCGGCCCCTCTTAGTGAGCGAGCATGATCATTTGAACCCACCCACAGAGTACGTTGCACAATTGTACCAAGACAAAAGAGCGTCAATGAAACGTAATTTGGGCACACGGTTGATGCAAAATAAATCACACAAGCGTAGTCATAAATGCAATAACAGACAAAAAAAGGATAATTTCCCTTTTACTTGGAAGGAGCTTATACTCGATATTCTTTTTGTCTATCTTCCAACTCACGTAACGACAAAATATGAACGGTTCAGACACTGGCGACGCATACTGAACAAAAGAGAATCATTTCAAATCTCTCCAAAGTTCAGCATTAGCACATTTGGCCAACAATTGTAAAGTCCTGGGAACATTCCAAAGCCGCATATCATCGTGTGACACATCCTCCAATTTATTACCAACATTACAAAAGGAATTAGTCAAAAGCTCCCATCAAATATATCACAATGACTTCTCCGATAATCGTGCAACGGTAATTTTCCGTTAGTTGACCAAGCAACCCCAAGCCTAGCACTTTGGCAACAATTGGCAATATAGTCAAACACAGAAATGAGGTTATAGATATAACTCCAACTATACCTCAATTGCTGCATGCAAAGAGTTAAGAAGCCAACTCTCACTTTGCCACAACATAAAAACCGATGCTTGCAGTTCAAGCCATAAAGTCACACATCTTCTTCATAACTCGAGTCAAGAATAGGAAAAAAGTTGAATACTTTCAAATACACAGTAAACACAATGACAAAGATTCAAATCCACAGTATAAACATTCTTTTGAAAAAAAAAACATAAAGCACAGGCTGCAAGGAAAAACATAAAAACTAACATTCAACTCAATTCACTCCACTCCACACTATTATCCTTCAAAACTTTATTAAACACTGGCATGCAGATCACACACTGAAATCCCCAATCAACTCCATTAATTTCTTCTAAATCAAGCCATTAACGATCCAAAAATAGATCAAATTCACAGAAACCCAAACCCTAACCAACAGATCCAAACCCAAAGCAAACAATTTATTTTTCTCATTCATTAATTAATTAGTTTACCTTCTTGTACTTCTTCGCCGGCCGTCCGCTCGCCGAAGACCTGTGAGAATTTCCACTCGAGCGGCGCAGGTGGACCCGCCGCAGCTGATGCCACCTCTCCACCATCACCACCACCGTTCATTCTTCTCGACACTCGAAAAAAAGAGAATCAAAGCAACAGCAATAGAAAAAAAAAACAGAAAATAACAACTGATTTTGCTTTTTCCCTTCCTATTTTTCACTTCATTGAAAAAAGCGATTTAGGTTTAGGAATTGAATGAAGATCGGAGCAGCCGCGGAATGTTGGATTCAGATTCGACCATTTTTCTCCAGTGTGCGTATAATACAACATCGATTAGTACAAAAAGAAATGATGATTCAGATTTTCTCTCTCTATGTATAGATATATTGATATGTATGTATAGAGAGTTGGAAAATTTTCCTCTTTCTTATTTTTTTTCCCCTCAAGTGTATGTGTATCAAACCGTTCTTATTATTTTTTCACCAAAGCACTCTGTTTTTCTCTCTCTATTTCTCTGTCTAAAGCCTATCAATAATATATTTCTACGGGTAAGATTAGCACTCAAAAAAATTTCTCTATTTTCTATAATTTTTTCATGGGTTGCTAATCTTACCCAAGTAGTATACAACGAGATCAAAAAAATTTACTTCAAGTGATGTAATGTTAAGGGCATGTTTGTAATGGGGGAAAGTTGAGAGATTAGCAAAAAATATAATAAATAAAATGAATTCAATCTAATAGATTTTTCACATTTTTATAGAACGAGGCATGAAAAATGTTCGACAATATCTAAATATTAAGGTGTAATAGAGAACTACTTTCTGTACGTTGCACACATATGATTAAAAAAAAATATTTTTATAAAAAAATTAATAAGATATATATAATGATAAAATTATATATATAAGTAAAATTCACATATTTGATAAACAATAAATTTAATTACGACTTTGGATTTCACACGTATTGATAATCAGTAATCAGTCAATAAGATAATTTAGCAACCGACGTGTCATTTAGGATGCATGACTTGATAGTTACAACCCTTAAGATTAAGATGCACTCTTGAGAAATATAACTAAACAAAAATGAATTATTCATCTTATTATTTTCTATATCATCCTTCTCTTTGTTCTGTCAAACGGGCCCTGGACATCTATTGGTCTGTGATAAGGATAGAGTGACAAAAAGGTGGAAAGGCCAAGACTAGTCAAATGACAGAACTACCCTTTTTTTTTATATATACTTTAGTTTGGGGAATTTGTTTTTATCCAAGAGGTTAGATGAATTTGGTAGGGGGGGGGGGGGGGGGTAATTCGTTGTGTTGTGGGGGAATCAAAAGGGTAGTTTTTGAATGGAGGGTATGATTTTTGTGAGGAAATTTTGGCTGTTTTGAGAGGTTTTCTATGCAGGTTTTTAGGCAATCTACTTATGAATTTTTGCTTGGGGAATTGTAACAATATTTGGGAGATCAACTTTTGCATTCATTGATGATACCACTTTTACTTTGGAAAAATCTCTAAGTTAAATAATTGGTATCCAATATATTAATTATATATTTTTTAATTAAAGTATTCTATTATATAAAAAAACAAGATATTTGGAGGATGGATAGCGTACAACATGTTAAATTCTTGATTTAATTTTACAAGAATTTAAGTTAAAAGAAGATTTTAATGAGGCAATTGTGGAACTTGTTACTTAGTAGTAATGAGTATTTATGAATACTTAGTAATGGTTTATTCTATAAAAGAAGAACATTCAATCTACTTGTAACTTAATTTAAAGTGGGTTTGTGGGGGTGAATATTACTAGTATGGATGAACTAGGTTAGCTGATGCATGAGTCTATTATAAATTTTTAGCATGGAAAGTAGATTTGATATGTTTACTTATATGCAATTTAATAAATTTATCGTAAATATGTTGAAACTTTGATTCGTTCAATTTCAAAATTTAATTACGTTGATAACTCAAGATTCTTCACTTTTATATTTATTTGCATTTTATTTTTTAGGAATTTGAAGTTTTTAATGTCTTATTGAACTACAAATAATTCCAATTTTCCAACCAAATAATACATAACTTCTCTTATTAGTAATAGTTACATTAATTTTATAGTTACTTATAGCTACCTCGCATTTAAGAAAAAAGGAAAAGAGAAAAAAGATATTTTCAAGTTTAATTCTATTACTCACCAAGTTGGGCTTCATTTTAGCCCATTCTAACCGTATTAAACCCATATAAACCGGCTCCAACTTTGGGCTACGCTGGCCTCCTCTCTTTTCGGCTCTTTCACCCTATACAGCTAGCCCATGTTTTATATTTAGTCATATATGGTATTAAATTAGTTGGAACTCCAAAATATATATATACATATATATATATATATATATATGGATTTCTTCTAAACAAAATATCCAAAATAAAGATTAAAAATTTATTTTATATTTTTTTACCTGGCTGCACTTTGAGTACCCGATATACAAAATTTTATTTCCATTATTTTACCTAATAAGAATTTTCTTGTGGAAATTCAGCTTTACTGAACTACTGAAATTTTTAACAATGGATTTCGCTTTTATTATTTCACAATGCTTTTGGACTTGGGTGTAAATTTACATGATGGAAATAAAAAAAACACCATTTGAACCAATAAACTTAGAAAATTTTTATTTTTCATCCCAATTTTGAAAGATACTAAAATAAGCAATTGGCTCGTAATCAATCCAATTATTCGTTTTAATTTTAATGATGCATGAATTTTAGAAAAATGCTAGCTGAAATTTTGTAAGCAAGGTAGTTTACTTTTCTCACATGATAATTATTCAAACCATATTTGTTACTTTAGCAAAAGGATTTAAGGATTTGAAAATTTGATAAAAGGCTTAACTTAAGTATATGGGAATTTGACAAGGCTCTTTTGTTGATTTAACATGAAACTTTATACAAGTAAATCTATTGTTACACAGATTTTTTTTTTAGTACAACAAATGTAACAAAGAAAATTATGTAGCAATATACAAAATAATCAAATTTATAAATCTTAATAAATTAGGATTGACAAAAATCGATATACTTAGAATTGAGTTTCCCTATGTCGTTGTTCACATAAATTTTAAATTTTTGGCAAATATTTTAGTTTTGCTCGTGTCGAATGTAAATCAATTACATAACAATTATAAAGTCATTCACCATTCTATTGATGTAGATATGAAGACACGATATACTTAAAAATATATTCCAAAACAGTTAAAAAAAAATACCGTATCTTAGTTGATGCATCTTTACCAGTAATTCTTGTCCACAATTGAAGCTCTATCACTCATAAACTAATATTAGTTGCAAATACAGCTAAACAGTTCAAAAAGTAGCAACTAATTACTTTTTATAACACTAAACACTTATTAATGTCCATTCATTTCAACCATCTTTATCAAAAAACAAACCAACCCCACCACAACTTTAGTTCATGTTTGCATGTATAAAAACCCCATTGCTCCAATTCTCATTCCCGTGCACAACATCTCTATTTCTCTACAAATATTTATATATCTCACTTTTGAAATATCTCTCTCTTGCAAAAAATCTTATAAGATTTTATTACTCCAAGAATTCTTGAAACTATGGTTTCAAGGGGCGCACATGGCACCACATGGTGCCTTGTCTGGGCTATATCAATAGCCATCCTATTGACTTCGGGTCTGGTCCAAGCCCGAGGATCTATCAACAACATGAACGTGATCGACAAATGTTGGAGGACAAATCCCAATTGGCGAAGCCATCGCCACCAGTTGGCTACATGCTCGGTAGGGTACACTGGGAAAATGACCAACAACATTGGGCGGGACGTAACAAATTACAAAGTCACGGATCCTAGTGATGATCCATTGAACCCGAAACCCGGAACATTGAGGTTTGCTATGACCAACATCAGAGGCAAGGTTTGGATCACATTTCAAAGGGACATGAACATCAAACTTGTCAAACCCCTCCTTGTTAGCAGTTTCACCACAATTGATGGGAGAGGTGTTAATGTTCACATTGCATATGGCGCTTGTCTAGTGCTTCAAAGGGTACGTACACCTTAAATTCTCTCTACATTTTTGAATATTCATTATCTTTTTTTAAAGAAAATAATTAAACCAAAGGTTTTCACCATTTATGGCACAACCATCTTAAACCTTTTCATGCACATCTTCCTCATGAAAAAGGGTTATACGTAGACATGCAATGAGAATTCAAATTTTCTTTTAAACCCCCCAAATTCTCCCAATTAAAGTTGATCAAGAAATGCATGACAAAAAGTTCCTGGAAATATGACATAACAGGTGAGCAATGTGATCATCCACGGCCTCCGAATCCATAATTGCATGGCTCAAGGACCCGGCCCGGTGATGGGTCCAGATAGGAAAATAGTGCAGCTTGGCCCAGTGGATGGGGACGCGATCCGAATGCTGACCTCTTCAAAGATATGGATCGATCACAACACGTTGTACGATTGCCAAGACGGGTTGATTGATGTCACAAGAGGTTCCACAGACATCACAATATCAAACAATTGGTTTAGGTTTCAAGACAAGGTGATGCTTTTAGGCCACAACGATGGCTACCGAAGGGATAAGAACATGAGGGTCACAGTTGCCTTCAACCATTTTGGCCCTCGTTGCCAACAGAGAATGCCAAGGTACATTTTGCACTTTCTCAAATATTGGACACTTTCATTTGGGAATCATGGTATGCATGTGGTACTTATTTTCATGTCTATTTATGCACCATGTATGCATATATTCATGGATGAATGGAACTTGGGATACACAAATTTGAATGGCTCCTTGAAATCACGTGTAATTTTTTCGAAAGTTTAGAATATGCATTCCTTATATTTCGATTTTTTGTCAGATATTATGTTTAGTGTTCGCTATTAGAACGTAAAATTTAATGAAAGTGATGAACCTCATTATCCAATGGATTGTTTGTAGGATTCGGTTTGGATATGCACACGTTGTTAACAACCTGTATCTAGGATGGGGGCAATATGCCATTGGAGGGAGCATGAACCCTAGCATCAAGAGCCAAGCAAACCTCTTCATTGCACCACAAGGAGGCAACAAAGAGGTATATAATTGGTTCCTTTTCATTCCTTAATTCTTTACTCCTTATTCCTTAACAAGAGGGGATCATCAAAACAAAATGAATCATCATACTGTGTCCAAATGCACATAAAACCAAACCTCCCTTCATAAGTTTCGCTTATTGTTATTTTGGTATGTCTATCGACATGGACTGAATTTGTTGGCATCACGAGACAAACAAACAATCGTAGTAGGTGTACATATGATTGGAGCAACGGATATATTGATGATTCTGCAAAATGATATTCATTGTTGCGCAGATCACCTGGGACAGCAACGCAAACGGTAATTTCAGATCTATCCACGATGTGTTCGAGAATGGAGCCTCTTTCAGAGGCTCAGCCGATGAAGGTGCTGCAGTGAGGCCAAACTATAGGCCCGACCAGAGGTTTGAAGTGGCAGATGGCAGTGCAGTGAGGTCTTTGACGAAGTCTGCTGGTGCTTTAAGATGTCCAAAAACATCCAGATGCTAAAGTAATCAGAGTCAAATCTTTCGAGGCAAACAATTTCACATAAGTCATGTCTGTATGTTAATAGCCTTTCAAATTTCTGGGATGGAATCACCAGCATAGAAGGAGACTTGAATAATCCATACATTATAAAACACGAAATGCGGCTTTACATCTCCAATCGTGCTGTAGAAAACATTGCATACAAAAGCCAAGTTTGCTTAACATCTTTAGATGGAGGCATTATCTTTTGAGCTCAGATTTTTCAGTTGAGCCACTTCTGAACAAATATTGGACCTTATTTTCTCACTTGGCTAACATTTGAACATCAGCCAATTAATTTGGTGACGTAAGTAGTAGAACAACCACACAACATTAGAATGAAACGCAGAAAGGATCCCAATCAAAAACTCCATTGAAAACAATAAGAGAAGGCAGTTTACACACATGGTTTGTCACAAATGGCTGGAATCGGAGAATAACTTAACCTCTAGCAACTGAACAGACTGTTGTTGGATATAGAAACCTCTATCATCATGTTAAATAAAACAGGAATATTTTCAATGTGAACAACAAATGATCTGATCAACCTGAAGGAACAACTACATGGAGACATCGCGAGCCTTATACATGCAAATATAAGCCATATGCCAATCACCTGAAATCAAATTAAGATATTTTTGTCAATAAATCTGCATAACGTGTGTGTTCTCTAGCAAACTGACCATTTAAGTAGAGGTATGATTGCAAAAGGACAATAACAAGACAGTTTATGCAAAGCCCTTACCGCCTCCCGAAAGTCTGGTGATGTCTTCCTCCCGTTGTGGAATTGGATTATCATCATCAAATTGAATCCATTTGCCTGTGGTTACAGAACAGTTGCCTACATAACGTAAATCTGACGAGTGGAATAAAATTCAAAGTAAATAATAGTTTTTCTAGAGACCAACCATTTTCTTGCTTAACCCAGGCAACATAATGCCCAGAATCAGCACTTCTACCCTTGTGCGTGAGCACAGCAACCAAATCATATATTCCTGTCAGCTGCTTCTCTTTCTCAGGAGGAACACCTGAAATAAAGTGTAAACTAATCAACATATGTCAAATAATGAAGAGATAAATCCAAGTTGGAACAACTAAGTTTTTCTCCCATATACAAGCCAAGAAAGGGCATTGCATTGTTTACTACACCAATCATTGAGGATTACCAGGCAATTTAAACACAGAATGGTACAAGTAAGGTTTGTTCCTACAGAAGCCTTAAATTGCCAGTTAAGTTCATTTCTCCTATAGTATTTTTAAGTTTCTAAACTGAGTTTGTCCAGGGATCCTGAATAAATTTTTTTAAAGGATGAGTACCTTCTCCAGATGCAGGTTTAGATGACTCCCCACTTCCATTTGATGGTCCCTGCATGAGCCAAAGAAATATAAACTTAACCTAGACCTTAAGCAGGACTGCACAGGGTAATAGCCCTCTTTCAATCCTGTGAGATGTTTTACTTTCTCTATGATCAGATATATTGCCTACCTCAGCATCGGTCATCTTGACATCATTGTCCGTTGAAGTCGATCTATTCTCGTTAGTTTTCAGACCAAGCTTCTTGCCTTCTTCATCTCTCAGGATCTAATTGTTGATGTTTGAAATGAGAATAACCCAACAGAGAGAACAGAGAACTAGAGAAAAATGAAGTATGACCACAATTTGCAGCTTGAGCTTTATCAAAGAGTATGCAGAAAAGCTTGTACCCGTCGAGGAACTTCCAATCTCTTGCGGAGATCATCCGAACAAAAATCATACACATCTAACTCCAATGGATAGTCCACTTTCTGCAAAACAATTGCAAACATTTCATTGGAAGATACTTAATTCGTATGAGCTGAACCAGTCGGATGAATCAAACTTCTGGATCAAAAACTTTGTATTGCGCCTATTGCTCAGACTAGTTGGGATGGGATCACTGACTAATCTAAATAATTAACTCATAGTAATTTAATGCATATAAGAGAAAATACTAATATAATAGGAAACTGTTTTCTCTGCATCCTTTCCCGAGTTCCAGTGTTATCGCAGGCTTTACATAATCATCAGATTATAAAGATAAACATTCATCACAACATAGGTCGTCAAAAGGATCCTAGTGAACCACTAAAGTATGAAAGCCAGGAGCTTTAAGAAAAAGAGACTCCTATTCAAAGAGTGCATAACATCATGGATAAGCACACACTAACCCGTCAATATTGGATCTAATTTTCAATCGATGTTATTAGGAATGAATTGGAATGGAATAAGATTAATTCATTCTGAAGAAAAGATTATCTATTGATACAAATGCTTCTATGGGATAGAGAGATACAGATAGAGAAAGAGGATAAGTGTGATGATTTTTCATAGCCCTTTTGACCGAAACATCAATCAGACTCAAGGATTAAAAATTTAATTTCAATTAATTTGAATAGGCATTAACATTATTGCGAAAAAAAACTGACACAATGAAGGATAATATATATTTTTATCTAAGCGAGAAGTCCCTATTAGAATGGGAGGGGAGGGCATCGGTATACACAATTACATAACACGTGCAATGGATTTTATATGATGGCCTAATGCTTTTGCAATTTTACTTCTTCCAACCATTATATTATCATCAGGAAAAACACATGTATTTTTATGATCGGAAAGAAAAAAAATATTACCCGCAGAATTTTTGCCTTCTGGTTTGTTTCTCTTTTCCAGAAAAAACGTACAAATTGAATAGTCAAGTATCTGTAATTCGGAGCATAGATTAGTCAACTGCCTGACACAAAAATTAATCGAGAAAAGGTAATGTCTTTCAAGTTTCACCAAGACAAAGAGTCAACAGTATGCACAGAAACACCTGGAATGGGAAGCATGGAGAAGGACCAGAAAAGTTTAATAAGTCCATAATACCTTGGCAAGTCATTTATGCGAGAATCTTTTGAGTAAATAGCACTACGTCCCAGAGAAGGAGAAGACTTCTCCAATTCTGATTTCAGACCCTGGACGTAGAAACCAGCAAAAAAAATTACCGATAACATCCTTTAGAAAATGATGGAGAGGTATCTTCAATAAGTAGACAAAGCAAAGCTGTTGCATGTAGGCCACTCAAAAATTAGTATCTACAAGTATATAATTGAAGACACTTGTCATCATAAGCAAACAAGACATGGATATCATATATCACGGCAATTTTCAGACTGAATAACAACTTCTGAATGATTATCAATTATGGGAAAACCAACATTCAAAATAAAAACAGCTGTGTGCATCCCCACTAGTAAAAACTCGAGCATGACAATTTAGAAAGGGTAAGTTACACAATTATATACAAATTTTGCAAACTGCAAAGCAACCCTCTGAATCAGGCCCACGAGTGAGGCGATGTTAGCTTGCATTTGCCCATTATAGTTACAGTTCCTATATTTCAAGCGCTCCATTTACAGTTATATTCAGATAATCAGAAGCAAGCCTTTTATTTCCAAAGTCCATACATATCTAAAAGTGTTACACTTTTAACCAGCTCTTCTCAGTCAAATGTCCAGCTCACATTCCCTTCCCCAAATAAAAATCACCTTTCCACATTGGGTCATCACTATAATAACAATCAAGAAAGCATGTGGCAGGTAAATTTCCTCTCTAAGATTGATAAAGAGTACTTTTACCATGACAGGTAAATTTTTGTTTTAGGCAAATATAGTTACTTAATAAAGGCATTTGCAGTGCACAGCAGGCTCAACCCCATGTCAAAGGAAAACAATATGAAGAATATAGTACCAATCAAGGGAAGAAGAACGATTATACCAGAATGTAATGTGAAAGACCACCATATCAAACTTACACTTCTTAAACCTTCATGCAGATGGTTCACCTCTTGTGAAATATGACATTTCAGTGAATATACTGACTCCGTTTCTGTACTTTCTTCACCACTTTCAGCACAGTGGACCCTAGCCACAAATCATTAAAGATGACAATAGGTAAATAAACAGCTGGCTATGAATTTATCCACCAAATATATTTCACTCTCCATCAGTAGAAGTGGGTTGGGAGTATATGCAAAGAGCTTAGCAAATTAGAAGATTTTTGAACTTTTATACAAGTAGCTCAACACATTATTGCAGTTGTGCCTCAGGATCCTATGATCTTCATATTCCCTTAATTGGCAGTAAATTTGGTCGGCTTATCCTAAATTTTGCACCAAACTGATTTATGATTTATCCCCTATATGTCCTACTGGTTAGTAAGGATGCAGTTGAGTCTTAATGCCAAAACAGTTCCGAGAGCGATAAGAGTTAACAGTCTTTGCCATCATTATGCTTGCTGATGTGACTTTCTTAATCTCGATTTTGTTCTTGAGGGTTAAGGTGACTTGTGCAATAAAAAAACACTACAACAGTTTCCAGGAAGGATATCGGATGAGAGCTTAAAAACTGCTAATTATTGGATGAGAATTAAAAATATCTTCACTATTTGACAACCAATAATAGATACAATGATGGCCAAATAATTATAATGTACTATAGATTGATGAGATTCAAACCATGCTAGGGTTTGGTCTTTGGATGGATGCTTTGCCAAATGCTGCTTTAGCATACTATTTATTGAGTAGATAGTAATATTGATAACTTGATTCATCAATCATAAGTTCCTTTCAAGGTTCAGGCACAGCTCTCTATGGTGTCATCTTTTAACTGCTCTATCTCCAGGGAATTCTACTAAGATAGTTCATACTATTCTTCCTGTCAAGATGCCAAGTAGAGAGCACAGCAAAGGGAAGAATATGGCAGGAAACAACAAGATGGAGAGCTTTCTAAGCAGACAAACATGCAAAGGCATAACAATCTACCAACACAAAATTAAAAGTACGTTTATGAACGTCATAATCAACAACATAGACTTGGCAAACAATAATAGTAACAGAATTACTTAATACCAGAACAAAATACTTCAGCAACATTAGAACACATAAAATGCCAAAAAAATTGCTGATGATAAAACAAGAAACTCAGTGGACCTGCTAACAAGGTCGATACCAAAAAGTCTCTTCACAGTATCAGCTCCTTCACTGCAAAAGAAACCATATAGATAGTACATTCTGGTTATACAATGCCAATGGAAACTTATTTGCAGCCACATGATAAAACAACAAAAACTAATGAAAAGACAAAGCAATAAGAGAACAAATATTTTGATGAGAAAGGACAGCCAATAGATGACAGGAATAAGGAACAGAAAGTGACCACTAAAATGGGCTAAATTGTTTGTTAAAATGTTATCCAGAAATATTCAACACAAGTGGCATCCAGCAGCACTGTTTAACTATGACAAGGCAAGTGTGCTACCTGGAACTAGGGGATTTGAGGGATAATGAAAGGGCGAATAAAAGTTGTGTCCAGCACTCTTCAGCATCCTAGCAATAAAGAAATTTCCAACATTAGAAAAATCATAAGCGAAAATTTGAAAGATGAGCTTAGTAGCACATTTGTAAACCTGTTGCATGAAAATTCCATTGTGAAGCTGGGCAAATTGAGGATACTTACTCCGCAATGCCTAAAAAATGAAATAACGAGTTAGGAAAAATGCTTTAGATTAGAATTGCTTAACATGATTGTGAAATCACAAAAATATGGTGCCTGAAAATGCATTTGATAGTTTGAAATGCAATAAACCAGCTGTCTTACTTTACAGACAAGAAAGTCAAGCATTATTACCAAAGTTTGCATGCACTGCAATAATTTCTTACAGCATGCATGGGGCCAACTCACAATGCCACAAAAGAAATAAAATAGATCTGCGATTACATCTCAGATGAGTTTCCAACAGAAGTTCCACACCCAATATGTATCAGCCCACCACTCTCTTCCATTCCCTCTATACAGTTGAACACACAAGACACATGCTCAAACTATAAAAGCCAGCCAAACAGATATAGGATTAAATAATATTCTCCTTTTCTTTATCTTTATATAAAGAATAAGAGTGATGAAATAGTGAATGTCCAGACACCCTATCACCAAGAAAGTAAGAATAGAGGGAAACACCCCTGATCGCAAGTACCCATTTTAAATACCATAGTTGGACACTTCTTATTTAGAATTAATATCCATATAAAGAAATTTATAGCACAAATTCTTAGAGCATCGGCACTGATAAAATGGCTTCTATTCATAATAAATTCCATACAAATAGGAACTAACATTGATGTTTATGTTAATAAAATGCACATAAATAATGACAACTTTGAAACCACCCGATGTTCATTAACATCCCAGATTCCTTGTATTTGCAAGTAGATCTTACCAAAAAATTAAGCATAAAACATTATTGAAAAAACTAAAGCAAATATGCATACCGTCAAAAATCGCATTGGTGCCACTGGCTTGACATTTTTATCAAGATCATTAAATAATTCTCGCGTTGCAACAGTCAGTGAATGAGAAGACTGATCCACAGCGTTGCTTCTAACAGGAGGAGGATACCTGAAAGCAAGACATCAACAACCAAAAAATTAATTATACTAATGAGGACTACAGTAGCACAATTAAACTTTTAAGGCAAACTTTTTTTTTTCCAGGGAAGAAAGACAACTCACTCTATCAAAGCAGATTTCAATTCTGGGACTGAATGCAAACATTGTACTGTGGAGTTCATATAACAGGTGTTTCCCAGATTTATTAAACCAGCAGAATGACCCTGTAGCAAATATCAGCAGATCCACATCAATCAACAACTTAAATTTGCAAAAGCAGGTCAAAGTGTCAAACTAACAAACCACATTGTCCAAAAAAGCATGCACAAATGTGTCACACAGTAACATACACACACAGATAATATATACGCAGTTATCCTTGAACTTGTCTTCCATTGAGGAACACTGAACTTCCTCAACATATTCACCATTGATATGCTGTTTAAAAAATGATTCAGTCCATAGACTAAAAGAAGTTTCAATCTTTGACATGAATAATCTCCCAAAGAATGCAGACAGATGAAAAAGGGAGCAGAAATAAATCAAAATAATTTATTTTATGACCTCTTATAATACTTTAGCCAAAAACAATGTTAGTATATTCAGTGTTTCGATTATTTCTAAAAGGTTCAACAGTATTTTCCTTTCCATATTTTCCAGATTCAACCCATCGTATCATGGTAAATAGAAAAATCTTCTAGCAATCAGAGATTCTAATACATGTGTAAGTCTTAGAAAGAACCCTTGTGTGAGGTACTTTTTTCTAGAAGTCACGGAAATATGATGAAACTCACAACAGCAACCACTTGTTCTTCTTCTGGCATGTCTTCTGCAAAAAGAGGGCCCTTTTCTGGGGCCTTTACAATCTCATCTGCAGTTCCCATCATCATTAATTTCTGGCCCTGAACCAAAAAAGAGAAACGTAGAATAATTAAAAACAGGTTCTACAATAGTAATCAAACAAGTCTCATCCAATGAAGAAATCTTTTACCTCCTTCACTCCTACTTTTGACCAATCTGCATCGTCCTATATGGTCAAAAAATAATGCATCAATAATTTTAATCACCTCCGACTATATAGAACATTTCAACATTGTTGCACAATTGTATAAAACAGGTGCTTTAAAATTTAAGATAAGAACAAAACTGATGCACATCTCAACATATCACCTTCTCTTTATAAACAATTGCTTCTATACCTTTAATAAACCACCTTTGACCATAATCTTTTGTCTTTCGGGTGGAACTCCGGTTAAGTCATATAGCTGGCACTTGAAAACATATGGGGACTGGGTAGTGTCTATTTCCACATTGGAGAACAACTCCTTTTGCCACTTTACACTTACTGTAAAAATTATCAATAATAATTAGCTAAAGTAAATAGGTTTTATAATGTGAATATTATTCACAAAAGAAGTGAAAAAATAATGAAAAAGCATGAATTCATTTCAACAGTTTGAGATGATGATATCCCTTTGATGATTAATTTGTCATGTTTAAAATGTGAGAGCTCCTAATTATTATACAACACCATCATCTACGTAGTATGTCTAGCTTGACAAATCCTAACCAATCTTCTTCGTCTCTATCCTTCCTAATCTATATTTTCTTTTGATTAGGAAATTTGATTAGATTGTACTTTTAACAGGTGAGGTCTGGATCACTGTCCCGCCATGATGGTATTGAAACCTGATATAGTACTGCCGTCAAAGTCCAGCACATGCATTCAGCTTCACCCTTCAATTCGAACATTCAGTTGTTTCTTATAATTTCCATCGTTTCTACACCATTTAATACCAAACACTATTGTTTAGAGTATCCCAACTATAGTATACTTCCACTCTTCGGGCCCTGCCAACAGCAACTTCAGCATTCCTGAATGTACAAACTCTGCACGTAGCACACAAAATTCACAGTCCTCTTTCCCTCCACATCGCCTCGAACACATTCAACTAATTTCCTCATAATTAAATTAGTAAAAGCGCCTAGAAATTTAAAAATCAAATCTTGCATCGCTTCCCAATCCGGAATTTATTAGACCACCAAATCTTTCACCAAGAATAATACAAATAACCAAAGTACTGCCACTATTAAACCTAAAACTTGCATACATCATGCTTAACGGTGGCGACAAAATTTAGAATCTTAAACACAAGCTGTAAATATGCCGGAAAAAACCTTCTTCCACATATAAATCGAAATTTCCATTAAATTGAACAAAAATAAAAGGAATAAAAACAGGTTAAACTGACCTGTCAACATGGTTACGAAGAACTTCGGTGGGGAAAAGATCGGAGTTCTACTGTGTGTTGTGAGTGTTTCTTAGCTTGCGCAGAAGGGCAAATGATACTAATGAGGTGTATATATAGGGCTAGCCGAGAAAGATATTTATTGTTTTCTTAGGACTTTAATCTAAATTATATTAATTTATGGAAATTATATATTGTGCATATTTTGTCTGAACAGATAATAGAATAAATAAAGAGTGGGTTTCAATTTGACCCCTCGATTATATGTGTGGTGTACTTTCTCCTCTCAAATTATAAAATTATATATTTTTCATCTTCAATTGAAAAAATATAATTTATTTTTTTAATTTTATCGCTCTTTTGGGAAAGTGTTTAAAATTGAAATGTTTTTTAAATTTCATTTGTATTTTTAATAATATAAAATAATTAATTTAAATTAAATCAACTATAAAATAGTGTGATTAAAGCTTATACTCAGATTATTTTATAAACTAATCATATTAAATAAAAAAATATCATATATATAATCATTAAATAAAGAGTATCTCTTTGTAAATAAATTAATTATCATAAAGCGACCCGTAACTTAGAAAAAATTGTATATTGTAAAAAAATAACGACAAAATAACCATATTAGGACAACTATTTACAAAAATATATGTATCCATAAAGTTGTAAAACTATATATTAAAGCTAACAATGCCAAAAGATAAAAAATATGGATGACATGTCCTACATTCTCATTTTCAATATTTAAAACTATTCATTTCACATTTGTTCTTTACTTTCCAAATGATGTTTTTTAATTTATTAAATATTTATTATTGTATACAGTAAACTAAAATAAAATTTAACTATGTAATTTTATAAACAATATAAGTTAAATTAAATATTTTATATTATTAAATGGCTATTTTAATTTCAATATTGTCCCAAATATATCCAATAGGTGGCTAAAATTGAAAAAATATATTATATTTTCATAGTTGGAAAAAAAAATGAAGTGTATATTACTATATTTTAATGAAACAAAGTAATATCGTAAGGCGCAAATTGAAATTCATCCATAACTAAATTATAATAGCTTCCCAAAGTTTTGTATTCTCTCAAAAGTAGTAAGCATACCCTAAGACCCAAGTTACCTTCGTCAAAAGAAATACCCCAAGTCACTTTTACTTTTGATGACTGGATATTCATTTCTAATTGTGTATAAAGAAAAACAGTATTGGTCATGTAAATTTTTATGAAAAAAGGTTTATTTACACATTTGTAATTTTATTATTTAAATGATTAGCAATATAATTGAACAACTTATACTAGTTTAGTAGTTTATACGTTGATGTGGCTTGAAAAATACAACATTTCTAATGGCCTATGGTGGTCTATAATATGAGTTAGGTATATAGTTATTGGGAACTTGGCTTGGTTATTCAGCTAAATTGAGATGGTTTAATCGAGTTGAAGTTGACAGATTTACCCTATTGATTTGGGCCCCGAGCTGATTCATTTCGAATCTGAGTTAATTGGGACGTCCAAACTGGTTTATTCAAGTTTTGCTATATTATTTTTAGACAATATGGTCGCTGAATGTAGGGAGGTGAGCTCAGACATAGGTAAATACATGTATGTGATTGGGTCTTGCAGGAATTCTAGAAAAAGAAATGAATCATTCTATATTAATTAACAAGATTTTAAGGAATTGGCCATATATTAATTAACAAGATTTTAAGGAATTGGCCATATATATTCCCTAAGGATTAACCCTATCCTTAAGGTAATAAAATTCTTTCATTGCTCAACTACTGTGTGGGAAGAGATGCAAAGTATGATTTTCTTCTTTTTTTAGAGAGAGAGAAATAATAATATTAAGAAAAGACGATTGATTGATAAAATTGATTAAGGTTCTTGATCACTTATACTAACTTGTGCGCCATAGTATTTATGTTGGGCACTCTCCACTGTTTTGTAGGATCATTTAGCATAAGATTCGTCCAGATATTATCATCTAATTAAATATTTATTGATTGTTGTTGGATATAATTAAATATTTATTGATTGTTGTTGGATAATCTGGGATTATTGTGTATGGTCATAATTTTTTCATTCATATAATAACATCCAAATTAAAAAAACAACAACCTTATCTCGGAATTTTAATGTGTTTGCCTAAATTTGAGTGTTAGCAGTTTTGCCCTTCTTAATTAGTATTTACTATATCAATGAGTAATTCCCTTTTGTATACATTGCAAGTGCAAATAAACATATAAGTATAGTGGATAAATAAGTCGACTCCAAATATAATAATGTGTATGAATAATAATATTTCATTTTCCTATATTTATAAGGTGTGAAATAATATCATTTAAAAACGGCCAACATATAAAATAACATAGAGTCTCGTTGACTCCAATTGCTAAGAAATAATATCATTTTGGGCCTATGGCACATGGCAAATAGGGGAATTTTGATATGGGGACATGTCCTTCACATTTTGTCTTCACCAAATATTGAACATTGAAGTGTTGACCTCAATTTAAGTTAATATTTCATGTTAAAATTTATGTATGATTGAGTTTGAATTTCATTTTAGATTTTTATAAAAGTTAGTAAACAAGTGTTGCAGTAGACTACATAATTAAAATCACTCAAAATTTATTTATAATTATATTTATGTATATTTTACACATATTTGTATATTTTTTTCATACAGGGATGTGATTGATAAATAATATTTTTTTTTTATATTTTTTATGAGAATTTATATCTATTAGATATTGTGGCGTGTGCAATTAATTTTTTTGAACATCTCAACACTTGGTTTAGAGGTATAATTAATGTCAATTAATTCGATTTGACACCTAAAACACAACAAAAAACATGGTATGCAGTATATATTAAGATTAGAAAAAATTTGCATATAAATCAACTTTAAACAACATAAGTATTCAATTACATAATTGTAAGAACATTAAAATGCTGTTATAAGAATCTTTACTTGAATAAACCGAGTAAGAATATAGAAAAAAAAATCCCAAGCAAAGTCGCATATTGTTTATATTAATAAAATAAAAACCTAGGTACTTGAATATATTCATTTAAATTGAATTTTCATCAATTTTTACTCTATAAGTAAAAAAAAAATTGATGCAATGGTGTGATCCTCACAGTCTAAAATTTAATTAAAATCTACATATAAATAAAAAATGAATAAAATTGGCCCTCAAAACCCAAAGAGAAAAACAATATTCTCAATAAGTTTTGCAATTGTGAAAAACCATCTTTTCACTACTCACTAGAAATGATATTTGTTCACAAATTTTATTTTGAATTGCCAATACTATGATTAATATTTTTATTTTATTTTTATAATATTATTATCAAGTATAATTAGATAAAATAGAGATAATGGGGGACAATTAGAAAATTGAATTTTGGTATTAAGAATATAAATATTGAGTATAATAATAAGGTAATTAAATAGAGAAAATGGGGGACAATTAGAAAACTGAAAAACCCAAATTCAACTATTGTTGGTCGGCTCTCCCCCGAGTCCTTTGTCTTCTGGACACTGGTAAAAAAATTCACTCTTTCAAATAGGTTCCATCTCTTCAACGTCAAAAAATCTACAAAAACAAAAGAAACCCCCGACCCGAACCCGAAACCAATGTACGGAGGTTCCGGAAAGATGGGTCGCGGCGGCGGCGGAAGTGCCGGGAAAAGGAACATTCACGCGCCGCCAATTAACCGCGCCGCCCCCACCGGTCGTCTCTCTATGGGCGGCGGTCCTCGCGGCCGAGGTGGCGTATCCTCCGCCGCAATCTCATTCCCGTCTACCTCTGCGCTGCAGGTGGAGGAGAGCTTTAGCCTTGTTAGGGAGAATCCTTTGAATTTCGGGATGGCAATAAAGCTGGCGCCTGACCTCGTGGAGGAGATCAAGCGCGTGGAGGCACAGGGTGGTACGGCGCGTATCAAGTTCGATGCCAATGCTAATAATCCTAATGGGAATGTGAGTATTTGAATTTAATCCGCGACATTTTTTTTTTGAATCTTTGAATTCCACTAGTGGTTGCCTATTTTAGATAATGTGGAAATGAGGTTTAGCTGAAAATTTAGAATGGTTTTGACCGAAAATGTGAGTTTTTATGATTAATTGTTCTCGTTTTCAATTGGATTTTTGTCTTTTGCTATGACTATCTATCTTGAAGCATGGAATTAGGGTTTAACTGAAAATTTGGAGTTTTGATCATTGGAGTTTAGGCTGGATTTACAGTTCTGTGTATTTTGCTGTAATTCAATGGTTTATGTTTATACAAGTGCTGTTATGATTTGTTCTATTGTTAAGGAGATTAAGTTACTGGTGTTTCTGAATGCTGGCTTCTCATTCTGGCAACATGCGAACTGTTGCCTTTCCGTTGTAATAGAAATTAATTAAGCATATAGTTGAAAGTCACCCACTAGGTGGGTAGAGTAGGGAAAAAACACTAGCAGATAGGTGTGAGTTAGTGGCAAAACCGGAGAGAGAAGTACAACGGATCTGGTAATGAAAGAAAAAGGTGATAGTACTTACTGGAAATTGTGGTCCTAATAAAGGATGAATGCTACTCACAGAGCAGTCTCTGAATTTTTGAAATGATGTTCCATAGGCCCTTGGAGATCACAATTTAGAGGAAGATAGACCGATGCCAAAAGTTATGACATAAGCTGTGATCAATTTATCTGGAAACATAAAAAACATTAGTTGACACTCAGAATTCTGGTCGTATAAAAGGAGTATCTCTTCAACAATTAGTTCATTTCCCTTCTGTTTTTTTTTTTAATGTCTTATTCCTAGTGATTTTTTTTGAGCCATGAAAATGGTAGACATTGTTTGAGTGTACAAGTTCAAGGCATTTAAAGAAATACTTTTTTGCATAAACATGTACGGCCTTTTTTTTTTTTTGGGTTTTGTTGGGGGGGGGGGGGGGGGCGGCACTGCTGCAGGTAACTTTTGCTTCTAGACATATTCGCTGCCATAAATATCCTGCTAACCATTCATTCAAGAAAATTTCCTTCTTCTTCTTCTTCTTATTTTCCTATTTATTTTAACTCTTGAAAGCATCAATTTTTCTTGTCCTTCATCCGGATAGGTAAAGTTGTCCAGTGTATTGTAGAGATAACTCGGCTTAGTCAATCGCATTGTTGTTCATAATGCATTGTCGTGTAATTTTCAGCCATTGCATGATGAGATAGCTAGTGAGATAGGTCATCAGCATGGTCTGTCCTTGATTTTTTTTTTTTTGTTTTTAACATCAGAAAATTGTTCTCATTTCTCTCATTCTAAAAATGATTCCTTCTCCTTTCTGGTGCTTTCTCCTTTAGTGATATGATAAAAAAAATTATTATTTTGGTTCGCGTCTCTGTGTTTCATCTACTATTTGTCTACATGATAGTGTCTCAAAACTATGTGCTTTCATTCATTTTCTTTCAGTTTGATATGTCATTTCTGTATCATTGGGTCAGAATTCTATTTAATTTATTTACTCTTGGTAACTTGATCTGCAATAATATTCTTTTATTGGGTCTCATTTTGTCATGTGATTTTGTCCAGCCTTAGATTAAAATAGAGCTCCAATGAGGGAATTAATTTTTTTTTTTCACTAGGTCATTCAAGTAGGGGATAAAAACTTCAAATTTACATGGTCGAGGGAACCGGGGGACTTTTGTGACATATATGAAGAACGTCAAAGTGGTGAAGATGGAAATGGATTGCTTGTAGAATCAGGAGGCACTTGGCGTAAGCTGAATGTAGAGCGAGAATTAGATGAATCGACTAAAAATCATGTCAAAAGGCGGTCAGAAGAAGCTGAGCGCAAGTTTAAATCACGAAAGTATGCTTTCTTTCCCTGAAGATTTCATGCTATCCAATTTGGATAGTTGCCTTCTCTGACTTGTTACTAGCAAATAACTCTTGGTATTTTGAGTTATTTGTTTAACGACTTGCATTTCTGTGAGGTTAAACTAACTTTGCAGTATAATAATGGCAAGAGTTCTGCAGCATACTAAGCTGAAATTTTTGGGGATTATTATCCTAAGAAGATTTCATGCTTGTGTAAAAAATGATCTGAGGATGTCTGAAAGTGATTCACTCTAGTTTTTGTTTCTCCTTGCTTTCGTTCCTTCTTTCTTTCTTTCTTTCTTTTGTTGGTAACTTGTTTTATTATTATTTTTTTGGGTGGGTGGGTGGGTGGGGATGGATTATGAGATGAGGGTAATTTTTGAAGTATATGTTGACGTGCTCATAGTAGTTAAAAATGTCAATTCTAATAGCTCCCCTGAACTATGCTCAATTCTGACAGTCCATCCACCTAAGCTTTTGATTTCATCACTCAACTCCTTCAAGTTATTGATCTTACTAAAGAATCTTCATATTCCATCTTAGATTTTGTTTAACATGCCTGGAAAGTTTTGCAAAGACAATGTTACCCATTTTATAGATTGATACAAATGGGAGAAGATCCAAAAAGTAAAAACAAGTCAAAGTCTCCTTAATATGCCAGGCATCCATTATTTTATCAATTTTTTTCCGTCTTATTTTCACTTTAATAGGGTAAGAACATTTTTGCTGCATATTTTGTCAACTGTGTTTGATTTAAGTCAATCGTATGAGGGGGTTAGGTGATAAACTGAACATACTTTGAGGGGGACAAAAATGGAATTTACCCCTATTGTTTTCTTTTAAGTTTTTCATTAATCCCTTTCTTTTACCTGATAACAGAGCCATTGTTCTAGACCATCAAAACCCATCTATGAAGAATCAAATGAAGGCAATTGCTGCTGCTGAGTGTAAGTCTTTTTACTTTATGTGAGAATTCTCTTTGTCAGCAGCTCTCTAATGTGCATTTGCTGAGATTTTGGTTCGTGAGTTATTGGTAGAATTGAATATTTGTCTTTATAAACACCAAAATAAAAAGTATATTTGTAATGCATAAAAATCATCAGTTCAAAACTATTTGTGCCCAACAACACTATTCTGTGGCAGGCCTTGCTTCACATAAATCTCAGAAATTGTCAAAACATTTAAAAACTACAGAGACTTGGATTAGTTCATCTATCTATCATTGTGCATGCACTGTTTGGTCATCTAGACTTCGTTTATTGTCTGCCAAAAGTTGTCTTAAGATTATATCATTTTCCCATCACTTCAATAAGAATTTCCATCCTGAAATGTTAATGAAGTAATTGTCTGTATCATCTATGAACACAAAATTCTCTCTTGCTTTTCTATGCCAATGAGATGATGGACATATGTGATGCTTTATGAAGAGACATTTCTGATAAAAGAAAATATCATACCTGGTATTATCATCATCTTTTAACTTTTGCATCTCCATTGGATGGAGATATCGTTGTCCTACCACCTACCTTTCCTGAACCTCAGAGAATATAACTATGAATGGATCTCTTCTTTTGATAGCTGTAGTCTGCAGCTACTTCTAATTATGTGCTGCTAAAATTTTGGAAGATTTTCTTTTTCATGTATGGGACTTTCTTTATCTCTCTCTTTTGAAAGTTGAAGGTCGAGTAAATGCTGGCCAACAAGGTGTTCAGTTGATATTTCAAGGAAACACGAAGAGGGAGTGAAGTTCCTTCCCTAATTATTCCTAATTAACTTAATGAGAATCAGCTAGAGTCTAATAGAGTCGTGTTCTTCGGGCTGGACTTGATAGGAAGAAATATGTGTCGCTAGAAATTGTTTCACCATGTTTTTTTATTTCATGCATTTTGAATATTCTCTTGGATGACCCATCTTTGCATCTTGGTAACTTTTATCATAAAAGTTGGGACTTGAAAATATCGCTTGCTAGTAGTATCTACTAAATTTATTGAGACATTGACCATTGGTCTGCTGTTTTGTATGAATAGACAGAACAAAAGAAGCAATGTGATAAGAACCTTGGATGACTGGGCTTTTGTAACTCACGTTAAGCATCTGAGTTATCTTTTTTTAAATCATTACATGACTGAGCTTTTGTAACTCATGTTAAGCATTTCATTTTACCTTTTCCTTAAAATATATTCATTTTGTTTCCATTCAAAATTGGTTTATTTGCTTGCTTGACCATGAAATATTGCAGACATGTATCATCTTGGAGAAGTTTAACTAAAATTTTGAACAAATATTAGCGACATAAAACTTGTGATTTACGAATACATCTTTCATTGGAGAAGTTTTAATACATAGCAAAGAATATGTGGTAAAAGCCAAAACTTTTGATGTGTCCAACTCATTTCCCTTTTTGTAAATTATTTTGCCAATGTATTGAATATCAAACACTATTTTCTTACCATTTAATTCATTGATGGAAAAGTTGTATACTTCTCTCCTACTCGTTAGTTTAAATTGAAACTTTACCAATTCTCTACATGTCATGGACAAGAAGCCTGGAATTTCACTTCTGCCTCTATGTGTATGAGGTTTGAGAGAATACAAAATGGAAATAATTATACTCTGATTCCTGAAAGGGCTTGTGGATTCTCATAGCTTGTAATACTGGCGTTTTGAGTGTATGGTGAGTTGAGATTGCTCATTGGCGATGAGATCACAAGAATCTTCGAAATATGAAAGATATATGCTATTTCTAGTAATCTATCTGTTCTTGCATAGAATTTGAGAGCCCTTGGTGTTCTCTCTTGGTATGGCCATAATAGGTATGTATGCACTTTAAATTGAAAAAGTTTCAGCTTCACACCCTACATAAAAAAAACTTAAGATTCGATGAGTTTTTTTTTTTTTTTTGGGCATTTTTTTTGCATATGAACAAGTATAATAGATATGATTCTATATTTCAAAATATCCAATTTCTCAGAAGGCACAAACATAATATGCCTAAATTGCTGCTATATAGTACTCCCTCTTTTCCAAATTTATTACTCCCATTCCTTTTTGGGACGCATAAAAAATAAGCCTTCATTTTCTAGAATGATTTTTTTTCCTTAAATTTCCTCACTTAAAGTAATGATTAACTCTCAACCATTAATCTTGAAGGCAATAATCTAAACATACACAAAACTTTACTTTTTCAATACTCATCTTAAGCTCTGGGCTGAGTCAAAATGGACGCATAAAAATGGGACGGAAGGAGTATGATGGAAGAGCATTCTGCTTTTGATTGATGCCATCTTGATCATATGTGGAACAGCTGTATGACTGATAGTTACCGACTTTACAAGTTAAATGCCATGTAATTCTATTTTTCAGCTAATCCGTGGAGAAATTTCAAGCACCGGAAAGAACCACCTTTCAAAAAGCCGAAATCTGAACCACCTTCAGGTAAATGGGAGAATGAACTTTGACGATTCCTTTGCCAATTGGTTTCTTATTTGGTTCCCTTTTCTATGTGTATCAAATCACCAGTGAGCAACTTTTTCATTGCATTTATTTTAAAAATTTGGTAGTAGATATATTTCTGTCTTTAGCTTCATTTTAATTGTTATTATTTTTGCACTACAGGTGGACCTCCTAAGTCTGCCCATAAATCTGGTTTGTCTACAACAACTATTTCAAAGGGTAAGCTCTCCTCTGGCTCCCCTTTGTCTTCCCAACCAGAGCAACATGTTGGTCCAGCATCCCCAGTTGGAAGTGGCAATCTTGTTAAGGGACATGCCAGTGTGGCAGATGTTGCACCCACTCAAATTATGAATAAGATCGCCATCTCAGACAAAGAAATGCACAGCAGGCTGCCGAGTAGTACTATCCGTGACAAATCTAAACACAATAGGAACACGGAGGCCAAACCTGCTGATTTGAGAAGTTTGATGATTTCTCTACTTCTGGATCATCAGTCTAAGGGAATGAGCCTTAAGGTAAGCAGGTGAATTTGAGCAATTTTGCATAATTATTGTGTTACTTCATTTATTTTTCTGTTTCCTTTTTCCCCACTTTTAATTGAAAGAGGAGACAGGTGGTGGGAAGGGGGAAAAGCCATGGATATGAGTTCGAATCACAAATTCTATGATTAAATCTGCTTTTTGGTGGATACTTTCCATGCTTTTGTTGAATATCAGCCTTTGCTCTTGTTGTGTTTTCTTTTTAGGCCTTGGAGAAAGCCATTGGAGATGCTATGCCTAACTCAGCCCGGCAAATCGAGCCCATTTTGAAACAAGTACGTGGTGGATATTCTTAATAAAAATTGTTAGCAGGAGTCATAAATGATTTATGCTTATCTAATTATTATTGTCAGATTGCGACTTTTCAAGCTCCTGGGAGATATTTACTGAAATCAGGAGTGGAGAAGGAAAACTTTAAGAAGCCACCTTTTCAAAGTGGAAGGTCTGTCTATCTCATCAGGTGTTGTCTGTGTGTGTTCAATGCCTGTGCTTGTTTATTCACGCGCCTCGTTTCTTTGCTTTCTGAATCATGTTAAAAACTTAATACCCTGCTTAGTTAGCTTAGGTGTGTATGGTACCATCTATTAAGATGGAATACAAATGGTTTAACAAAAAGGCCTTTTCATTTGTTTAAGTTTGCCAATATATAACACAATCAATATTGTATTTAATTAAGGGAAATGAATTCCGAATGTGATGCATTGCGATATTTCCTATGCAATCTGGTCTGTATTGTATTCAGAAAACTAATTACGCATATATTTTTGTCAGTTACAATTTTCCATGTGCAGTGAGGTATTTGGGAAACTACATATTATACAAGTATTGTAGTCCATGTGCAGTGACATTTTCTCTTCCCTTGACCATCTTTAACAAGTTAGATCTATATATGTTAGATTCTTCCTCTCAACTGCATAATAGGAATTTCCTGGAAGGAGGGATAGAGTCAACTGAAAATCTGAGAGGTTGCTGCCGTCCATGCTTAAATGAGAAAGCGAAGTGAGCTGAGTTTTGTAAGAGCATCTGTCGCATCAATATTAACTACCAAAGTTAATGGCTTTAGGCTAGGACCATGGGCTTGCTTCTACTGAAGGAGTATATGTTGGTTTTTTTCTGTTGTTTTTTTTTCACCTGATCTTTTGCATGAATTGCAATCATGGAATGTTCTGTCCTCAAGATAGAAAGTGCATGAAATAATAGGAGAGAAAAGAGGAAGTAATTGTCTTTTACAAGGCCAAGAATTTTATGCATTGGATGTACGAGTACTTTTTGTTGTTGACTGTTATATGTAGTTTTGGAATTACATCAATCAAGTTCGATTAAGTTGGTATGAATGCCTCCATATTCTGATGTTTTCTCCATCCATATTGCTGCATCTTGCTTTTTGTGGGTGCACCTGTCCTTGTTACTGGGGCTCTAATGTCATATTTACCTTCAGTTCTCCAGAAATTAATCGTCAGCAATCACCTGCACCCCAGAAGTTTGACCAATTTCCTGCTCAAGATCCTAGCTTTTCCATGAGAACAGCTGCCAACGATGAAGAACAGGGAGAATTGAATTCTACGCCTGTACACACAGCGGACACCATAGAGAAAATTGATATACTACATAATTCACCAGAACAATCTAGTGACAAAAAAGTCTCTGAGAATAGCGAAGGGTTGGCAGGCAGCTCTAGTGATAGCGGAAGTGACAGTGACAGTGAAAGTGATAGTAGTGACAGTGGCAGTGATAGTGGAAGTCATAGCAGAAGTAAAAGTCGAAGCCCAGTGGGAAGTCGGAGTGGGAGTAGTAGCGATAGTGATAGTGATGCATCTTCCAGCAGTAAGCAGGCATCTGATGAGGATGTGGATATTATGACAAGTGATGATGAGAAAGAATCCAAGCATAAATTGCTAGACTCTGACCCTGTCTCATCAAAATTTCCTGTTAAATGGAGTCACCCAGATCACGAATCTGTTGATATAGGGAATTATGAAAAGCAAGATGATCATGTTTCTGATGTGATTGAGATTGAGAAGGACTCTCCTGAAGATGGCCATGATGCTGGAAGGCCTGCAGCTAATTATTCATTTCCTAATAAAGAAGGTGAAGAACCTCTTGAAGAGATCAAACCTTCTTCAGCCAATCATCGTGAACCACAAGAAAGACAAGCCTCTGACAGAAAAGCATATGATCTACCAGACAGTGTGGTCAATGATGGCTTCAAGCAAGGTCAGTCTGGTACTCACGAAAGATTATCAAAAGGCAAATCTAAAAGACGTTTTGACAATAAGCATTCTGATGAGAGGCCTCACAACAGAAAGAGGTTGAAGAGCAAAAACTCGAGTCAACCGGTTTCTGGGACTATAAACTCTCTTTTTGGTGATAGTCCTTACCACTCATCCCCTGATAGGCCTCTACAAGGCCCCGACAAGGGGCCCGTCAGTCTAATGGTAAACAGAACCACTAGGGATGGTACTAATGATCCCAATTCGCAAACAGGTTTTAACCAAGTAATTCCAACTAGGTCTGTCTCTGATACTCAGCAGCCAGGTCAAAGATCTTTTGAAGCTCGTGTATGGACTGAGACCCCTTCTGGAGAAAAAAGGCCTGGTAAACATGATAGCTTGGATCGTGGTGTTAAATACTCTGAAAGAAGCCTTCAAACCAATGAGGGTCTCCGGATACAAAAAGGAGTTAGCGCAGAGGCACAAAGTGAAGATGGTTTGGTTTGTGAGCGAAGGCCAGTGAAATTTTCCACAGAAGGTGTTGGAGACAAACATGCAACAATAACAGAATCCCATTACAGAAAACCTGAAATTCAGGGGAAGGTAAAGGAGGCTGGCTCTCATTCTAACTCGTACATGGGGTATTCTCCCAAGGATAACAATACTAGTACTACGGATAGGTCTCCAGTGATGAATGGCCGGGGCGCTGTACTTCGAAGAGAGCATTCGGAGTTGGAGTTGGGTGAATTTCGAGAACCTTTCCATGATGAAGGCCCTGGGCCTAAGAAGCATTTTGACAGAAAGAGTTCTTTTAAACAATTGGAACACAAACCAATGGATTCTGAGTGTTGGAACTCAGATTTGAGTAGAGGAAAATCATCTAATAAGATCACTGCAGATTCAGGAAAATTGTCCCCACCAAATTCAGAAGCGGTGGTTTCTGGCATTCCAGATGGATCATCTAAGAGGAAGGCCCCAGAACATTATGTTGATGATCTCACAAGATCTCATCACAAAAGCACTAGACCTCTGGACCAGCATCATCAGTCCTGGGGAGATCATATTGAGGGTGGCTCCCAGCACAATAAAGCTTCAGAAATGAGTAGTAAAAGTAGATTTGCTGACGCTGGAATGGGTCGGGGGGCAAGCTTGGAAGCTTATGGAGATACTTCCAGGAGAATGTCTGTTAATTCAACAGAGCAGCAGCATGACCCTATACGAGGAGTTGGCCCCCATACTACAAAAGAGAGCAAGAAACAGAAGCCCAATATGGTAGGTGACTCAAATGATAGACGAATAGATGCTTCTTTGACAGTGAGCAATGACGGTGGTAAAAAAAATAAAGAATCTTCTTCTGATGAGAACGGTTGTTCATACACCAAATACGAGAAGGAGGAGCCTGAGCTGAAGGGTCCAATAAAGGATGCCTCTCAGTAAGTATAAATAGTGTATTTTTGGAATAAATGAAGGTTTTTTATTAGTTCAATTTTGGTTTGTTGAAAACCTTTACATTAGTGGCTCAGTATGTGCCATTCTATTTTTTCCAGGTACAAAGAATATGTGAAGGAATATCAAGAGAAGTATGAGAGCTATTGCTCCTTGAACAAAATCTTGGAGTCATACAGGTACTTTGAGCTATATTAGGTCTCATTATGGGTTTGTTGGTCAAATTTAGTTGTCTGACACGCATACTTCTGATATGCTTAGGGATGAGTTCAGTAAACTCGGGAAGGATCTTGAGGCTTACAAAGGTAGGGATATGAAGAGATATCATGACATCCTGGAGCAGATGAGATCATCATTTCGTCAATGTGGGGAGGTATGCTTAATATTTTTTTTTGTGGAGTTTCCTGTGTGGATCTATCTGGTCAATTTCCTATTCAGAAAATTATAATGCTGAAGGTTGCATTCTTTGCATTATGCACCAATTCTTAAGGTCGTTTACATTGAGCTTAAAGCTTGTTCACCCTGATTGCCAGTCAGAGTGTATCTGTGGTGGTTGTTCTTGTACCTCTGTCAAAGAACAATGACAACTATGTTGATGTCTTGATTCTAGACTGTCAACCAGTCTTTTCTCTGAATGAGTATTGATTTCTTCTGGACTAACTTCTGACCTTTTGCAGAGACATAAACAACTGAAGAAAATATTTGTTGTGCTTTATGAAGAATTGAAGGTGGCTACCCACTTTGTCTTTATTAACTTGATGCTTGATTTTGTTAGTCATTCTGTTATCTTTGGTTGACACGATCCATGTATATGTTCCTATGCAGCATTTGAAACAGATGATTAAAGACTATGCTGCCTCATATAAAAAAGACTGATTGTTTGTGAATATTGCCTGTTGGGATACCCCAGTGTATTCTATTTGGAAATAATACAACATCAGGAGATCTATTCCTTGTGATGGTCTTCTCTGTATTATTGTTGAGGGTTTCATGGTGAAACCTTGCTGAAGGTGCTCGGCAATTGACACCTGCAAAGCTTCAGCTCTAGCCTCCATTTTTAAAAAGTTGATGGTGGTAACAGCTGGTGTTGCAAGCCCATGAAAAGTGGCGTGGATGAAATTGAGACCCATAATGGTGGTGTGATTATTTATAGCAATACCGAAAGAATGGAATTCTGGGTCAGTTTTGTGAGATACCAAATGTGTATATATGACTGTACAATATCTTTTCCATGGTTCTTCATCATACAGTTGCAGTCTTGTGGTTTCTTCTTGAGGCAGGTGTACCGTATAACGTTTTTCTTTCTCCCAATTTCTTAAGTTTAGCACTCATTGCTGTATTACATGTATCCATTGTGATCAATTTTGACATTTCTAAGGTATTATAGTTGATGGTGGTAGAACAATTACAGGATTCAAAGTGGTTCCAAATTTTGTTTCTGAGTGGAAGCTGCTTTGTCTTTCTTTCTTTTTGTTATCTGGATAAAGTTATCACCCTTTTGCAACTTCTTTGGAGAAGTTTTTCTGGATGGAAGTTTTCTTGATTGACTAAATCCAATTGGGTAAAAGATGCATAGTGGATTAATCAACATAGATTAAACCAGGTATAATTGATGCTATTAAAGTTTGAATGAAAAACAAAATTTAGGTAGCTGAATTTCACACAACCGGAATCTGATCAATTAATAATTTATTGATTTAGTCGAATCCAGACTGCAATTTGTATTCAAAGTAGCACTGTAAATAATTCGTTAATGATCATATCCGTATATGAACCAATTTTTATTACAAATTTACTTATAAAAAAATAGTTTAAATATAATTGATTAACGTTCATTGTCTATAATTAAAATCATTTTTTGAAATATAATTGATTAACATTCATTGTCTATAATTAAATATATTAATTTTTTTTAATTTTATCGAAATCCAGTCATAATCAGATTAGATTATGCTATAATTTGACTTGAATGAATTTATAATTAGAAATATAATTTTGTTTAAATTCTAATTTTGATCTGTAGTCGAATTAAACTGTGATGGATCCAATCACTTACAAAGGCCAAAAATATAGATTTCTTCGAAGCCCAATGAGCCAACTAGCACTCTGAAGGCCCAAGAAGAAATCCAAATTTATTTCCAAATGGGCTATTCCTCTTTCCATCGCATTCTGAAAATCATTTGAAGGGTTTTAGCTATAGCAGAAGAGAAGGACAAGAAAGAAAGAAGGGTGCAAAATGGGAAGAAGAATATTGAACGATGCCTTGAGAACCATCGTCAATGCAGAAAAGAGAGGCTTCGCTTCGGCTGAGCTTAAGCCTATCTCTAATGTTGTGTCCTCTTTCCTACAAATCATGAAATACAGAGGTATGCATATATGAAATGTTTCCATAATTTTGTGCTATGCACATACAACGCTTTCTGCGTTTTGCTGTGCTTTTGATAGATCCCCATGTCGAGAAATTGGAATTTAGCAAAAGGGTTGGAAAGATGTAGTTATATGACCACACATTGCTTCTTCGACAGAGGTTTTGATTAAAGCCCATGTTGAGAACCTGAGGATATTGGAAAGTGTTGGAATGATTTGTTTGAGATATTTCTAAAGTTTGATTCGTTGTTTTGAGTATGTTTCTTCTTTTAGAAATGAGAATGGTGAATAAGCTTAGAATGATGGTGAAAATGACAGGTTACATTAAGGATTTTCAAGTGCAAGATCCACATAGGGTAGGGAGTATAACTGTGCAGCTGCTGGGGAGGGTTAATGATTGTCGGGCTATCACTTATAGACAAGACATTAAGGCTCAGTATATTGAGAATTACAAAACTCGGGCTCTTCCAACACATCAGGTTTGATTGTTTCCTAGCATTTTTGTTGATTGACAATTAGACTGCCTTTGTCTAACTGATATTGCATCTGAGCTTCCGTGGTAGAATGCCAAGTTGTGAAGTTTTTGGTGAGTTATGAGATTTTAACGTGTTTAATTAGTTTTCTTTAGTTGAACCTTACATGATTAGCAAATGTAGGTAGAGAAGTACAAGATCAATGTTCTTATGAAATTGATGTTGCATTTTAGCATGATGAGCTGTGTTAAATGATTTGCAGTCTTTTTATGACAGTTGCAGGTGTAGTTCCGAATCTGGAGATTGTTTACCAAAGCATCTTTGACATAAAAATTCTGATATCATCTTAGTACTTGATATCTTGATTTCTGTGACATTCATATACTATGGTTTCACTAACTAGAATCAGATTTGATTAATGCAATCAAACTACCTAAGCTTCTTATATACCCAATAGTTTGGTAAATTGCTGGAACAGGCACACTGTTTTGGTTGGTATTCGGTTATGAAACTGAAAATTTTGGTTTGGTTTTGTTCGGTAATACTGAATAAACACCCATTGTTAAGACACCAATATGGGCCATTTATGTTATTGGTTTTGACATCTTGGACAATGCCTTACTTTGAACTACTGAGGTATTAAATGGTTTTAATTCTTGGATTGAAAGCCTGAGTATATGTTATATGTGTGTGTATTTTCTTGCCAAACATGGGGCCATAGTACTATGTTGTGAAAGATCTATCATATATTCTATATATTGCTTTTGAACTTTTATGAATGGTATTCTTATTTGTTTCTTTTTGAAATTTTATTGTAATTTTCCTCCGCAAGACTCTTAAACTAAAAGGAAATTGGCTGATTGTGATTGAGTTTTCTCTCCACATGCAGTGGGGCTATGTTGTAATTACCACACCAAATGGAGTTTTGGATCACGAGGAGGCTATTCGACAAAATGTTGGTGGTCAAGTGCTTGGATACTTTTATTGAAGATTTTATGGTTCTGGAGAAAGGATGAAGTGAGACGAGTGATTGCCATTTTCTTCTTTTGTTTGTATACTTTTTTTTAGCTAAGAAAGCTTAGGAAGAACTTTAAATTACGTGGAGCTCCCAATGCAATAACTTCAGGGAGAATTTGGTGATAATCAATAGCGTGGCATGTACTTAATTTTATGTGCCTTTTGCATCTCTTTTCTGAAATGTAACCTTAAGAAACAATGTTCTATGGATTCTGCGTATGACCAAGTTCCTGAATTTCAGCATCTAAAGTCATGACATTGTCTCTGCAGTAAGTTCTTAAAAATGAAGTTGGAGACAACTAATAATTCCTTCACTCCTGGGGAGTCCTGACATCTGGTTTTCCTGTCACACGTCTGATGGTAGCACGAGCTTGTTCACTTGTCTTATGATTGGCTGCTATGGCTTTTACGTCTACCTGCTGAAAGCTAAAGTTGAGGGTGCATTCAAACCTAATTACTTAGTCCACGGTGATTCAAGTAATGGGTGCATCATTCATAATCTAAGTGGATACCAATAGTTATAAATACTTCTTTGCAATCAACTTCACATGAGTTTTTATGTAGTCTCTGCATTATTTGTGTTATGTGATGTTATTTAAACTTGTCCGTTGCACTATGTCAATGCATCTATATTCTGAAGGTGGCAGCCGTATGAGAAAAGGATGGAGCTTACGGTGCTGCAGATGCCAGATTCTGTAGGACAGGCAGCATATAGACATCATCTAGTGTTATTCAGTTGGTATAATGGTTGGAAACCGGGTTCCATAACAATGTGTATATACATACATAGATTGGTTTGAACTGTGGTGGTTTCTTATAAGCATCATTTTCATCTCTAAGATGACATGTTTGGTATTGATAACAGAGTTTTTTGGTTGGACAAAGGTAGAATGAACGGATTAAGTGTTCATTTTTCCATGTTAATTACATACAGATTCTCTGATTTTGGAAGAGAGCCCATGATTTGAATCTTGGCTTTTCTCAAGATTTTTTTTTGGGATTGATTATTTCTGTCTTCCTTTTCTTATGAATATATACTTGGTTTTTGTTGGACAAAAAATTGCAACAATTTGCACCATTGTTTTATGTTTCTGACCAAACACACAGACGCTGGATAACAAATACTGTGAGTTTACACTCTTAACTGCAACTAAATTAGGATTTTCTTCTCCCTCTTAATTGAAGGCATTCCTCAAAACAACCTTCGAAAAATGAATAAAATGTGACCATACCAACTCTTGTTGAGTATGAGAAATTAATAAAAGTGAATTTCAAACAGGAAGATGTCTATTATTCATAAATTATCGATGTTTGTATATAAATGAACAGCACTAAGATTTAAATTATAACATCCCTCCATCATTGGTCTGACATATTTTTTTTTCTAAAGCTTACATCCAACCTCTTTTAAGATAACCATCTTTCTATTTCTTCAAAAAGTTTCAGAACTATTTTCAAAAATAGTAATTTTTAATTAACGGTACTTTTTAATCTAAAAAATTGAAAAAAATTACTATCACCCCTTTTTTGGTATGTCATGTAAATGTATATATATATATATAAAAAGAAAAACCCTCCCCCTTTTCAAAATAAATATTTATAATTAAAAAATTAATAACTACTTATCATTGAATAGTATATTTTTCTCTCCATATGTTTAGTCAAAGAAATTTTTGAAAAATAACTCATGAAGTAACTACTACTATTCCATAATAAAAATAATATTAGTAGCAGTAGTAATTATTATAAAAATTATCAGTTGCTTTCTTATTTAAAGAAAAAATGGCATTTTTCTGCAATTACATTTCCTTCTGCGCTCACTCCTAACGCCACCAGAAGTAATAATTGCAGCTTACTCCACAAAATCAATTCTTTCACCCAATAATTCTATATTTCCCCTTTTCTCAACCCCATAATTCCTGCGTTTTCTTCATCTTTCCCTCCTCTCAGCACCCACAATCACATGTTCTTGTGATTGCACTACTATACCTTTTATTGTGGAAGATAATCCGATTCAAAATACGATCCCGCTATTTAATTTTTCATTTACAGTTAGCACTTGAGAGTTTTTCAAGTATAGTTTCGTAAGTAAAGTTTAAGACTTTCATTTGAGATACAATCTAATTTCTTTTTTCATTTTTTCAATTTGGCTTGTTTTGTTTGGAATATTTGAACTGAGTTTTCTTATAATTATTTTCTGTAAGTGCTGCTTTGTTGTATCATTTGTTTGCTGAAGTGGGTTTGTCTTGTAGCTTATTGAAATTGTGAGTCTTTGAATGTAAAGGTTTCATGTTTGTGCTTCTATCTGTTGCATTTTCATATGTGTTGGCTTACATTCTTGGAATATGTTTCAGGAAATTGAATTCTTGGGATAATTGTCATACATACATACATACGTGTATATATATATATTAATTGGCCGAGTTTTTAACTTTGTTTGTTGTTTGTGTTGCTTTTTTTTTGTTTTACAATGATTTGGGAGTTTGCAGATTGCTTAATCTAAGACATAAACAGGAAAATGATAGAATATTTTAATAGTTTTTCTTTTTCTGTTAATGTTTATTATGATGTCAAAACTGCTCAGTGAAGTGAATCCTCATAGTCTTTTCTCTCATGGAGTGTGGTAGACCAGGTATATGGTAAACATGCAAGTTTCAATTAGTGCCGTGCAGCACTGGGAAAAGATTATTGGAATCAGAAACCAAAATCCATAGGTTCTTCAGTGTAGCATGTCCATAAAGATGGTTATGAAAATAGAAGGGTAAGTTTAGTTAAGATTTGGGATCGATAAGATAAATGAGCAATTTTCCTTTGCATAGTATTCAAAACATGGTTATTAAAGTATGATTGCATGATATTAGCAAAGTAAAGCTTATGAAAATTTTGAGTAGTAAAGTTCAGAGAAATAACGAACTTAGTAAAGATATCTTTAACACAGAGAAATATCAAATTTCGGTAGTATTGGTACTCTGTATCTTCTGAGGGTTATGGTTTTGGTTCCCATAAGATTTTGTGATATTCTTCTTTTGCCTTACATGAAGATGTTCCAAAGTTTATAGAGGTGGCTGGTAAAAGTATAGGATGATCTTATTTTTATCTCCAATATCACAATAAAGCTATAATCTACGCTGATGGGGTAGTTTCAGTTGGTGTAGGATCATCATATTTTAATCTCCAATGCTATAGCAAAGTAATGATCTACACTGACAAGGTAGTTACAGTTGGTGCTGTATTAGCCATGAAAAGTCCTGGAGATTTAGCGCATCTTTATTTTTGCAGAGAGTAAACAATTTTAAGCCATCGGCTAAATTGTCATGCTGAATGTTGCTTCCGGCTGGTGGGGTTGGGATGACTTCTACAATGGATGATATGAACTTGATCCAGCAGGCTCAGAGGCATCATCTTGTTGTCAGGGAACTTGGTGAAGAGATTGATTTGGAAATAGGCCCTGGAGATGACGACCCTTCTTTTGCCCATAACTCTCTTCTTGGTGTTCAACCACATGAATCCTCTGCCCTAGAGCATGCTGAAAACAAGCTTATGATGGGTTCTCAACTTCGTAATGAGGATCAGGATTTGTCAAAGTCGCAAACAGGGAAAAGGAAGAAAAAGGTCGTTAAAAGGTGGAGAGAGGAGTGGGCTGATACATATAAGTGGGCATATGTTAATGTCAAGGATGGGACGGCAAGGATATTCTGTTCCGTGTGCAGAGAGTATGGCAGGAAGCATAGGCGAAACCCATATGGAAATGAAGGCAGTAGGAATATGCAGATGAGTGCTCTGGAGGAGCACAATAATAGCTTGCTTCACAAAGAGGCTCTCCGCCTGCAGCAAGCCTCTAAAGAGAAAATAATCGTTGACAAACCGATTTATGTAAAAGGTGAGTTCTTTGTTGCTTTATTCTCTTCGATATTTACTCATTCAAACCTTTTCTTTTAATTTTTTATCCATTATTTTGTCTGAGAAATGCTTGTAAGCTATTAGTAACCTCTTCTCTCTCTCTCTCTCTCTCTCTCTCTCGCTGTAATTAGAATCTTTTCATGGATATAATTTGGATTTATTCATAATGATGTGTGTTTATGATCTGTCAAAGTAAGGACTTCGTCGTGACTTGATGCTTCCTGTAGTCTTTAAGGAATGAAAGTGAACCAAGTAATGAAAACCAATATCTATCAAACTTCCCTTTCTAACAGCAAGTACCTATCTATTTTTTTTTTCTTAAAACAAGAACATTCTGGAAGAAGAAGTAAATAATTGCACATATTAATTGATATCTCTCATAATTATGTTCGTATAAGCATTTCCTTCGTACTTTCCGTTGAAACAAAACTAAAGAAAACATTTTGCTTTGTGTTTTCATCACTCAAGTCCAATATCCAAACGAAACATGACTGATTTGATTTGTATATTGCATTTGTCTGATATCTGATGGGATTTGTAACATTACTCTTGACATTCATACCATGATTGAACCCTTAGCACAGCTCTTATGTCAAAAACGGCTGGATCAATTGTTGAAGCTGCATTGAGAAGAGATCCTCATGAGGCTGAGTTCATACAGTCTGTTCAAGAAGTGGTTCATGCTTTGGAAAGAGTAATTTCAAAAAATTCCAAGCAAGTCGCCTCATCAATATTTTTTTTAAGTCAGCATATCATTGATTAAGAAAAAACTTGTGTTCTGTATGATGACTATTATCATCATCATAACAAAAATGGCTTGCAATATTGCAGCTCTGTCAATATCATGGAGCGGTTGTTAGAACCTGAGCGTACGATTATCTTTCGGGTTCCATGGCTTGATGATAGGGGTGAGACACATGTCAACCGTGGATTTCGTGTTCACTTTAACCAGACACTTGGGCCATGCAGGGGTGGTCTGCGTTTTCATCCATTGATGAACTTGAGCATTGCCAAATTTCTCAGTTTTGAACAGGTTTTTCATGCTGTTACATTTTGGTCTATAAAATTCTACTTTCATTTTTAAAGGATGTTCCCTGTGTATGAATAGCCTCTTGAATTCCATCCATGTTTATGTTGGATTGGCTCTTCATTTCTCTAACTTTTAGTCCTAGTGTGGGCTCTTAGATAGACATTTTTCTTAGTTGCACTTTCTTCTAATTATTGTTTTGTTTCTCACAACATCTTTAATTTCTTATTGAATACATTGAGCAGCTGCTAGAAGCTAGGAAATCTATGATGTAATGCATCTGAGTTCACAGCTTCACAATGCTTCATTTTGTGTGCAGACCTTTAAAAATGCATTATCTCCATACAGACTTGGAGGCTCTTCGGGTGGGAGTGATTTTGATCCCAAAGGCAAAAGTGATAATGAGGTGTTATATTTATTCTGCGATATAGTACTCACTAAAATTGAAGTCATAAAAACTATTGACTTTTTTCTTTTGGAATCCTGAACCATATGAATAGATCATGAACTTTTGTCAGAGCTTCATGAATGAGTTGTATCGCTATTTGGGTCCTGACAAGGTATTGTTAGATGGGTTGATGCCCAATCTGTTGAAGTCTTTCTCTAAGACATTATTGGTTATTTGACTTGCTTATTGTTATCTAGGATCTTCCTTCGGAGGAGATGGGAGTTGGCACCCGTGAAATGGGTTATTTGTATGGACAATATCGGCGCCTGACCGGTCATTCTCAGGTTAAAGCTGCGTAATTTATGAATGTTTTTAGTTTTGGTAAATTTGTGTTTGCATTTCTCTATTATTGATTTTGAGCTGCCGTGGCAATGAAAATTAATTGCTGCTTTACATTAATTTCTTTTAGATGAGACTATTGACATTCTGAGGACTTAACAATTGCCCTTGCTCTAGCAACATGGCAAGAATGTTGAAAATGACAAAAGCAATTTTGGATTCGTTTCTTCATGGTTTGACGATATTATATTTAATCTTCTAGCACAAGCTTTCTTATGTGTTTGTACTAGTTTAGAACATTTAGACTTGATTCCATGCGGTCCTAAGAAAAGTAAAAATTATAAATTCCATATGGTCCTAAAATGCAATGCAAAAATCTTATGTATTCACAGTGGGTATTTAGCATATTTGAGTTTCTCTCTTCGATGTACAGATTTTGGTCAGAACTCCAATCCATTGAAAGTGCTTTTTGAGATATATAACTCATATTTATTACCATGCAAGTTTTCAAGAATGCAATTTTAAAGTGATAATTGATTGTGATTTTGATGTGTGCCCTACATATGCAGGGAAGTTTTACAGGGCCTAGAGTAAACTGGTCCGGCTCCAGCCTTCGAACTGAAGCTACTGGCTATGGATTGGTGATTTACTTTCCCTTATGTTTGGTGTGCTTCTATGTCTGTTTTCTGTTAATTGTATCCTCTTGCTTTTTGCAGGTATTCTTTGCCCAACTTATGCTTGCTGACATGAATAAAGAACTAAAGGGACTAAGGTTCTACACTTTACTGATCATATCATATCAAAGATTACCTACCTAATGCTTTACTTTTCTGAATTGCTATACCACTTGTTTTTGCTTTTTACCTCTCCCAGCCCATTTTTCTCCCCACTCCCATCCTCCCCCCCGGGTCTTATCCATATTATACGCATACAGAGAAGTGAAAGTAATATCTGTTTTTACTTACTAAAAAATGTTTTTGTTTATTTAAATTGAGTGGGAAACTTATTTCATATCAGGTTTGGTTCATGAGAGACAACTCTGTGCATCAATAAGATATAAAAAGACAGATTATTCTTAAAAATTGAACCTCTCAAAAAGTGATTTTTTATTTGTTTGGAGAACTGAATGATATATTTTGCGATGTTTGAGTAGAGGAAATATGTAACTTATTTTTTGAGTATCTTGAAATAGCATGTTTTATTTTCATCATTTTTTCACTTTTCTTCTCCCAGATGTGCAGTTAGTGGTTCTGGAAAGATATCAATGCATGTCCTAGAGAAGCTTATTGCCTATGGTGCACTTCCAATAACAGTATCAGGTATACCAGAGGCTTTTCTATCTTCCTTCTTATTCTTTTTTACTTTTCTTTTCTTCTTCTTCCTTTTTTTTTTTTTTTTTTTTTCTGACATTTGCTCAATGGAGGTATTAATATTTGATATAAACTAAGCTACTTTGAGTTTTACAGTTGCCTGATTGAAATTTCCTGGTTGACCTAGTAACTCTCTATGCAAAGGAATTAGATTGAACAGAGCAAACATGCTAAATACATAGGGATATCAGTGCTCATTTAGAATATTGGCGTTAAGGAGAAGACAGTTGGAGTATTTCTGTTATTCAATATCTTTGTGTCATAAGATACTAAACTTATGTGTTACAACATACTGACCAAAATCGTGTTATGGCATGCTTGTACTCTATGGTAGCATGTCTCTGTGTTGCCTTACTGTGCCACATTACATGTTATCTCTCTGATGCTTTAAAAATGACAATGCTTTCCTGACTCTGTGAGGAACATTTTATCATTTCTGGAATGACAAGTAGAGCTAGTAACCATTAGGCTGAACATGCATCTGCTTGGCATTTGGCTCAGATCACCAATTGGGTGTGGATGATAAAACGCTTATGGACGTCTAATCTAATAATTTGGTCTTTGAAGTGCCTGTTCTTAGATTTTATTGTCAGGTGAATGGCTGGACTCTTCTGTATCTTCCTATCGCAGTTCATTTTTCAATCTCTATTTGTTTGTGGTTCACAGATTCAAAGGGTTATTTGGTGGATGAGGATGGGTTTGATTTCATGAAAATATCTTTTCTAAGAGACATTAAAGCTCAGAATAGAAGTTTGAGGTTTGTAAGCCCTTTGCTACTCACTTCTAACTTTTAGTCTGCATCAACTTATAAGCTCATAAGTAATATTTGCAGAGACTATTCAAAAACTTATGCTCGCTCTAAGTACTACGATGAATCAAAGCCTTGGAATGAAAGGTGTGATGTTGCATTTCCTTGTGCTTCCCAAAATGAGATTGATCAATCTGATGCTATCAATTTGGTGAATTCAGGATGCCGTATACTTGTAGAAGGTATTGTCCAATATTGTGCTTATCACCTTTGATTTGTTATGCCGCACATTATATCGCATCTTCACTATTAGGCTTTACCATCATTTTCATATTGTTGTTTGTCTTGTTACTGTCGCTAACTACCTTTAAATTCTTTCAGGTTCAAACATGCCTTGTACACCTGAAGCAGTTGATGTTTTAAGGAAGGCCAGTGTTCTAGTTGCTCCTTCCATAGCTGCTGGAGTGGGAGGGGTATGTCATAATCTTTAATGCTCAGCTTGCTGTTATCATCATGCCGTGTAGTTTTAACATTTAGTGTTTTGTGTATCGATAAATGCGCCTGACCAGTCATGAAAAAAATTGTTCTTTGAGTGGTTGACCGATGTGCTTATGGTCTTACCAAGTCATAAAATGGCCCAAGTCACAAATTTTAGCTTTTTGCACTTTTTGATGCTTGAATGTAATAAATTTCTCTGTGCCTAGCTTCTAGTAATTCTTTCATTCTAAATTTCCTTAATCCTACATAACTTGACATGTTATAACCCCTCTTGCCCAAATAGCAGGTGATGCTGGGCATTTGGAAGTCCAAGTGACTTCTCTTCTGCCGCAAAGTTTTGGCTAATACACTAGGAAAATAGTAAGTTACTGCTCTAAAGTAACCATTAATTTGACTTTGGAAACAAATCAAGGAACTGCTTTAGGATGGGTGCAGTTTAGTTTATTTAGTTCACGAAGGACTCAATTCAGCTTTGGAAACATCACATGCTGGTCACTATAACATTTTCGTAATGAGGGGGCACATAGTGGATATAAGAGCTTCCTTGGCTGTTGCGAGTGATGGATGCCTAGCCTATTTTCTTTCAGTGTTGAAGCATATTAAAACCTCAATCAGGGTTCAAATTATTCTGCTGGATTAGTTAATGGTGTAACACATGTGATTCCAAGGGAAAATTTAAGAAAAAAAAAATACATACATATATATATATATATATATATACTGTTGAAGGGGAACCATTTGAATTTCTTAATATAAACATGTGGAAGGGGAGGCATTTGTAGTTCTTTCTCAATTATTGTATGAATGTGCTCCTTTTCTTACTCTTTTCCTCCCAAATGATGTGCCAAGCTTTTGGTTGTTTATTACAGGTAGTAGCTGGGGAACTTGAACTAAAAGAGTGTAATTTGAATTGGTCTCCTGAAGATTTTGAATCTAAACTACAGGTGAGAACTTCCTTTTTAGTAGGAACAAGGACATATCATGCGCTTAAGTCATTTGAAATTCGGGAAGAGCTTTTCTCGTCCGAATGTTGTTTCTATGCACTACTCCACTCTGTCTGTTTCCAGGACTCAAATTTTTTCTTGCATGCATGACATGATCTAAATTCTATTTTACTTAAAATGGCAGGAAGCAATGAAGCAGACATACCAGAGAGCACTCAAAGCAGCAACTGATTACGGTTATCAGAAAGAGAGTCCTGAGTAAGGCTATTTCCCTCACAATACCTCAACATTGTGTTAGATCTGTACACTGTGTGATCAAGCAGGCCTAGCTTTATATTCAATTCTCATCGTGCTCATTCTGATCATTTCTAACATGATTAATCTTGGTCATATTGCTGCTACATCAGAATTTGTATGGCATCATTTGTGGCTTTCTACCCCTTTCTATGATTTCAGTTGTGCATTTTCTCCTTTATACTATCATGTTGTTTGTCCTAGATTCTTAGAACTTTGTAGTTTGAAATGGATGTAGAGATAACATCTTGGTGGGGGTGGTCCTTGCACTGGCCAAAGCTTATGGCTGTGCGAATAAATGATGTAGACTTTGGAAGTTGCATATTTTTATTTTTCCTTGAATTGCTTGTATTAATTGGATATTTTGTCTTTGACGGTAGATTTATTCACAAAGATCCTGAGGTTTATCTCCTGTATCCATCGTCCTTTGCTGCAGGGCATTGGTGCATGGAGCTGCCATCTCTGCTTTTCTAACAATTGCGGGCAGTATGGCTGATCAAGGATGTGCATAGACCACCATCACTATGTAACTTGGCTCCAGAAGTTGGACATTTTGCAGTTGATCATAAAACAAACTTGAGATGTGTGTTCTTTGGCCTTGAAGTTCTAGGGGCCATAAGAATTGTTACATAGCTGAGAATCGCACAGCACTTAGGATCGTGTTTGGCAAATTGTATGGTGCAATTTAAGATTGTAAATCCTTTGTATCTTTTTAGAGTAGATCAGAGCTTTTTTAGCTATTTGGGGCTCTTCGTTTTCTAGTTTTGGTATCTCTGATTTTAGCATCTCTGATTTTAGCGAATTGATTCAGTATCAGATTCATGATCCATGTAAAGTTTTTGAAACATTTGTTTGCTCTTGGGATTACTTCGACAAGGAATTGAAATAAGATCCATTATTACCAAAATTTTGCAAGCAGTATAACTTGACCGTGTTTGCCCCTCAATTGGTGATGAAATCCTAAAGCACAATCAGCAGTGGAACATCAGCAGTTACACTGGAACTGCACAAGCTTCAGTTAAAATAACAACTCCCACCTAATATTGTGAACCAGATGGTTTTTGGTACTTCACCAATAATTCTGTTCTTGAAGGTACTATGCGCTTGTAACAATGAATAAGTGAACTAAATATAATGAACAATTCAAGATCAAGTAGTAAAATTTCAATTGTCCTAAGTTCATAGTACTTGCATTAATATTTTCTCAGCACTTTACCCAAAAAATAAATAAAATACTTGACCTTAACCATTGGCATTAGAATTGGCCATGGCACCTTCTGCTGCAATTATATTTATAAAGATGGATGTTCAAAATTTCCACAACACCAGTAAGCAATATTGATGATGATTTACACCAAACCAAATGGAAAAATGAAAAAACAACAATGCATCAATACAAAACATATTAAGAGAAGAAAGAGTTAACTTTCAAATTTGCAGTGGATCACATTTTTGGGATATGATAGACCGAGTCTGGCCATGCAACCTAAGTGATTAATCCAGGGAAAGAATTGACCTCGCAATTCTCCTTTCCTATAATTTTTGTAGCATAATCATGAATGCTGTTCATTTACTAGAGGAGGTAGAAAAAATGAGTTCACGAGAACGAACATATTACCAACATAATTCTCCAAAAAACACAGTTAAATCAAGCAATAGACTTGATGCACCTACACAAATAACACGAGTCATGTTGACATAAGTCATGGCCCTATGAATATAATCAATCTTTTCATGTTCCTGATCGTATATGAAACCACCATAAGTAGCCTCATAAATCAATATCGTAACATCTCATCAATCATAGAGAAACTCCAGGAACCCCGCCTCAGTACTGAAGAGAAATATTCTCTTCCAAATTTCAAAATTGAACTGTCATTCCAATTCCATCAACAAAGTTTCACAGAGGTCAACAACATAAAAGCTTCCCTGTCCATCAAAGTGCAGCAGCATCCCTCTATCTAACCCTACTAAACATCACTCCATATTACTAACACAAACTCACAGCAAACAACCGGAACAACCAGAATCACAACTCAATGGAGCAGCAGAAAATGAAAACAATGGAACAGCAGAACATTAAGTCATCACGAAATCCACGATTACACAGTATCAAATTTATTCGTGGTAATTAAACAGAATTCCACATAAATCCAGATAGCAATACTAAATCACTTTACTAGTAGTAATTAGAAATCCCAAGCTCCAGTATCAAAGTAAATCGGCCCTTACTGATAGCCAACTATATTACCATGTTGCCCTAATTAACATTGCTCTACATTCCCTCAATTGAAATACCACGAAAGAGTAGAATATGAAGTCAACACAAACCCATTATCACTATGGGGTCGAATTTATACACATTACATCCGAGATTTCAAGAAATCCAGGCATTAATTCCATACCACACAATAACAGAAATTAGGAGTAACCCCGACTTATATAGAATAGCTTAGGTACCAAATAATCTCCGAATATGTCCAACTTTTCACCCGCGTGCCTTGAGCTCTGCAAGACGCCTGGTGAGATCGTCCTCGTCGACCTTCTCATTGTTCTTCACGGACACTGCATGGGCCGCAGGCTGAGGCAGACCCACAGACACCTCGAGCCCGTAATCATCCGCCACCTGCTGCATAAGGCTGTTGACCTCGCCTTCAGGAGTGGAAAGCGAGGTGCTACCAGCCATAGAACTCTCCATAAACTCAGCCTGCACTTCCATGTTCACGAATTGCCTCTCGAACTGGTCCATGGTCTCCGACATCTTCTGCAAGTTTCCAGTGGCGAGCGTCGATTCGAGCGATTTGACGATGTTTCCCATGGACTTGCTGATCGTGGTCATCTTCGCCTGCGTGTCGAGGCGAGCGACGACGGCGTCCAGCCGCGAAGCGAGGCGGAGGTAGTTCATCTGCTCGTTGCGCTTGCGGATGGAGTTCTCGGCGTAGATCCGCGCCCCGTCCATGTTACCTTTCTCGATCGCTTTCTTCACCTTCAATTTCTCCGTCTTCTCTTCCTTCTCGCACTTCCGCGCCTGCCGCTGGAGGCTTTTTGAGGTGAACTTCAGATCCATGATTTGCTGCATCAGCTTCTCGGTGTTTCCCATGGCGAATTCAGAGAAAGAATTTGAATTTCCGATCAAATTGGTGAAGGTGGACTTTTGTTTTTGGGGAAGAGGGATAGGGTTCTTTTCCCTTGATATTGCCTCCGCTTTTTTGAGTTAGGATCTAGTGTGTCAAGTGTAGTGTAGGATATTTCATTGGTCCAATTGGGAGGCTTCATTGTCTGGGCCGGGATGGGAAGGGGCCGGGTTCAGTTGGTCTGGGTTCTGATTGGATAAATTACCGTGCAGCTGCGTGTTTGGAAATTCGAAACCGTAGAACGCATTCTTAACGATTACGCTTCGAGGCAATTTTTGGTTTGACGATTTTTTGAAACGCGTAACACGTAAATAAAATTCAATAGTCATTATTCTATAATTTCCTTATCCAAAATTTAAAAAAAGATATTTGTTACATTATTATATATTATAATATTCCATTCTTAATATATACTTTCGTTGATGACATTGTTAAAATAAAACAAACAAATTGACCCTAGAAGAATTAGTAAAAATTTCTAGAAAAGTGTTATTATTTGTTACGGGTTAATTTATCTCTATTACACACACGTGTGTTACTTGATAAAATTCAATTACAATATTATTTTATCACGTATCAAATTCACTTTTAAAAAAATTTAAATTTTATAGACTTAATTTGATCATTTACATATTTTTAAATGAAAGTTGGAAATTAAAAAATAATTTTTCACATTAATTGTTAAGTGAAATGGTCTATATGGAACATAAAATTATTTTTTTTAAAAAAAATCAAAAATAAATCTTGAAAATGATATTTTAAACTACTTTCTCAAAAGGCATTCGATAGCGATAATATTTTACCAAAATTAGAATATTAAGTATCAATCTAATTCTATATATACAAATTACAATTTCTGCTGCGTGTGCCATGTCCCTCACTTCAATTACCATATTATACTATACAGTTCTAGAAAATCCTAACCCGCAAAAAAAGAGAGGAAAAAAGGAAAAAAATAAGGTGGTAAATATGCTAACATTCTTATTCCCAATGAATGCAAGACAAATATTCTCCCTGCCAATTGCCATCAAACGTTACGCAGAAGGCTTAGCAGTCAAAGCATCTTTTTATTCATCATATTCATTTTCACCATCATCCTGCAAACCTGAAAAATATGCAGAATGCAAAAGATAAACGCTGAGAAGAGGTATGGGGTTTGAAAAATCCATTTTCTCAGTCTTTTTTTGGTCACAGAAATCAATGGTGCATTGTTTGTTGTGCCTCAAAATGATTATTTTATTTTATTTTATTTTATTTTCTCAGAGAAGAAAAAAACAAAAAAAGAACAGTCTCCATTGCCACGTGTATTCCTCTCCCTCCCAGAGCTTGTGTGTCACTTACAAGTACACCTCTTCCCTCGGTTTCCGTTTATACAGACACCTGTTCTTTGTTTCTTTCTCATTTCCTCTTTCTGTTTGACAAAAACAAAGAGGCCCTGATCAAGAATTGAATAGATTTTGATAATTTTCATTGAAAGCTTAAGAGTTTATGCAGCCGAGGAAAGAGAACGCACTTACTGATGGTGTTTTAGCTTTAATGGGTTTGTAATACAGGCACCCATTTGGTTATATTTTAGTTTATTGAAGAGTTTTTAGTTTTTTTTCTTTGGAGGTGCATTTTCTTGGTTTTAGTGTTTGAAATGAGCGAGCATGATAGGGAAGAAGGGTGTGTTTTTGAGATAGCAGTGGCGGTTTCTAAATGGGGTGAAAACAAAGGGGATGAGAGTGATGATGCTGATTGTATTCAAGTTCTTGTTGATGAGCTCAGGAAAAAAGGGCTGATTGTTGAAAGAGTTGTTGGCCTTCAAAATGAATTCATTAAGGTATATTCAAGTTTTACTTTTTCGCCCTCTTTTAAGGGGTCTTTCTGTTTTATCCTTTCCTTTCTCTCACAATATTGGGGATTCATATTTTCAAGTTTTGATCTTTTCCAATCATGTGTTCAAAATCAGTCACATTTTCCTTATTTGCGCATCCTGCGTGTCCTGAAATGTACGCATATGATGTCTGAAAATTACTACATTATTGATTTAAATGTGTTGGAGTTCTCAGTTATCTGCTTGACTCCACAATTATTGTATGTCATGATGAAGGGTTGTTGGATTTAGTTTGACATGCAAAATGGCATCAAATTATTCTGATTTGCAGCTGGCAGCACCACTCGAGATTTTGGGAAAGGCTGCCGCTGAGTTACGATTTAGAAAAAGGACTTATATAGGTAACTGTCAGCCAGTTCTCTCTTGCTCTCTTGTGTATGTAATGAGTAGTATAAATATCGTTCATAGGCAGTTTTTGACTCATGTGACCTGCTGTTACTTTCCTTAATCCTGCGGTTGCTGTTTTCAGGAATGGATTTTCCATTTGAATGGGATGAGGCTGAAGCTTTTGTTAGGCTACCAGACGGTTCCTTGTTCAGTTGGTGTGAAAGATTCCATTGCTACAATCATTTAATATATGGGCTTGTGAGTTACTTGTATCCTGTCAATTATTTTATAATTATCAATTTTGTCTACGTTATTCAAATCAATGGGTGTATTTTTTTTTTTGGGGGGGGGGGGGGGGAAATCATTCAAATCAAAGTTAAGCAACATGATTGCATGAAGAATTACCCATTGGATCTAGGACTTCAAATGAGGCCTGCACTTGATATATGGTGAATATGCAAAGACTTCTTTCTTTTTGCGTGGTTCTGTTAGTTTACTATTCGCAAGTGGTGTGTGTATACAATATGCTGAGAGTTGGTGTCATTGAGCTCTTGATTGATACTTTCAGTTCCTAAAAAAATATGCAGTGTTGAAAGATGGTGAAAATCCTTTTTTGCTATTGAGCAGGAGTATATTTTGTATTTAGGACAGCTTAAAGCTTTTGTCTGTATGCTTGTAATAACATGAATATAATGAATCAAGTTATTTGCTATTCATTTATGCTTTGGCGTATTCAACGATAGGACGGAATGGGGAAAAAGTGGGGGGGGGGGGGGGAATGTCTTTATCCATCATAAAAATCCCTGGGAAGTACAAGGGGTAGTGAAGGACCAACTTCCCTTTCAGTGTGTGCTGATTAAAGCAACATTTGTTCAGGTCAACACAGAGAAGTCAGTTGTAGTATTGAAGTCTGATTGTACGGAGGTTGACTGGAAGCCGGGTGAATCTCTAGTTTTGAAATTGGAAGCAATAGGCATTGTCAAAGAAGTATTTCCATTGCATGGTACTATTTGCTCTTATATGTTTATAATTGTCAAAATCCACATATTGAAAAACATCACCTATATTCTTCTTAGATGAAAAGAAGCGGAAGCAGCTTCTAAGAAGTTGGGCTATGAACTGGTTAGACTTCACATCACAGCCAATTGATGATATATGTTCATATTATGGGATGAAGGTAAATGGTGAATAGTGATTGTTTCACATAATCATTGAGGGGCTGTTCCTGATTTTGATTTTTCATACTAAATGACATCATCAAATTTGGTTTTATTGTTGAAAATGTGTGTCCTGTAGATTGCCACCTATTTTGCGTTCCTTGGAATGTACACAAAGTGGATGTTGTTTCCAGCTGCATTGGGACTTGCAGTGCAATTGGTGGACTTTGGGTAAAATCTTGAATTTTGTCTTCTATGTGCATCTATCTTCTGTTATGTTTGTCTAACATGAGAAGCTGACCACTCCTTTTTATTTATTTAGATCATTGCAAATATTGGTTCTCCCTTTTTTCTTCATATGCCTGATATCGTGGGCTGTCTTGTTTTTCCAATTCTGGAAACGTAAAAACTCGGCCATTTCAGCTAGGTATGTCTTTGGTCTGGTTTTCCCAGCAAGTACTTTTCTGACGAAAATATTTTTGGATCGCACTCATCTTTCCCTCTCCCATGTTATAACTTCTTTTGTTTCTGGTCTGGGGGATGCAGGTTGCAGATATATTATTCAGCCGGTGCAGAATCTGAATATAAATCTTTGCAAACAGAAAGCTCGTCTCAATCTCCTACAGAACTCATGAAGAAACAAAGCACAGATAGGATGAAAGAGAAAGCAATTTTCCAGAGGGAAGAGTGGTTTAGATGGCTAATGAGATTAAGAAATGATGCCTTCATCATAATGAGCATCATATGTCTTCAGCTACCATTTGAATTGGCTTATGCTCATCTTTATGAGGTTATAGGCTCTGATCTTCTGAAGTAAGCACTCAATCAAAGTGTTCCTCCATTTTCATAAGCTCGGGGCATTAGCCTTCCCTCCAACAACACCCTCCCCTTATGTTAATAATATATAAGGAAAGAAAAAAGCAAATGAGCCCTACTGCTTCTGCCAGAGGAAACTGGGGTTGTTGTTCTAGTGAATAGTGTAAGTTTTTTCTCAATTGCTTGAGTGCCTGGACTTAACGAAATTCAAAAAATTCGTAAATCAGGTTATATGTCGAGCCGAAATGTAGCTTCAGATACTGTTGAAGCGAATAAAAATGCTCCAGGAAGAAACAATTTCTTCTTGCCCTAGCTTCCAAGTCTATATGCCCCTTCCCCCCTTAATGCAAGGTTTTCTTTGGAATTTGGGTGGTCATGAATTTATAAACTGAGTCTATTTTTTGACATGCTGTTGGAGCTTTATTAGTTAAATTATCAACCCTGAGCTCTACTGATACCTACTTCTAGCTTGGCAGGCATTGAGTCACCACAAAAAGTATCAAGCTATCTTGAGGACTTTTTGGTGGTAGTATGGTACTGTGGCCTCTTTGCCTGTGGCCATGCGAGTGTATCTCCTGCTGTCAGTGGTAACTTGTGTCATTTGTGTGCCAGTGCATCATATTGTGAAGATAATCATTCTCCCATGTCACACATAAGTGGGATTACCAAATTCTTCCACCTTAACTCTTATTACAAATCTAGTAGTTAATAAACCAAGATACTCCACCTAGCTCTGAAGGAGTATTTTGGTGAGTATGATTTGTGGGAAAAAAATAGAATTGCAGGAAGCATTGACTGTGAAGAAAAATAATGATTATCAGGTTTCACAATCGTATGGATGTCAAGAGTATACTTAGAAATTGAAAAGAGATTAAGGCTCACAGGCTAGACTTTTGCTTTGATGGTTGGGAGGTATGGTTTCTCAGACATGCCAATCCCTTGTGAAAGGTTTTGGTTAGTGAGACATGCCATTAAGTTATATGACGTTAGCCTCCGTATGCAGTTTGTCTGTGGGTTTATACATAGATCAAGCATTCAATTTGTTCCCTGTCCCCGTTTATTTCTCTGTTGACCAAGACTTTTTGAAATCAAATTTGCTTAATATAACTTTATTTTAAATTGCTATTTTCCAGGTTCTGTCTGACAGCGGTTTACCTCCTCGCTATTCAGTACTTCACAAGAATGGGGGGCAAGATTTCGGTGAAACTTATTAAATATGAAAATAATGAAAATTTGGAGTACAGAGCAAACAGCTTGGTATACAAGGTAGCAAAAAGAAGGCTACACGCTCCCTATCGTCTTACAAAATTTATAACTATTAAAAATGGACTTTGCTTTTCCCAGGTGTTTGGCCTTTATTTCATGCAATCATATATCGGAATATTTTATCATGCTCTACTGCATCGCAACTTCATGACCCTTCGGCAAGTTTTAATCCAACGTCTGCTTATATCTGAGGTATGAATAAATTACATGCCTTTTTCTTTTGCATATTTTACTTTATGTTCTGTCTCTTATGCTTGTGCTGGTAACTGTTCTTCAGGTAATTGAGAATCTATTGGAAAATTCTGTACCATATTTGTCATACAGCTTCAAGAAATATAGAGCTGTCAGGTATATATATATTTTTTATCAATATAAGCATTCTAGTCCACTTAATTTGTGGGCCACTTACTTTATTGGGTATCTAAAACAAATGAGCTGTGTCGCTCTGAAGGAACAAGCTAAAGCGTGAACAAGGGTCATCAACAGGCAAACCCCGTCCCATTCCTAGGGTAGAGAAGGAATATCTTAAACCTGCTTATGCTGCAAGTATTGGCCAGGAAATTGAAGACGGACTTTTTGATGGTAATATATGACCTTTTGTATCTCCTTAACAAGACAAGTGTCGATAAGAAAGCTCTCTCAATTGCTTGTTAAGATTGATCTTTCGTGGTATTTGATTGAGCTCTTCATTCCTCATTCCCGAGGGAAAATACTGGATGTTTTGATAGCACCTGCAGAATCGATGTTGTTTTCAAGTGTATAAAAATAAAAAGAAAATCGTTCATTTCTTTCAGTGAATTCAGTTTATTATGTACTGTGATACTGGTCATCTGGGCTAGTCCTTCCATGTATCTTTGCGCACATGGCTAAAACTGTCCTTTGTTTTCGGAAAGTCAATCCAATCTTTTGTTTGAGTTCATTAAAATTGGTTGGGAGATTAAAAAATCTGTACTGCTGGCAGATTTTCTGGAGTTGGTGTTGCAGTTTGGGATGATCATGATGTTTGCTTGTGCATTCCCTCTCGCATTCGCCTTTGCTGCAGTGGTAGTGATAGATTTACTATTTTTTGTCAAATATTGCAAAATATCTATGGTTGATTTAATGTAATATGGTCTCTTATATTCACTGTTGATAGCAGAATAACATAACAGAAATTAGAACAGATGCCCTGAAATTGCTTGCAATGATGAGAAGGCCCATACCTCGTGCTGATGCAACAATTGGAGCGTGGCTGAATATTTTTCAGGTGCAATACACTTTTTTTGGTTGACCTATGAATTTGCTTTCTAACATCATATCAACTTCTGCTTTCTGAGCTGGGGCTGTGTCTGTATTTCAGTTTCTGATAGTGATGTCAATTTGTACCAATAGTGCACTCCTAGTATGCATGTATGATCGAGAAGGAAAATGGAGTTTGTCTCCTGGACTTGCAGCAATTCTTATCATGGAACACGTGCTTTTGTTCATTAAATTTGGATTCTCACGCATTGTTCCTGAGGTTTGGTGACATACTCATATATTTATAATATCCTCATTGGTCAAATTCAGAAATTTTGGCTGTGTACATTCAGACATAAATTGTGTAATCTGCTTGGATTTTGCATTTAGCAGGAGCCTGCATGGGTAAGAGCTGCTCGGAGGAAGAATGCAACTCAAGCAGAACAGATGTGTTCTAAACAACTATTGAGGAGCATTTCAGGTGACGAAAAATGGTTCCGGGAAATGAAAAAGAACGAGTAGAAAGGAAGACTTATCCAGAATGAGTACCATTATCACGAATAATAACATTGTCGGCTTGAAGGAGTTGGTTGCTTGGCCTCATGAGTCCTATAATTCAGTCCCAGCTATCTCACTTATCCTTGGATGTGGGCCGAAGGTTTTCATCAACTTGGAAACGTTATGGTGATGGCTGAGGTGTTTTCTTCTGTAGTTTTGTGCTGTTTGATGAACTATGTGTGGTGGCTGTTGTCTGCTAGAACTAGTGTATTGTAAAGCTTTTGTACGAGGATGATACTCTTATTTGGCAATGTTGAGTGATCGAAGAATGCGGTGTAAGACTGATCCTTCGGAACGGAAAAAATTGCTTTCTCTTGCATGGTGTTCAAAACACAACAGAGGACAAGAAAAAGGAGGTTTAACGAGGTACTAAAACCCTTTTTCTTTCAATTAATTGATATAGTTTGAAATTGTTTCAGGATTTTTTTATTTTTAAGATAGTAATGTTTCTCTTAATTTTTGGGAGCTACGAATTAAAATTCTAAAATTCCATCTGATGTAAAATGATTAAAATATGATAACAATAGGATAACTTGTTTTTATATGATTGCTTGTGGCTGGAGAGTCCTAAAGAAGGCAATGCAAGGGAAAAGTTTTTAAGTACTTCACAAATACATTTATCAGATAAAATCTGTAAATTGACAAAATTTCAAACAGAAAACGTAAATTGATAATTGAATAACAATCTCATGAATTACCAGAACTACCTACTGTACATGCAGTCTAGTCAATTGCACGATTGTAATAGTATTCTTCTTCCATTCTTGCATTCAACAGTTCTTATTGATGATCATGCAACTCTTTTGACCTTCCAAGTTTCTCAAGAATCTTTCTCCCCATGGGATACGCATCTTATTCATTGAACAATTTTTTGGCCCTGAAAAATCTCTCTGGAGTAAATTAGCTTCATTCATCAGAACCTGAATTTCGTGAGCTGCCAAAATGCTGGCTCACCTGCCGGGCATAGGTGACCACTGCTTTAGCCCATTTTCTGATCCCATCCTTGAACTTCTGTGAGTCCAAGTGCTTGAGAGATTTCACACCAGGATCAATGGATATCTCCATGAAGGAGAGACAACCGTTCGAACGCCTTCTTTTCTTTGGGCCATCATCGTAAATGTTGGTGTTTTTGCTGCTTTCTAGAGCATCATCTTCTTTAAAAGATACAGATTTGCCTACAGAGTGCTCTTCCATTTGATCCAACAGTTCAATTGTTGGGTTGAAATCATGTTGCTAATATATTTATAAGGGGTTTTTTAAGACAAGAATATTGGGTTGGTGTTCTTGATGCGTGTCTTAACAAGTTGCATTGACTTTAGACTTTTTCTGCAGCCGGGGAATGGCCACCTTAATCAAACTTTTACACCTTGTAAAACGAGTTTAGTTATTACCAAAACCAGAAAACCAATGTTGACATAAGCAACTAATGATCTCAATCCATGTTCTGAACTTATGGAAGGCACCATTTTTTAATTTTTATAGTCTTTTAGGTGCAACAGGAAGACAACAAATTCATGGTCTTTCTTATTAACACTGCCTCTCTTTTTTTCGCTTTTTTTTTTTTTAAATTCAAGTTTTTGATCAGTGTTGTAATTACCTGGCACAGGGCTTAAATCAACTTTTGACTTGTATAATTTTGAGTTTTCTTCTGCAAGGAAAATCTTTCCAACACGTTACATTGCTTGTTCGCCAAGTAGAATCCTATTTAACATTTCTAGGCCTCCACTTTCTTAAATTGGATCATCCGATAGGAAATTCGGCTAAAGTTTGAGGAGAAAAAATATTATTACACGCTAAACCGTACCCTATACGATACATTGCCCTTTGACAAACGGGCGAACGTATATGACAGCACGTGGGGGAAGATAACCTATGGTACTCCAAATTAGCTGATTCCACAATAGGATAACCATTCATGATTGCAATAAACCAAAGCCTTCTACAACTTGAACAAGCCTCTTGCCTTTCGTGGCAATTACAAGTATTTAGAAAATGAAGGTAAAAATGGAGAACCTTTATAAATAGCAACATAAATGACGTATTTCTAAGTTGCGTCCGAGTGGTGGTGCTGACTTCATCATTTAAATCTACAGAACGGCTGACGATGAAGGTGCAAGCAAGTAAATTGTTCAACTATTAAACCCAGAGGCATAAATAGCTCAACTCACTCTTGGCAAATAAACATAATACAGAAGCCACTTTTGTACACCAAAGTGGCGGAAAGAGAATCAAATGTAAGCATCTACAAGTGAAGGGAACCAATATTATCCCCCATCAAAACATTCTCAACATAATCAATGATGTAAATATTTCATTTTGAAAATCAACACAATTGAGATGTAAGCAACTAATAAAGGTGTCAAGTTAGCACATACCAAGTAGCTAAGCCAGAAACTAGCACATGTAGCATGTAGTGATCTGATGTGCTAAAAGCACCAGAATTGTTGAACATTAATATGTCATTGGACTCAATACCCACAAGTAAAGGAATATGTAAGAATAAGATGGGAGTAATTCATGTCTATTTGGGTCCAACACAAACATACCATTACAACTTCAACTAATGAGAAATTTGGTGAAAATGCCAGATGCAAAAACTTTGGTACGCTATTACTCATATAGGTGTTTGCACGGACAGACATGAAATAGCAGTTTAAGCTAATCCATCTGCTACTTCACATTCTACCCAGGAACTAAGCAGCCTGCCTGTTCCTCTTCTTGACACCAGACTTGGCAACCTTGAGGCTTCTGTTCACAACACTTAACCTTGCAAGTGCTGCCTTCTTCAGGTCAGGCCTATAATAGTTATCAGCCACCTGCACTCAAAGAAAGACATGGTTAATATGAAACGAGTAAACATCATCATCCAGAAAACTGAGGATGAAACGAACAACCAGAATATCCGTTTCCACAACAAATAAATAAGAAAAGCATAATTCAACTTTTAGTTCAATATCACTATGAAAATATCCGATCCATTGCCTTTTCAAAACAGATTGAACAACTCATCTGAGTAGAGATTCGTGTGCACTTCAAAGAAAAGGACTAGTGCTGCCCTTGGATAGGCAGACTGAATTTAGATATAGATAAAAGGGTTTATGACATGAAAATTTCCAGACCAATCAAGGACAGAAACCCAAATATGAAATAGATGCTACAATAATTCAGCAAAATGATATCATTCATGGGTTGATAATACTAATTCCAATTATTAGTATAGCACCGCACTAATGACCAACGCTAATATAGCAGGAAATAGAGTAGATGAATAAACATAAACACTAGCAGAACAAGACATTAACATAGCAGGAAATAGAGTAGATGAATAAACATGAACACTAGTAGAACAAGATAACATTATAGTACTTGATTTGAAACAGCCTTGGCCATGCGGCTGAATTCTTTCTTCATGAGTGACTTGTTAAGCAAACTGGAGGGCTTATTCTGTTTCTTGGTCTTTGTTGTTGCAAGCAGCACTGACTGATCCTTGCCAGGTTGAATGGTCACTGTTTTCTTGTTTGCCAACCCTATTAACAATAATCCATGAGAAAAATCATTTCATGATGCCACATAGTGGAATTAGGTTAATGCACCAAAACAAATAATTCTCAATATTTATCTCTAAGCATCACATGATTTTTCATTTCTGTTATAATGATGTAAGCTCAAATTCCCTTGAAAAAAAAGCCTGCTGAGCTAGCAAATGTAGCACACATATTAGCAACATCAAGCTTATATATTTACAAAGGTTGTAGTAGTTAACAAGACAAGAATAAGATGATTCTCTTATTCCATAGAACTGCAACCAAGGTCAGAGTTATTAAAATGAAATTGAACTATTAAGACACTGGAACTATTAATAAGAATACTAATGGTAAATACAATAGTTTCACTTCCATAATTCTATGCCAAAGAAAAAACCAGATCAAAAACAATTTTAACCAATAATGTCCAAAACATCTGAAACTTTACAACCTAACATAATTTTCCACTTCCCCACTCTGCACAACCCAATCCCGAAAAAAATTCTGATAACACTAAAGACAAAATATCAGCTGCACAAACAACAAAATATGACGCCCAAATTACTCCAGTAAAAACTAAACAAACCACTGCTCAGACCCGAAATCATTTTCTCAAATAAATCAAGTAAACGAAATGGCAGAAAAAATAAAAAATAAATAAAACAAAAAATCAGAAACCAACCAGAGTGCTTGTAGGAGTGCAAGTTGTAGAGATTGTTGGCCTCCTTGCTGAACTTAACGCTGGCAGTTCCATTCCCAAACTCCTTCACCAAAAATGAATTGTTCTTCTTTACGATCTCCCATATCAGCTGCCTTGGAACCGTCGCCATTTCTAACACGAACAAACCCTAAACAAAAAAAAAAAAAAAAAAACCTAGGTTATAGTAACAGATCATATGTATGTATGTATGTGTATATATATCTAATACATCATTGAGGGGCGAGGGTTACCTTAGAGAGAAAATGGGAATTCCAGGGTTTTGCTTTAGACGGCTTGAAGAGTAAAGGTAGATTTGGAGATGAAGCTGTGAAATGTATGCGGGGAGATTAAAACCCTAGGAAGGTTCAATGACGAAAGTACCCCTCCCTATTTTCTTTTGACCATCGTTCTCCAATTTGTTTGGTATATGTTTTTAGTATTTAGTTCCATTTAATTTTTGGTAAATTACATCGTCCTCTCTAGTCTCTTGTAATAGAGTAATTATCAATTCTTCCCTTTGAAAATTAAAATTATAATGACATTTCCTTTAAATAATGGCCATTACTTAATAGTGATGAAACCCACAAAATTTATACGCATCCTCATATATAATATTGAAAAATTAATTACATTACATTATGAAATTACTAGCTCTTTATTATGCATTCTAAAGTGTATTAATCTTGAGTGAAATTATTATTTCAACCCTCTTGCGAGTTACTATAATTATCAACTCTTTTCATTTTATACTTATTTTTTATAATACTTGATGAATAATATTTAATTTAAATAAATAATTATAACATAAAATTTAGAAGTTATATAAAAAACTTTTAAAAAATATTTATAAGTGTTATTTAAATATCAAGTTAATAAAATAAAAATACTATGAATTTGTTTACTTTCCATTTTTGTATTTTTAACTAATTTTTTTACTTCAATCTTCTAACAAAAATCTATAATGTACTCTTTCGTTTTAAATACATCATATGTAAGAGGATTTTAATATGGCAAAAAATATTTTATTTATATATGTTACTACACTTAAATTAAAGGGCAAAAGAGACATTTAAATGAACAAAATATTAACTTAGACAAGTACTACTTGACAAGCTAAAATAAAAACTCATGACATTTTTCTTGGGACTGAGAGAGAGAGAGAGAGGAGTTAAAAAGACAAAAAAAAAAAAAAAAAAAAAAAGAGGAGAGAATAGCCCTGCTGGTCCTTTTTGGTATATCTGGTGGTGCTGAGAAAGAAGAAATGGCAAGGACGAGAAAAACGGAAAAAAAGAACAAGATGAAGAGCGAACAGAACAAAAGAAAATGAAGGCAAGAAGAAAAGGATGAAGAGAAGAGATGAGGAGGAGGAGAAGAAGTAAAGAATACAAGAAGAAATGCAAGCATCAGACTTGCGCCTAGCCGCATGCCTTAACAACTATATCGGAACCCATTTCCAACAAAATCCAAAAAACAGAAACAAACACAAACTTAAAAAACTTGAATGAAATGATATCCAAACTCCAAAAGTTAGTAATCCCATCATTCTGGAAACAGTCTACAAATGGTCAAGCATTATCAGATTATTAAACCTGACAGCTGATTGCCATCCTTGACACCTGAACTAATAATTTTACAGTATATACACAGCCAAAGCAGCCTAATATCTGGTGTACCTCAGCACACTTCTATAGTTCCCTATGACAAAGAAATGTCACAGTATTATCATACAAAGGATTTCTACCTTCAGGGCAGAATGTACAGTGCTGGTAACTGAGAATAGTTTCGGAAGAAGAATGCGGAACTTGGCTGCTTAATTTAATCAAAATTTCCAGAAGATAGGAAGAAAATGTTCAAGCTAAGTATAACTTCCAATCCCTGGAAAACAACCTTCATATACTGCCTGTTGCAGTCAGACGAGGTGCGGGTCGCATTGAACTATTCAAGGCCGCATTGATCCTACTGAAAACTACCTTTAAAGGAACACAAGCTACAGAAGGACCCTTGAGCTTCTCTACAACTGGTTTCTTCTCTTGTTGACTTTGTCTGTGAGGACTAGTCAGTGAAGACAACTTCCTAATCTTCTGTGACAAGAGCCCGTTCCTCTTTGATTTTGGAGATTTTGTCAGTGAGCTGTGTGCCTGCAATGAGCGATGCTTACTGGGTGGCCTTCCACGTGGCCTCCGTTCGTAGACCATATCAACACCTCGCAAAGCAGACACACCACTCAGGTTGTAATCCAACTCAGAACTGCTGCTGTAACATTCAGAGAAACTGAGTAAATCATCACAAAAGCCATCATCCAACACCTCGATTAAGAGTGGGTGACCAATGATGGGCTGGCCATGTAACTTGCTCATTAGAGAAATATACGGAACATGTTGGGGCCGATAGCTGGTTTTCACCTCCACATTGACATCATACAAGCCGGAACCAGCAGTATGGTGTCTAAGAGAAAAATCAGAGGAGTCATACTTTGGGTTGACTGTGAAACGAGACTGACGATAGGGCAGTAACCTCTGGGGCGCCACCATTTCAGCTGTTGATCCTCTTGTATGATATTCTTTCTGAGGAGCATTCCAGCTCCAACCACGAAATTCTTCAACCTGAATTTCTGTAATTGGCCTTGACTTTACATGATAGCCGCCACCATCTGAAATGAGGGACCCACCAACCCGGTTAGAGTCTATATTTCGGCTAGAGCCGGCTAAAAAGTTGTCCCGATCAATGCCTGCCACATATGTTTCAGCCTCATCATCCATATCCATTTTCCTCGACCTAGAATTCCTCTTCCCTTTCAACTGCCACTCAGAAGTACCTTTCTCTATCCTCTGGCTCATATTATGAACATCAGCAGTACCTGAACTGGTAGAACCAGTTTCGTTGTGCTCCTCATTTCCCAAAGATATGGTTTCAACATGACTACTTTGGCTAGATTGGGCTCCAGCAACAACCTGAGTCTTCTGTGATGCACCAGAAACAATTTTGGACAAACCTGAGAAGTAAAATTCAAACAAGAGCATATGCATCAAAATGGCTAAGTGAACCATTTACATGAAAACTACGTGGCCAGAAAGAAATTATTAATGGTCAAATCTATGTGGCACGCCAGGCATAGTGAGAGTTCTCGTGAAAAAATGTCATAGAAATTATTAATGGTCAAATCTATGTGGCACGCCGGGCATAATGAGAGTTCTCATGAAAAAATGTCATAACCTTTCTCTATAATCACCCAAAGAAAAAGATGAACAATTGCCAATAAATGGGAAACAGGAAGCAGAAAATTAAGATGATGTCAAAGCATCCAACTTTACATTTATTGACAAAGAGTGAACATGCTACATAAGGCTTGTGGCCTCATTTACTAGCGCTCATGTAATAGGGCCAAAGATGACGTTTTATCTTCGATGGTGTCCTGCAAGCGCAACCTCAACTGATGAGCAACGTGTATGTGAAGCAACATGCAATTAAGAACCAAAGGTAAAATCTGTGAAGAACTGACATCCAAAATGTTGAGACCCTATAAGGTTTGGAAGACACACCCATGCAAGCACCTTTCAATGATGTACAGACAAAATGATGTGAGCTAGTACCAAGAAAAGGAATAGTAATCAAGTCCTCTTTCTTGGGATAATAAGGTTATCTACAGGAGTGTTAGATTGCAGGCAAAAAAAATGCAGCCAAACTTTCATAATATCATGTTTATGCCTCACTGAATTAGAGACTCCAGATTGATCCTCCTTTAACAATAATGCATTTCTAGAAGGACAAAGGCATGATACAGAATATTAGCCTCATTTCCATAGATGAGCTGTAAACACTACCAAATCACTAGCTAATACATAAAGCACCTTTATCAGATCATACCTGCAGAGTGCTTTTCTTCAGCAACAAGAGGCACATCGAACAACCTTTCAAAGGATTCATTGTCAGGAATCCCCAGCATGCTGGAAATTTCATTCTCCTTTGGTTTGGATCTAAGGGAAGCATCTGCATTCCTAGATGTGTTCAATGATATCGCATTCTCGCATGAAACTCCAGTACTATCTGAGTTGTTGTTTATCACAAGTGAGTTGTTTATCTTTGATTCATTAGATTCTAATCCAGAAACCTTGCTTTCAGATGCTCCAGGAACAGAAGATCCAGTTGGACTAGACAACTGTTCACAAACAACAGGAACAGACACCATAGGTGTACACTCCAAAACTTTTGCCAAAGTGCGGCGGCGGTTTTTCCTTTTTAAGAATTCATGAACATGAGCAACCTGAGATCTTTTTCTTCTCAGTGATGATGTTACACCCATCCCCAGGTCCTCAAGTCCTCTCATACGCTTGACTCCTTCGGTTCCATCATCTTCTGAATCATTTGGAGTTCTCCACCGCTTAGACTCTTCCTTAATTGCATCTACATGATCTGGTTCCTCAAATGAAACACCAGACTGAGAAAGTTCAGGGGCTGAATCTGAATCGTCTTCAGAACTACTCAAATCCTCATCAATATCTTCACTTTCTTCACTAGGATGGAATGAAGAGGGTGATTCATCAACATGATGTTGCTCCTCATCTTGTGTATCTGGTCTTGCAGACAAGTCTGGGTAGTCTTTCCCAAGACGAGCACTTTCCAGCTCGAGTGCATGAAGAATGGCATCTTCTCTTCGAGCATATTTGACTGCCTTCTTAGAAAGATGAGATGCAGATGCTTTAGCTTTCTCAATGCAATCGTCATACTCCCCACAGCGAAAAGCTTTTACTCTTTTTGATTTCTCCAGATTATACCAGTCCCTGAAAGAGTATTAGCAAGAACACAAATCAAGTTACTGTCAGCATGAAAGAAATACACGAAACTAAGGCTATGTATGGTTTTACTTCCAACCCTCCATTTTCTTTCCCCCAAAATAAAATCAAACATTTAAAACGATTTTTCCTTTAAAAGACATCCTAATCATTACTGTGAAATACACTCCCAAAATTAAATTTTCCCTTTAAAAGACATCCTAATCATTACTATGAAATACACTCCCAAAATAAAACCAAACATACTACACATCCCCCAATACGTTTGCCAAAAACATTTCCCCTACACATCCCAAAACAAATCCAAATATTGCCTAAAATTTCAGAGTAGAAAACAGAAACAATTTGTTTCCAAAAATTAATAGTAAGCACAAACAAATTCAAAATTCAAGCCATCAAAAGATTAAAGGGGAAAAACTTTGAATGGGTAAAGAAACAGAGATTGACATCTAGGATCACCAAAATGGGAAAAGAAGAAGACAAAAGTAACAATTTACATACAGGGTACAGTTTATTAAATGGAAAATTGCTGCAATATCACACATGAACTTGTAACACAAGTGGTCAAGTGCAAGGTCAATTAATCTGTAATTCCCAATTAATAGTCACTGCCCTTGAATTTAATGAGAAACCATCAAATATCAATAGGCTATCTATATGTTTCTTGCTCTTTTATCCAATACTGTTTCCTTTATTAGAGTTTCAACATTCATTCTATCTTTTGTCCTCTTTTTAGAGGTAATTGACAGATAAAGAAATAGTTATAGTAGCATTTGCTGTCATAGGTAAACATTAAACAAGAAACTAGTATTTTCTTAGACGCTCCTGCCTTAAATACTTGATCTCGTCACCACATGATAATTAGACTCACATTTAATGTAAATGGATGCTTTTCCCTAGAGGTGTAAATTCAATAATACCACAACTAATAACTCAGCATTGCCCAAAAACTCGAAGTGGATACCAAACTTTTTTAATAGTTTATTTCTGAATTATACCAACTTAATTTGGTAACTTAGTTTTAGATTTTAAAAAATCACATTTATAAGATTAATTATTAAGAATAGAAAATTATACCATAACAACATGGGTGTGCAGCTAAACTCTCTATAAAAGCCCCAACTCGCCTCTTATACCATAACACGCCTTCCTCATAATTGGAATTTTGTAGGCCCTTTCATTGGCAAATCTTGCTCTTTGCTTTTATATTTTCCATTATCATCATCTTGAGTAGTTGCATTTAGGTTTAGTCCATACTTATGCTACACCAAAGAGAAAGGACTGAAATTGATACAAATGGAAAGTTCCAATTTCCTTATAAGCATGCCATTTCAACTTGATGCTCAGCAGAAATGAGGATAGAAGCCAAAACTACTAGAAGAAAACTTATAAGCATTCATGTGATCCATTGCACTCAAACTAGATAAGAAAAATCTGTTGCTCGTATAATCCTATATTTTTTTCTATATGATGAGTAAGTTAGAACTTTTGATAAGAATAGATAGAGAACCAGATGTGAAGTGTCACTTCCTTATCTACGCGCTAAACGATTCTATTTAGTGTGCAACAATGAAAGGGGAGGTGGCATACCACGATATAATGTCATAAGACAGTCTCGTCCTTTTTAGAATGAGATAACATGTAATACGATGTATTACTAAAATAAGCAATTAAGCTTGATTTGGCAACTGAATCAAGAATTGCAAAATCCATCCTGTTCATATTTCATTTGAACCAAAACACATTACTCATACATAAAATTTCTTGCCATAACAAGTGGATTATGCAACGACTAAATGAAGATCCTAACTTTTAACGAAGACAACGATCAAGGAAAGACAAATGAACTAAAAGACATACAATTCAGATGACAAATGGCACACATCAATGGAACACACAATCTCACCCACCCCCACCCCACCCCCAAAAAAAAGGAAAAAAGAAAAAAAAGTGGAAAATGGAAGTTCAGAAGTTTGTTTACCATCATTGCTTCTTTCTTCATGAGAACACTAAATCCAGACATATAAAATGGCTCTCTCCCATAACCATTCAAATAATCATGACAACTATGTAACATTTGTATGATTTGAAGACACAAGTTATCAACATCACAATGCTATAAGCTACTAAAAAATCTAATCAAGGAAATAAACAAAATGAGTAATACACTTACACACTTGCATCCTCTCTACCAAGGAGCTTTACAGGGGTCCCTGATCTTGGTGTAGGCAAACAGCCCTCTGGAAGTTCATCTGGGCCGAGAATCCGGCCAGGCCACCATGACCCGTTTCTTCGACGAACCCAAACCAGCCCGCCGACCGATGCATCAATGCCCTTGTTGGGGTCCTCGCCAGAACTCCCCATTCAGAAACCAAAACCAAAAAGGATTCTTTATTTTAAACCAAACAGGAAAAAAATAAAACCACAAAACAGAAAGCTCTACTTCTCCAATAATTTTTTTTCAGGTCAGCATTTCTGGGGCACACACAAAGCCCTCAAGAAAAATCTCAAACCTTCCGGCACCAGCGTGGCACATTCCTTTTAATATCTAAAATATCAGGAAAAGAAGACAAAAAATCAGAAAAAATATACACAAAACACAACTACAAGAAGGTAAGAAAATAGGGAAGATGAGAACGGTAAAATCAGATCATGAAACCGAAATAAATAAAAAAAGGAAAAGCAAACCCATAGGGAAGGCTAATAAGGGGGAGGAAGAGAGATATAGATCTGGTATAAGAATTTCTGCAAAACAAGCTTCTTTTTCAGGTTTCTCCCCTTATTTTCAGGAAACTTAAAACCCATTAATTGTGTCATTTCACATGTTTTGTGGCATTCGAAGGAAAAGTTCTAATCTTTTTATGGGTTACTTCAAGCGGTTTGGATTTTATCACCAAACCATTAGCTTTTAGATGCAGAGAAAATACAAGAAATGGGAGAGAAGTTCATGTGTGTGTATGTGAGCGTGTGTGCTGTGTGTTGTGTGAAGTCGATGATGAGACATGCAGTAGAGAGAGTTTGTACTGTTTAAAAAAATGGGATCGAAGGTACCTTTTAGTATCTACATGCCAGGACACAGAGAAGCCCTCATAGAAAGAGAAACATTACGAGAGAGAAAAGAGAGAGAAAAGAGATAAATTTTCTTGAAATACAATAAATTTTTAGTGTATATATTTTGGAGTTGGAGGTGAGAAAAACAGGAAAAGAAAAGTGCTGTAATCAGGCACGACAAGTAGTACATTAGTATTTCTACACTTGTCCTACATGCATACTTGTAGGTCCCTTTTAATAGCTAATCGTGTGTAAAGTCAGAAAGCCCAGATAAAATTTTCATCAAGAATCTCTCTCAACGGCTGTGATCAATTTTGGCTGATTTTTAATTTTGGTGATTAAGATACTTGTGTTTTAGTTTCCGTGTGACCGAGTACAGCCGATTAAAAGATATTCCAGTGGGTCCTCCACTGTGCTCATTAGGTTTTTCTTTTTCCCATTCTAAAGTTGTGTATTGAAGGGTTTATTATTTCTTTCTGCAAACTCATCTAAAGACACAGAAAAAATAATCGAACCGAAGCATTAACCAGGCAGCCATGACTGGTATTGTTCTTAAAGTTAAAATCTATTTGGTGTTTGATCATAAAGATTGAGTCTTTAGGGTTCCGGCTATTCTTAATATTGAGTTACTCTATTTTTCTCGACAATTATTGAGCAATTGTTTTGATTCCGTCGAAAGCTTCAAAATCTGGTGTGTTTCTGTATCTATATGTGATGGTGATGCAATCTTGATTTTAATGTACGAAAAATAACATGAAGTTCTGAAATGGCTTTGAGCAGATAGTTCTATCCATTCTATACCAGAGAGGGATCAGCTTGTTTGTTCTTTCCTTTTTTTTTATTCCCAGTGGCCCAGAATTTTGCCTCTCAATTTATTGGGTTAATTCATGGCAGAAATTGATTTAGCAATGACAAACGATTTGGTATGTGGTGTTTATTTGGTTATTTGTGTTTTCTTTGTTCAGAATTTTGGGGAATTTGTGAGGTATGGTTAGATGGTAGTTGTGTTATAAGTACTGAGAAGTGGCTTTTGGTAAGGCTGGGTAGGAGAAAGAAAATTTTAAGAAGGATTTGAAAACTGATTCTCTAAATGGATTTCTGTTGATTGAGACGATGCATTGCAAATTGGAATCAATCTTGATGTGATCCTTGACTTGAATGAATTTTTTTGGTAGCTTGTTTAATTATTGTCTTGGAGCTTGTGTTGGAATACAGAAAAAAACAATTAAAGGAATGCAGTTGAACTAGTTCATGTCTGAATAAAATGCTTCTGATTTTAGTTTCAAAAACTTAATTTCATGAACGTGATGATGCAAAATGTCAGGAGTTGGGTTTTCATAATGTTCTTGATTGGACATATCTTTCTTTTATAAGTTTTCAGTTTGGTTGATGTATGAGCGGTTTTACTTATTGTGAATCTATTCTTCTTGATCTTCTACAATGCTTATTGCTTTGGACAGACTATAAGCAGGAACAAGACATGGAAATTGAAGCCTTGGAAGCCATTCTCATGGATGATTTTAAAGGTTTGTTCTTCTTGCGTCACATATTTATATTAAGTTCTTAATATGTGTTCATCATTGTACTTAAACCTATCACTTAATCAATTCTAGTGGATTCATTATACCAGAAATTCATTCTAGTGAAAGTGACCTAAATGCGTTGAACCGTTGCTTCCAGATAACCCTTTGTCCTCAGGTAAACATATTTTCACATGTCCTGGAGCATAAAGATTGACTATATATTTGCTTTCTTAATCATATCCCTCATTGGGTTGATTTCGTTTCTCCTTTATTCCCAACAGGATGATGAGGCAGATGAATCAACTAACCCATCAGGTTTTACAATCTATATGCCACTGTTGTTATTGTTAAAGCTCTGTTAGCTGGTCCTTGTATCTAATGGTGCCTATTTTCTGCTGGAACTGATAGCTCTTGTCAAATTTCTTTTTCGCAGTTCGGTTGGCATTGATATTTTCGCACACAGAAAATTATCCAGATGAACCTCCTCTTCTCAATGTGAAAAGGTTACTTGTACCATATTTTATGGCATGTTTAGATGTTTGCGTTTTATAGCCTTTTATTCACTTACTTATTTTCAGTAAATGCTACATATTCTCTTGTACTATACAACATGTTTGGGATTTTAATAAAACTTAATCAATTGTCCTTATTTTCTTGAGTAATTTAAAGAAGGCTGGAAGAGCCCGCATCTCTCAACTTTGTTAACTTATTTGGTGTTTGGAAGTTCAGTTGTATATTATTCTGTAAAAAAGTGATATCCAAAAATCAAATACTATGCACCAGAGTTTGTGACTTATGCAGTCTACAAATGTCCCGTGGGCTACATATTTTATCTTTTACCCTATGACAAAATTGCATAGATTCACTTGCTCAAAGTATCATCAGTTCAACTGAGTAGTAGTAGGTTCAGACAGTAGTCCCAACTGCTAACCTCCATTTGCTGCTTTGTGAGTTAAGCTAGAATTGTTCTGACGCTGAACGCCGAAACCTTTTTAGAAAATAATGTGAGCATACTTAGCTAAACTTCCAGACATATTAGCTGTGAACTTTTCTTTGTCTAAAGCCTCACCATTTTGTTTTCAGTTTGAAAGGAATTCAAACGGGAGATCTTAAAGTTCTGAAAGAAAAGCTTGAACAAGAGGTAAGACCTTTAATCCCCCTCCTGTCACTCCATTAAGCGTGTGTATATCAATACTGGTTCCTTTTTCTTATAAAAATATAGCATATCTGAGATGGCTCTATGAAGCTTATGTTGA